>JAJGRW010000235.1:129232-257543 GCA_025461045.1 Carex parvula | reverse complement strand
CGACATCAATAGTTTACAATACAACTGGGAATTTAATTGTTAAAGGAAACATTTATCCAGTTTTGGGTCAAAAATAACAAAAAGTGCATTCATTGTATAGCTAAACTGGGAATTTTAATTGCTAAAGGAAATATTTATCTAGTTTACAAAATCCAACGAGTCATGAACATAACTGACTGCATTATGAGTTGAAATTGCAAGAACAATACAAAACGAGGTGAACAAACAAGGATTACAAAGGAAGGAGCAAAACAGGACAGGGGATGAACTCGGCCAATAAATTAGCATCAACATGCTTAGAATGGACTGATTCCATGCTTAAGATGACCAAATCAAGGTTCAACTCATCCGCCACCTCACCTATTATTGCAGTCGGCAATTTCCCTTCTCCTAGTCTCTCCATCAGCCCAAACTCTTTGAAACCACCTTCAAGCATTTTCATAAAAATATAGAAAAAAAAATATAGGTAAATTATCCACAAATTCAGTTACTATAAGTTAGCTTGCATGCTTTACTTGTCATTTTTTTGTCAGTCAAACGGCATTGCTCCTATGTTCTATGAAAATGTAATGCAATTCTCCGAAAAGAAATACTTATCATATAAATGTTCTACAATTTGACTAAATTTCCTGTATAAATTAATCTTTCATAAATAGTGTGGTGCTTTTAGATACATAAAGTTATTGCTTTAATACAATCTGTGTTAACTGAGTAAAAGTTTGTGAAATATTATAGTATATTCCTCACTTTATCCTTACTAACAATGTTGGTTATACCTTACAGCCCTCCTTTTAAAAACAAATGACATCTTTTATTTATGTAAATGATTTTGAAATAGTGAGTCAACAAATGAACTAAAACCTTCAGAAAGATGCCATCGGATGCTTGATATCTGTGCATCATGCTCTGGTATTGACTCTTTTGGCTTATCGTCAATGACTGCAGAAATAAAAAAAACCATTGTTTTAAAAATCACAGAATACATATACTACTACTTTTATTTTAGGGTTCAAGTTCTAGTTTAAAAGATAATATTTGTGTGATACCAACAACTGTGATGTCAGCTCCATACTTCTTTGCCAGTGAGGTTGTAGTTGCTGCTGCCTGTATGAAGTTTCAGATGTGGGAACAAAAAAAAATTAAATGTGACTCAATATTTTTAAAAAGTCAAACAAACTTATTTGAGCAGCCCCACAAGATTTCTTCACCATGTCACCTGAGGCAGCACTTCAGTACATGAACCTCAGTGCCGGCATGAGAAGAATCAGTGACATGGGAGAAGATTTTTCCAGGAGGGGTCACACAGATCCCAAAACTTGGTAAAAGTTGATATTGGAGGTGGTGTTGTGTCTTCAGTACTATAGTACCTTTCTTTCTTTTTTACTTTTCGGCATATCATATTGACAAGTTATCAGTAAAATCCTAATAAAAAAGTGAAGGTGAGACCTAGACTTTTTCTTCTGATACATATTTGTTTATTTAGTTCGCATTACATCTTTTATGTTTTTTATTGCCATGAATTCAGTTGCCAGTCATTGCATGAGGGATGTGAAGAGCATCAGTCTTGTGCTTTCAAAATTTTATTTAGTTTCATATTGTTGGTGCATAACCATTTATATATTTTAACTGAGTCAACAGAGAAGAAGATTATGCAAGTCTTTTGAATAGCTAGTTTCTAGTCTAGTTTTAACACAGAAAAAAAAATCGAAGGAAAATGTGAAGTTTAAAGTTTGACCTTTTGATGGTTCTCTGTTTATTTCTTTATTTTGCTGTTATTGCATCTTTAGCTAGTCATTTCATGGGGTTTTGGTCATGAGTTCAAAATATTTATTTAGTTATAGACTAATGTTTCTCTATAAATTATATATACCGACTCAACAGAATATTACAAAAAATGTACAAATTCTTTGATAAGCAATGAGGGATTTGTACCAGGAACCCCGGTGATTCTTCAAATGTTTAGTTGAGTATGCATTACAGTTTAGGTTATCATCAACAATGAGACATATGAACAGCATGAACAAGTTTCATGTCATTTGGCATAGAACAAAGGGATAGAAACAGAACCTGTCGGGTTCCCTCAGAAAGGTAAGGATTTCGATCAGTGACTGGAAGCAGGACATGTTTCACACTTGCGAAAGCATCGACAGATTGTACATCATTCACTGTTTCTGCTTCATTCATTTCTGCTCTCACTGATTAATTTAAGAGAAAATTAAACAACAAAATATGTTACATATTACTCAAACTGGTCCCTTTTACCAAATGAATTTAAGGATCACAATTCTACACCCCCACGTCCAGCTCACAATAACAATAGACTCTTGAAATTTGCTATGATACTGCAGCAAATTTGAAATTAACACTACTTCAGTCTAGAGGCATTTCACAAACAATTAAAATTAGTGTTACAAATTCAATAAATTGATAGGTTAAAATAGAAGCAATGATGGAATACCTTTAAGCAAATCTCCTCGAGAAAAAGAAAGACTGTTTGGTCGTCTGTAATGGGGAACAGACTGAGCAGTGGTAGACAGTGAGAGGCGATCTAAACGGAGAGCGAGTTGCAAGGAATCGGTAGAGGTGCGAACAGTGAGAGGCATTGGAAACATCGAGCTGGCGAAGGAGGCCATCAGGTTAGAGAAATTTTGTGAACACTGGATAGAGATTGAAATTTTTAAGTGTCAATTTATGTTCTGTTGTCAGTAGATAGATACAGGGACCTTCGCGAAGGTAGAGATGGAAGCATGGTCATGGTTACGGGAACCCATTTTTACAGCGAGAATCTCGCTGCGTACAGCGAACCCATATTTCACGGACCAAAATGCCCCTCCATCAAAGGCGGGGATATACCGTGCAGAGATTTCCAGGGCAGGGATCAAGCTGGGGCAGGGGCATTTTGGTCCAACGAAAATCGAACGCTGTACGCATCAATTTTTACGCTGTAAAAATGGGTTCCCATGGTTACTAGATGGTTTACTTTTTATTGGGCCTGGATTAGCGAGGCCCAAATTAACAGCATTGTCTCATTTAGGCCCAAATTGAACGAACAACTTAATAATATTATTAATCATCTTTAAATGTGAGAAAATTCTTGAACGCGCAGATATGAGATACCAAATGATATAAGCACGCTTTAATAGTTTTCGTTTTCCGTTTTTGTGTTACTTTTGCAATAAAACGGCAGATCTACGGTAAGAATTTAACTTAATTTAAATTATGAATTTTTAACAACAAAGCCCGTATAGCTCAGTGGTAGAGCGTCAGTCTTGTAAACTGAAGGTCTGTAGTTCGATCCTGCATGTGGGCAAAAAATTTTGTGCTTGTTTTTTCTTTTTTAAAATAAAATTCGAAAACAAAATGGTGAAATAATTTCAAAATTGGAGATGCGGGGTATCGATCCCCGTACCTCTCGCATGCTAAGCGAGCGCTCTACCATCTGAGCTACATCCCCTTAGACAAATAATTTATAAGAAGTATCTTTTTGTCAAAATGTCTTATAGATTCGCCGACTCTGTAGAATTCATTTTTAAAGTGGCTGCATCCAGCCCGCCCGCGGACTGCATCCAAAGTGGCTGGGTGACCTGGGTCAGATTTTGTTTTGACATTTATTGTTTACAGAAAATTTTAGTACTGTAATAATTATCGTTCACGAATTTGTCCATTTCAACCAACATGGGATCGGTACCTTGTTCCCCAATTTACACAAATTAGTTAAAAGTTTATAGGTCATTAGGTTGATAGTTGATAGTTGATAGTTATTAGTACAAATATGTTTATAAATTTATATTAAAACATTTGAAATTAATTGAGAAGTGATATTTAACAATTTGCGAATTGACTTTTTTGTGTGGATGATTTCCACTTGGAGTTGGACAAATAAGATTAACATTTGAAGTAACTCTGTTTACATCTCGTTGCCCCGTGTGGGCTGGTTAATAATGAGTCAGTTCATTTAGTAATGAAATTTATTTACAGCCTCGCCATATTAGCAGGTACATTTTGTTCTTCAGGAACGATGTAAAATTATGGAAAATTATGGATTTGCTAGTTGTTACACAATCAAATATCATCTATCAATAACTTGCTATAGTCGTACGGAGCCCCCAATAGGCTCTTTTTAACTTGGTAGAAGCTATGTAACAGTTACAATCAATTGTAGGCTCAATTATCCTTCTGCATCTGATAATTTGTATCCTAAAAATTGGAACTTACGAATGCGTTACACTTGTACAAGATAGCCAATATGAAGCGAAAGAAATTCTGAGTTAAAGCTTTCTAAAAGCTTGTTCTTGCAATTGGTAGATCGTTTCCTTTACTTTAAGAAACTACCATATTTACTTGAACTATTGTATGGTAATGCAAACCACTTCAATCAAACTGTCAAACATTAATCAGAATTTAGAAGGTAGAATACAGTCGATTTAAGAAATATCTATTTTCATCCTCTTTTTATGAATCTGACAATATAAATTCAGATCCATCAATAGAACGTTGATATCGATTCACTTGAATTCTAAGTTCTTGAGACAAGAAAACTAGCAAGCAAGCACTCTTGTTGGTGGATGGTGTAGAGCTTACTACGAGGTAACGCTAATACACCAAGCAGGAAAAGCACCAAGACCAAGCCAAATCTTCATGCATAAGCAAAGCATAACTTGGCAGGGACATTTCCAGTACACAGAAATCTACTAAAAATAAAATAAATTGTCGAATTTGGCCCTAGTCAAACTTTGGTATACACCACCTCCTTTGACCCGTTTCTCCTGTGGCTAAACCATAACCTCCAAGAAGAATTAAAACAACATAAGCAACAATGCATGACAATAGAAACTACATCCTGAAGTTCATTCAAGGAAATTCATCAAACACCAATTAAAATTTCAACTTTAACTTGCATCTTATGCCTAAAATTCATCATCATCCTCTTCAGCCATGTGCTTAGCTAGCTCCTGCTCCTGCTGCTGTCTCTCTCGCCTTTTCTCAGCACTCTCCTTCTCCTTGTGGCTATTAGGCGGGAACCTTAGCGCCTTCACTGCCTCATTATGTATGTTCAAACAAAACACTATCCTTGAGTTAAACGCTGCTTGAGGTTCATTTGTCGAGTAGACGTCGCCGGTTTCTTTTGACACCATCCAACCATTAGCATGGTCAATGGTGGCGTCAATAGCACCATCACGGATTGCCTTGGAAACGATGCTTTCGGCATCAGCAGCAGGGGAGTCGGAGTTAAGGCGCAGCTTTGTAGCCACGTCAGCAAGGGAGATGCGTGAGTATGCAATGCTGATGTTGCGCAAGCCGGTGCGGATCACATTGTGGCGGAGCCGCACAATTAGGTTACGAGTGCCATCTGAGGCAAAAGTTGAGGCGAATTTGTCAGCCACGTTGCGGAATAGCTCCAGATCACCAACACGCACCGCCTGAAAATTCAGTTTAACAACGAGGTGACAATAAAAAAAGAAAAGATTCTACACTAGCACCAAGTAGAAAATTGAGTACATCTTATTAATATTATACACCTCTTTGATCTATTAAATATCTTATGCACAAGACCTGCAAGCTGTCTTGCAATCTGCTAACAATTCACAATACATTCATATCTGTATGCCCTGACAAGATTCTCTAATAGTCCCGTTTTGAAACAGTACTCACTAACACTCACGTGGAGATGAATCAGCTTTTGGTGAATGTGACATCATGAGACCAGCACTGATTTAGATGTCAACAAATATGATTGTATGATGAATCTTACCATGTGAAGGACATTATAGAGTTTCATTGTGTTCTAGCCTTATCCCTCAAGCAAATCAGTGAACACTGAACTATTCATTTTTTGACATGATATACCTCTGATGTTGTTCCTTTCTTAATCCAACATTCAAATTATTATCCTAATGTAACCCCTTTTTTTGTTGAGCACTTTTCAGCCAATTAAAAAATACAAATTCAGAAAAATATCATGTACCACAAGAAATGTCGAGATGGTGCCTCAAATTAAACTTGAGAAGGGCTATTATAGGCCTTCTCTCCCTCTTATAAGGGAAGAAGAAGAGGAATGATGGTTTGGGCATTTCGTAAGATACACATGAAAAACAAATTAGGGAAACAAGACATACATTAGTGAGCTCAAAGTAAGGTGTGAGAGCTGTCTTCATGCCTTTCTGCATGAAGACAGTTCTCTCAGGAATCTCGCCGAGCAGGAGCCGCACAATGACAGCCCACTTGTTACATTGAATGCGGAAACCACGTGCTGTGGATGGCGCTTTACGTGCAGCCTGCAGCAGGCTCTCCTTTGCATCTGTGTACTCCAATTGTATGGTACGGATTTTTCCCAGGTAGAATAGGTACCGGCAGAACTGCATCAAAATAACATGTAAACTTGTGTTATCTCATTTAATCTCCTGAAAGGGAGGAATTATCTCATCCCCCCCCCCCCCCCAAAATGGTTTGCATCATGTATAACCTCCATCTCCTACTTATTTAAGAACATATCCAAGTTATACAGCTTATTTCAATGAGGGATAATGCATATTCAGGGGCATGGTGGTGGATGGTGTAGAGAATGTTTGTTTAGATTTTTATTCCTGATGAATTTTTTTTTTCAGGGGTCTTGCTTTATGTAGATATGAGAATGGTATTATTGAATTGAAGGGATTATAGAAATTTGCCCCATCTTATATGGAAAAATTGAAAATGATTTCCTGATGTGTTTTTCAATGGGTCAGTCAAAACTAAAAAGTGGAATAAGGGTTTTAGGCCTCACTTATTCCACCAAACGTGGTTTAATTGAGCTACTAAGATGGAATAAGCCGATCTTTAGGCCAGCCTAAATTGGCCTAAACTAACCCACATGTCTAGGTGGTTTAATTTTATTTGAGTATGATGCCTAACTTTTCATTGTTTTTATTATTTTTAATCACCTTTTAAGGAATGTAAAATAAACAATTAATTTTGTTTCCATTTAAGCATAAAGGAACTTGTAACTATATCAATTATAGAATCAACAATATTTTTTAAAATGACATAACTTTCTAAATTAACAAAATATGCAATCTAGAAAATAATTAAATAAAATATTTTTTGAATTTGTACTACAAATAAATAAATAAAATTTCAACCCAACATATTTTTGACAAATAAATTGGTACACATATAAGTTTAATGAAACAAGATTCACTAAATGCAATATGCATCTCTAAGATATATAATTAATTTGTACATAACTCATTTTCTTGTACAATTTCTTTCAATCAAAATGAAAAAAAAAATACGAAGAATATTTTTATTATTGATATTACAAATTTTGTAAGACAAAATAATTTGTAATATCAAATCATAGCTTAAACCACCAAATTCTTACCAAACAAGTAATAACTTAAGTCAAGGTATAACTTTAGGCATCAACCAAACATGAATAATTTAGGTGGCCTAAGTTGGAATAACCAAGTTAGGCCTCATTAGCTTTAGTCCACAACCAAACACCACCTAAAGGCTTAATCAAGGATGAAACATTTCAACAGCCCCAAAAACTAATACTTCTACATATAGACATTTCAAACTGCTAGAATTAAAAAAATTACCAGCAAAATTTCCTTCCACCCTATCGTACCTGTTGGTTGGAGTGAGCTTCAAAACGAGGTGCCTTGGACCTGAGTTTCTCTGCCTGATCATACAAGTTGTAGTGTAGATAATTGCGTAGCAACAGATTCAACAATGTCTCCTGCATGAAAAGAAAACTAATGAGAACATAAATCTGGACACAATGAACATGTCATTTAACCTAATAAATTTATATTCAACATAAACAAGTAAATATAAACAGACCTGGCCAAGTTCATCATGGCGCAAGGTTGCCATCCTGTGCAATGCAAGCAGGTTCCTAAAGAGAAGTAAGAAAATGCACCTTTTAGAAGAATAGAATTCATATATATAAAGGCTAATAATACTTCTATAGGAAACAAATACTTTTAACTAACACAAAACCAAACAAATTATGACAAAAAACTACAAGATAATGACAGCAGAGAGAACTTCATAAAATAAATGAAAGAAAGGAAAAAAGTTAAAATAATAAACTAACCCACGAATATCAGCAAGGCTGTTAGTGAGTTCATGGACGAGAGAGTAATAGAAATAGATTCTAGATGCCAACACATCCACAGTTCTCTTGTTAATGTTCTTTAGACGAGTTATGCAATCTGAAGCACAAACCTTAGCCTGTAATAGATAAAAGTAATAATAATGCAACATTATAATCTTTCCTTCGATATAGGAAGTTATAACAACAATACACTCCACAAGTTCAGAACAATAAATGCCCAAAGTGAAATAGTAATAATTTACCAAATCATAATTCTTCTGATCAATCAGGAAAAGCAGCACAAGAAAGTAACAGTAGATCTCCATTTCTGGTAAGACATGCTTTGCAGGAGGTTGAGTTGTGGGAGCTGCATCTACATCCATTTCATCAGAGCCAGAATCCTGAGAAATCAAAACATGTGCGAAGCTCAATTTAATGCATTTTTGTATTTTACTTTCCATTAGTTAGACTAATCATCCCCTGAACATATTAACATTTGGAAGAAAATCAGAATAAAAGATGAAAAACTAAAGCCCAATATAACTGCAAAAACTTTTGAAATTAGACTTAATCATAAAAAATCTCCTTGTTCCTATTGAAGACCTCTACCATGTTTGAAAATAAAGCAGAACCAGTGGCGACTTGAATTTTGAAGCTTCTATAGTTCTATTGGACAAACTCAGTACAGAGACAAAATTAGCCTAAATCCAAACATCCTTTTGTTACTATTGCTAGCTTACCTTTTTCTTTTTTGTTTGTAATAAATTAATTACCCACCATCCTTCCGAAGTATTACAGTTGATTACTTCATTCCACAAAAGAATCAAATATATTTAGTGTTTGTCAGTGATTTTCTAGTTGAATTACTGCATTCTAATGTCTACAGTTTAGTTTGTTCCATCCAAACCTATTCAGTCATTTTAGGTAAAAATGGGAACCGGAATAGACAGGACTGTATATGGTGGGACTAGAAGGTAAGACGGATCCGTATCCTCCGAGGTACCTGACTCAAGCAAATTGAAACGGACGGCCCAGATTAATCCTATCTGGGCCAAACTCAATCCGGTGCCTATGGAGACTGTAGGGGGTCTGTTTTGAGATTCGTGCCACGTTAAAAGAACCGTCCGATCATAATTTGCTTGAGTCAGGTAACCTGAGGTGATGTGAATTCAAGGTAACACAGCCTCAGAATTAGCTTGGAGAAGTACATACTTCTTCTGTGAACAAGAGGAAGCTTATGAGATGATCGGCAGCTCAATCCAAAGAAAAGTTAAAACCAAGATCTATCAGGATTGCAATATTTATATGGGTACCTCGTACAAAATGTCATTCGACGTTTGTCAGGAAACAAGTCAAAGGTATAAATGTAAAAATGAACCTAAGTTATCTGATGTTGATATGCAGTAATGGTACATGCATACAGTATTGTACTGAAACGATCCATTCTAATAGTTATTCGAAATTTCAGGAAAACTATCAAATTCCAAGAGCAACAGACTACTTCAGAAGAAATAGATTGAATGAAGGAGACAGATTAAGTTACGACATAGGACGCAACCAAATATAAATACAATCCTAGGACAGCAAGAGATATGCTTTCTGGACCAATCTGTTATGACATCATATGGCGGCTCAATGATCATATCTCGAGTCCACATTGACTGCCATTATTGTGATAATGTGAATGTACAGTAGACGTCCAATCAAAATCAGGGGGCATTTTTTTATCAAATCTCGAGACCGATTTGCATCATGTTGGCACCATTAACGGCTGAGTATTTATGGAAGCAAATGTAGAGTCATTACATTATGGTGTTAAGTCAACTTACGACCCTACAATAGGTTCCCGCTATAACTATCTTGAATTAAACATAAAACAAACACTATATATTCTCAATACAGTATGAAAATATTAATTGGAGTGTCCAATTTAAGCAAAATTCCTCGCCCTTGCTACAAATTAAGGTCGACTCTTTGCATCAGGCAGCAATGAAGTAACAAATACTAAAACGTAATCAAATCCAACAACCTATTTAACTATCTCTGTTTTAAACTTTACAGTAACATAGTCTTCTACCATTCCAACCAACAAAATTGCTATTGTTATTCAGTAATCAATACCTTTAACAGATCCAGCAGCAGAAGCTTCCAGTATTTAGCCAAAAACAAACTAAAAAACCTAAACGCTAGAGGAAGCGAAAACGCACCTTTGGCACGTAGGAGACGAGCCGTTTATAAGCCTCGGAGTTAACGGGCAGCACGCGCGAGAAAAACCCCGATATAAGGCCATAACTGAGCTGACGGCGCAAGACAATGGTGAGCCGAACAGCGCGCGAGATCCGACGCACCTCCTTGGAGTAGGCGCCCGTTTCTATCAAAGACTGGATCTCCTTCAGATCTGCCGCAGAGAAAATTCGGAAATATGTTAGCTTAAGCGACGAAGAAATGGGAAAGAGAAATCTAGGGTTTTAGAGATTCACTTGTCGTTGTCGTTGTCGTTGTAGCGGAGGGGGCCGTGCTCACTTGCGTCGCCTCCGAATCAGCTGCAGATGGTTTCTTCATTGTGGCGGAGAAAGAGAGATAGAGAGAGACTTGGAGCAAAAGAAAAGTGAGATGCTTGGAGGAGAGAATGGGATTATAGGAGCGTGGTGGAGTCGAGTAGAAAAGGGGCGCAGTCGGAGACGGCTCGTTTTGTGTAGTAACTAGTAACTCCGTTATTTTTTTGGGACTGTAATTAGGTTTTTTTTTTTAAATAGAATTACTGTAAACTAAATCAACGGAACAAGCCTCTGGTTTTGGGATTTTCGAAATCTAGCCTCCACCGATCCTAGGGACCGGTGTAGCAAAAAAAACCCAACCTACACCGATCCTGAGGATCAGTGGAGCCTATTTTGCACCAGACGAAATCCTTGCCACAGAAAATCCCTCATCTTTAGCTCCACCGATCCCTAGGACCGGTGGAGGCTTGATCTCCAATTTTGCAGCCCGAGAGCTCATCTGAGAAAGTGTGAAGGGTAAAATTTTAACATATATCCATTTTTTTTTCCACGGTTGAAAATTTGAATTTATTACCCTTTGACTTTGACTTCACCCTTTGCCATATATCCATTTGTTTTCAATATCCATTTGATGTTAAACCTGCCTACACCGATCCACAGGACCGGTGGAGGCATTTTTTAAGCTCCACCGATTCACAGGATCGGTGCAGAGGTTTTTCGTGTGGCCTTCCGTGTAGGACGCTGTGGCCAGTGCAAAACATGCTCCACCGGTTCTAGGAACCGGTGTAGGTTGTGTTTTTTTTGCTCCACCGATTCTAGGGATCGGTGGAGGCTAGATTTTGAAAATCCTTAACCCAGAGGCTTGTTCCGTTAATTTAGTTTACAGAAATTCTATTTAAAAAAAAAATCCTGTAATTACCTCAGGACTAGTTCGGTAAATATTGGAATAGAGAGAAAAGTGAGAAAAAATTGGAATTTGAAATAGGATTCAATTCTTCACTATTTTGGTCGTGTTCGGTTGATGGTGGAATGGTGGAAGAGTGAAAGAGTATAGATAAATAAGTCAAATTCATCTCTTGAAAAATACTAATTTCTTTATTTCACATTTCCTATGGAATAAGGAATTGGCTCATGAAGAAATAGAGGAGGGACCCAAATGTAAAAAATAGAGGTTTGACTATAAAAGTTCAAACTAGTGTTTTAACAACGGGGCGGTCCAAACCCGCCCGGTCCACGGGTCCGGCAGGTTGGACGGGTCCGGTTTTCAAAGGCCGACCCCGGCCCTTGATGGAACCACGGGTCCGGCGGTTCCACGGTCCGGGGCGGTTCGGTCCACGGGTCCGGGGGGTCACGGTCCGGTCCGGTTCGGTGGGTTTTTTTTTTTTTTTTGCTATTTGTTTTTTGTTCAAATTCGGTTTTATATATTATTTGTGTGATCAGAGGGAGTAATTCATGAAGAGAGAAAAAATTATAAGATGTAAGTTACTCTAACTACAGAATTCACACATGGAGTAACTTGCTCTGGATTAACTCAAATGTTTCTCCCTTTTACTCCTTCAGATTTACTCCTCGTTTGACTACTTAAAGGTGGAGTAAGAGGTTTACTCCACCACTTACTCCACAACCAAACATAACCTATATATTTTTCTTTGGAATAAAAAAATAAAAGAGGGAATTTTATGGATGCCTCTAAAAAATCTCGAAAGTACGTATTCCCCCTCTAAGATTTATAATATCATATTTAAGAGAAATGTTCGGCCTTCTAATTGACATGATATAAGAGCAAATGATTCATTTGTTTTTTACATGTGACATGCACATAAGTGTATGCTTGAAAGTCATTGTGTGTGTATCACAAGTAGAAAAAATAGACCATTTTCTCTTGAAAACCAATCAATTAGAAAACTAAACATTCTTTTACATGGACCACATATGTTTATTTTTTTTAATAAAGAATAAAATTAGAAACTTTATAAATTTAAAATGAGTTTTAATAGAAAAGACAATAAAGTTGATAAATTTGTGAGTTTATGAAATTTATAGAGATAAATATGATATTATGAACTTCTGAGGAAAAAATACGTTAGTTTCTTTATATTTTTTAGGAGTATGCATGAAAATCCCTCAAAATGAAAAATAAAATGTTACGTGTGATGTCGTACACACGTTCAAAATATTTTGATCATTTACAATCAAAATTAACTTGGCGTTGGCACAAGTGAAATTGATAGTTTGAGCATGTAACACGAGACTACAAAAAACTATGACTTCAAATAAATTATACTAGATATGTGCTTCGCGTTGCTTCGGCACAACTGTTGAGGCAGATAGAGAAGTATATAGAATGTTTAGATCAAAAAAGTAAATAGAACAATAGTTGATACAGAATAAAGGTAGATCGTACAAAAACTATACATAAACTTAGAATAGTTGGATGAACATAACAAAACTGTACAACTGGAAATATTATATTATTAGGCTACATTATTACATCCAGGGGCGGACCCAGTGCACTCCAGGGGGGGGCAGCTGCCCCCCCTGGATTTTGAATTTTAGTGGAAATTTATCGGTTCCGATCGACTCTGTCCCCCCTGGAATTTTTTTTGCCCCCCTCTGGTCGTTTAATTTGTAATTCAAGTTAAATTTAGGGTTAAAATTGAAATAAATCTGTTGAATTTTAATTGGTAATTAGAATTATAAGTCAGAACATCAGAAATTACAAGTCAAAGCATTCGAAAATATAAGTTAAAGCATTGTTTTTTGTCGAGTACTCAATTGATTAATGGATTTAAACCCGATTAGATATTTAAACCCGATTCGATATTTTTTTTGCCCCCCCCTGACGAAAATCCTGGATCCGCCCCTGATTACATCGGCCTATTAGCTATGTTTGAAAGCGGGGTAAGCACTGTGGAATAGTAAGTTATCCTTTGTTATGATACCGCCAAACACAATTTTTGATACAGTTTTTAACAAAATGATTGCTAGTGTCTCTATATAGAGACCCTCAACAAAATATGTGAAACTGTTTGTATGGGGCTATTCCTTTCATATATCTTACTTTGTTGTCCTCGCTGCTGCAGACATGAGAAACCGCATTAGTTTTTTTTGCACTATGCAGTGATGTTTAGAAGTCTAATATGATGTTGAAAAAAGTATATATTGTTGGTAAAAGGCCATGTTGCTTTTTTATTGTAATTTTTGAGGCGTTGTAATCTTATATAACTGATTGATTTTTCAATTTTTGATTTGAAGTTGAAACCATAACTATGTCTTTTGGTTTCGGGCACAACGTATCCACGGTGTGCCATCCTTAAGCATAACGTACCTATGGTGTGCTAATGTGGGTACAGGTCAAGCCTCGACTCTCTACTCAGATGTGCTAGCTTGGACAAGTGTGATACGATCGATGACATATCCGACGAGCCTAATATCTACGTTCCGTATGCTGGTGACGAGGCATTGTTTGCAGTCGTCTAGGACGCTGAGACCGTCAGTCAGGCATTCGACTGAGGTACCGAGGCATTGCACCGAGCCGCAGACCAGGCCATGCCTACTCAGGATGCCCAGGTATATTTGTAATTAAAATACATAACTTTGATTTTTTTTCAAAATTCTTAATTAACTAATTTGTAAGTTACAGTATGGTGAGGAGGAGGAGCCGCTGGGTACAATATCTCCACAGATTTTGGCAAAGAGGGAGATGGAATGTCTTATCAGGGTTACAGTCCGACTCAGACGGTACCTCCTGCTTATCAGCCAGGGTATGTTCAGACAGAGCCCTTCTCGGAGTTTCCTGGGTCATCCTCACAGCAGGCATCGTACCCTTCGCTCCATGATGACCCCATAGCCAGATAGGCATTTTTATTCACGCATGGTCAGTCTAGACAGACTACGACTTTTGGTCTTGCTGTCCTGCAGTCCTGCAGACATCCGAGATTGAGGGGGTTCATGACGAGTTGGTTCAAGCAAATGATGTCCAAGCGATGGACGACGACTCTCCAGACTCATCAGATACCGCCAAGACGCCACTGTCCAGGCGGGGTCGGGGGGTTCAGGAAGAAGAAGCAGAAAACGGTGTGTAGTCCTGACCCGTAGGTTTTGATTTGTACTTTGTTAGATGTTTTGTTCAGATACTAGGACATATTTGTTAGATACTATCACTTATGTATTTTGTTGTTTTGTTATTTTTTTATTTATTGTTTTGTTATTTATTTATGTTGTTCCTTATATCATTATTTCTTCGTACACAAACGATATTCCAAATGAACGACATTTCTAAAATATTTAATCCTACAAGTGAAAAATATTTCACCAATAAACAACATTGAAAACAAAAATCAAAACAAATAAAACAATTTTAAAAACTAAAACCTAAACAAATAAAACAAAAATAACAGATTTCAGATTTAAATAAAGGGGTCGCATAGGCGTAGTGCAGACTCCATGCAGGGACCGCATCGGCGTAGTGCAGACTCCATGCAGGGGCGGCATCGGCATAGTGCGGACCTCATTAAATAGGGCTGCACGGGTGTTCTGCGGCCTGGGTAGATCCGAAAACCTGAAGTTAGGAGTGTTTTAATTTTTTTTTTTCCGAAAATGTTATATATAAAAATTTCGGCCTTATATATATTGAACCGGGGACCATTTGATTTCAATTGTGGGACTAATTAAATGGTCCAAATCCGGACATTTTTTTTTATTACATATTTTTAATTGTTTGTTTGTTTATAAATGTCTATTTTTATGTAAATGTTTTTAATTGTTGTTTTCTTATTTTTTAATTACATATTTTAAAAGTTTCTTTGTTTTCTTATTTTTGTAATTACATATTTTAAATGTTTGTTTGTTTATAAATGTTTATTTTTTAAAATGTTTTTATTTATTGTTTTCTTTTTTATTTATATATAAATATTTTCTTATTTTAATTGCATTATTATAATTTTATTAATAAAATAATTGTATGATTTAAAAAGATTAATTCAAATGAAAATCTCGTATTAATCACCACTATGATCAACTTGTTAATTTAATTTTAAATAATTTTCGGTGATTGAATAACAATCTTACAGGCAAAAGGTTCATTATCAAATAATAATTGATAAATATTATTGTGTTATTGTTAAATCGATTTAATTTAATTTAATTAATAGTTATTTTATTGATATCAAGTATTTAGAAAGAAAATAGGATTTCTCACAACTATTTCTACGGTACAAACCGAACACTCATTCATCACATTCTCATAGTTATTTCTGTACATACTTATGGATATGAGTTCTCGCAAATAAAAAAGTGAGTTCCCGAACCCACCAAATTCCATCTCACATGGCCCTTATTTGGATCTTTTACTGTTTCAGTTACTTTCACATCACTTTATACGCAGTCAGAAGGATTTATATAATTTTTATATTTCTTTTCACAATATATACGAACACTTTTGCAATACTGTATAAAGTTGATTAAGATCGCTTGAAAATTCAGATTATATATGTAACATTCCGTAAAACACAAATTTGGAATTTATAAATGAAGGCAATATATGAAACACTTAACTATGTTTTTTCAGTTAAATATAAATTTTACTAAACATATTGATAAAATAATTATGTTATTTCAAAGTGAATTACTTCCGGATTCCCTAAATATCAAACTGACTTATATAAAGTGGATGTGAGATATATAGATACATGTAAAGAACTAATGTACAATCTTATTTAAGTTGTTGGACTAATTTGCAATGTTTGAAAAATTAAAGGACAATTTGTAAAAATGCAAAATAAAAAAAATGGGTAAATTTTTTTAGAGGTCACTAAACTTTGTTCTTTGTCACGAATTGGTCACTCAAGTTTGATTTGTCCCTTCATAGCCACTGAACTTTTAATTTGTCTCAATCAAGTCATCCTATAATTTTTTCCGTCCAAAATATTAACATAATATTCTCATTACGTTCAAAATATAACCAAATATGCTAATTCCGTCCAAAATTTTAACGAATATGCCCATTCTATTCAAAATACTAACAAATATATTTTATTAACTTTTTGGATAAAAAAGTTATAGAGTAACTTGAGATAAATTAAAAATTCAGTGGCTACAGAGAAACAAATAAAACTTAACTAATTTGTGACAAAGAACAAAATTTAGCTACTTTCAGTGAAATTTAACCAAAAAAATATATATGACTAATGTGATTGAGCCCGTAACAAGAAAGGGTCATCTCTCTCCCGTAAATGAAAGAAAGAAAAAAAACACAAGTAACAAGAAACAAACAGAAACCAAATAAAATCAGAAAAGAAAAAAAAGGGTCCCTCACTCCCTCTCTAGTTGGTGATGCTTGTGATTAAATCACTTGATCGATGTGCTTTCTTTCGCTCAGCGCATCTAGTGCAAGTATACGGTATTCCTCTCTCTCACTTGGTTTATTTCTTAATTACCCAATCTAAGGTTTTGATAATCTTAAGTTCTTAACAAATTGAGCCCGTAAGTGCTATTTGTTGTGACTTTAATTATAAAATCTTACTTGAAAACTGGAAATTAATTCAACACGTTAAAAATATACAAAGCTGAAATCTTGTTGCAATTTAAATGAAAACAGGTTTAATATTGTGTTTTAAAGGATTTGCCCGAGGCCTCTTTCTTTTTCCATGTATTATATGGGTGATTTGATTTCTGGATTTTTGGTTTACAACTCAACCCTAGCTATACATTTTCTGTACCGAGCTCCCTTGTCTTGTACCGGTGATTTTAGTTATTTTCTAATGTGTTGCTAAGTAGTTTGCGGGTATTGGAGCGGTATGAAAACAGGTACCTAACCGTACTAGTTTAAATGGTTTATTGGTGCACCTATATAAACTTCCAAGGAGATTGATTGTAAACAATATAGAACAAGGAAGGTATAATTTGTAAAAATACCAATTAATTGGTAAAACAAACTTGTCAGAGAGGCCTTAGTGCAAATTTACATATTTAAAAGCTAGCTGGATAAATTGGAAGATGGGAATTATTTTGGTTATGCGCCTTTGAGCTTGGTTACGAAAATATAAAATAAAAGAAGTATAAATTGGACTGGTGGTTTGGGCTCTGTCCGAAAATAAAATAATGAAAATTAATTGATTTCGCATGATTGATTGGACTTGGACAGTTAGTTTTGAACTGAAAATGAATTGGACAAATACAGACTATTGGACTGATGGACAATTATGTTTGGAACTAAAATTGATATAAATTAAAAGGAAATAACTTGAGAAACATAAAAGAAAGTTACCAAATAAACACATAATTGGAATTTAAATATTGTAATATGTAAATTGTTTTGTTATACTGAATTTTTATAAGTATTGATCATAATATATATATTATTCTGATATAGATATAGGAATAATTAACAGATAAGATTTGACGATACAAAAGGTTCAGGAAGGAAAGTCTGCTAGTGACCTCGCCTATTGCCCTACTTTATCAGGTGCGGGTTTATTGGATTAGTCTGAGATTCATGACTAGAAATTAAATCGTAACTAGCTGTTCATTTTGAATAATTAATTGACTGCATTGTTGAACTGATGCATCATATGCATACCACAATATAACTGAAATTGAATTGCAAAGGTAAGTCTGCTGACCTATCATTTTGGTACAGTTTATCAATTGTATGTTCTTGATTTATTGATTGATTGAGACCACAATGACTGAATTAATTAAATATTGAATATTGTAATTCCTGAACCTTCATACAGTGGAGAAAAATGATTAATATATCGTAAAGTCTAGCTAGCTACTAGACTGTACTCTAGGATCCTTATGCGTATATAGTGAATGATCCCAACTGAACCCAATACCGGTTGGGTAGGGGATATTGAATAAATGTGAGTGTGACTGTAAGACCAATGAACTATGGTAACTGTCTTATCGTTGATTTTTTTTTTCTGATAATTGCAGTATTGTAATATTAGTTTCGTATTGTTTCCGTTAACAAATTGTCATGATAGTTAGAATAGTACAAGCCCTGACATGATAGCTACATGTTATGTGAAAAGACAGACGTGGGTTGCTGGATGGCGTATACACGGCAAGTCGGATGGTATCTGTCAGTGTTATCAGGCTAGAAATTGTAAAGTTAGGAAAAAACGTTACCAGACTTTATGGTTTAAAAGATTTAGATCCAACCCATCTATTCTGATAAGATTATTAGAATTCTGATTTATTTATGTAATTTTATTGTTCAATTGGATATTGTTATTAGGAAGCATATCCTCCCCGGTATCGTAAAAGATTCTCTTCACTTTACGATTTGAGATTAACTTCCAGCCGGTTTTGGGATTCGGGCTGACGGAGGGGGCAATATTATTGGGCTTTGAGATTCGTGCCAAGTTAAAAAGAACGGTCTAGATCAAGTAATTGTAAAAGATTCCCTATTACGGTACAGGGGGCGACGTGAATTCTTGTTATTGAGCATTTGCATCCGTCATTACAGACTGAACTGTTAGTTACTCGTGCAGAGATTTCATTTTGAATATGGATTTCCTTTGAATCTAATAATCTGAGTTAAAATCAACATTGAGAAATAATTTATTATTTCTCACTTGTTTTTCCCTTGTGGGTTTACATGTTTGTTAGACAAAGATAGAAAAACATTTCTAGATAAATAATTGACAGCATGGCCACTTAAAAATATGAGATTTGAGATTATATTATTTGACATGGTATAGAGAGTATTTTTCTAGCATCAATCACTATAAATGATCAGATAATTCTTGTAAATAAATTGAAATGTGGCAAAAATGATGAATAATATTGGTAATACATATAAAAAATTTGTGCCTTGCGTTACGTAAATTGAATAAAAAAAATATACACAGTGGGATGTTACACCCTCGGATCGAATCGGAGATGTGACAATATAAGATTGTCCAAGTTTAATTTGCGAACTTCTTCAAAAAAATATAAACACTTTTATCATCTAACACGAATACCTTCCGTCAAAAAAGTTAATATTTCCCAAAAAAAAAAAAAGATTCCTTTTATTTGTCCTCTCGCGGATCTAACGAGCTGCTAGGATATACAATAAATATCTACGCTTTGATAATCTAATCTGATGTAACAAATCGTGATTCTCTTGATTCTCATCTCTTCTTTCATTAACATTTCGTAATAATTCAAAAACGAGTCGCATGTTTAACAATAAATCAGGTATAACTGTTAAAATATAAATTAAAGATAAATTCAGCGGATACAGAAAAATTCCTTTGTTTAAGGTTAAAAGTAACTATGAAACCATAATATTGGGTACGTAGGAATTGTAATCAATGAAACGAGAATAATTCAAACTGTCTAAAATAAATAAGTTTGGATGAAAATATTCTGCAACGTTTAGATCGAGTACCCCAGGCATTTTACTCCGCATGCATGGATTAAAGTAGCCGCTAAAAAGAACCTGAATTAAGCATTTCACAGAAAAATTCATACTACAAAAATAAATCTTTCAAACAAACGAAAGAATGCACTGCTCTAACCACTGAATTCTACAAATTAGTCTGATCTCTAATCGAAATAAAAAAATTTAGTGACTAATCCTAAGTCAATTTAATAGCAGCAAAATCCCACTGCCTCCCAACTAATAGAGGAACAGCACAAGCTTATACAAAGGTATTAAACACAATAACGACATCACAAACATACAATTCTGAAAACTTTGGAGCAGGCATCCATATATCATCTTCGGAATATTCTCATTGAACCTGGTCTTCATGCCGCTTCATTTATTGGCCCATTTGATATGTTTGGTGCATTAAAACCATTCATTTTGGGATAATCTCGACCCCTCCCGCCTCCTCGGCCTTGTCCTCTCCCACGCCCACGTCCACGGCCACGACCTGTAAGAAGTTGTGGTATCAGTAAAATGAGCTACAAAACACATCAAAGGGAAACCGAAAAGTACAGCCATTATATTATCAACCATACTTGCAAACAGTAATTGACACCTGCTATTAAATCACAAGTCGATACATCGCTTCATAACTATCAATCAGAAACACTGCAAGACAAGCAAAATATTCCATGCAGCAAAAAGCAAAGAACAGAATCACATGATCAACAAAGAAATGGGACAATAAGAAGATCACAAACCTCGTCCCTGTGGTGGCATAGGGGCATTGTCGTAAAAACCTCCACCAGGGCCATCCTGTTGGTAGTCAGGTCGGGGACCACCATAGTCAGGTCGAGGACCACCGTAGCCACCCCCGCGTCTGCCCCTTCCTCTGAAACCCCCACCACGACCTCCACGGCCACCACGGGGGATGTATCCATTTCCATATCCACCACGGGGCCCACGGTTCTCATATCCACCATCTCCATATTCCATCATACCATTGTTCCCTATATAACCCGGCCAATAGGTTAGCTCTCATGTACAGCATTTAGTAATTAAACAAGTTACTATTTCCTGCTGTTTCAAGGACGACTGCATCAATTGACATAACAATGTTTTACAAATACTCAAAAGTGACAGATACATACCACGACCCCTCCCTCTGCCACGGCCACCAAATCCCCTCCCTCGGCCACTGGGAGCTCCCTCTGTATTTCAAAAATAATTCAAAACATCATGTGGATGCTGATGACAATGAAGCATGTAATAATAGTTTAATCAATGTAGTTAAATAATGAGAGTACAAATAAGGATATTGATAGATCATAAGACTAACAATAATAATGACGAGAAACCTGCAGTCTACATGCTAAATTGGACTGATGTTGATTTGGGACTTGGGGGGTAAGGCTTAAGGGTTGAGGAAGAGGTTTAGAATAAAAGGGTTACCCTAAACCAATAATGCAAATTGCATTTCTATTTCATTCATGCAATGAATTTTTTTGCTGTCAGCCAATAATGGAAACAAAAAGAAAATACGACGATTGATAAGATGAAGACTGTACCTTCATCATACTCGTATTCAACTAAGGGTCGGACCTGATCAGCAGGCAAGGGTGTTTGGTACCTGTTGGAAAAGAAAGATTAGTTAATCTACAAAACCTCTGTACAATATACAATTATTTAAAGGAAAAATTTATTAATTTAGAAATTATTATAAAAAACAAGCCACAAACACGGGCATAAACACAAAAAGAAATAGAACTCACCCAATAGCTGATGTATCAAGCTCAACCTTAGCCAAAGTGATTGTCACCATTGACACATGCCTAGTTGTCTCTAGACTACAGTAGAAAGAATGAGAATAAATATTTACTGAATTAGATAAAGTAAACAAAAGGTTTAATGACTAGCAAACCAATTTACAGTTCAAAATATAAAGGGGTGAATAAATATTTATCTATTAGACACAGTAGTGAAAATTTAAATGACTAACAAATCAGTTTACAATTGAAATACAGAGGGGAAATTCATACGGGAGTAGGCCTTCCTCCAGTGGCTCCCATGTGTCAGTGATATCTATGGACCCAATTGAGGTGTTTTGGTGAAGCCCCACAACTCTTCTCTGCATTACACAACAAGTACCAAAAATATTAGGTGCACCGTCCCAAAATTACTAACTTCTTACTTTTACTGGTACAGTGAAAATACCCCTCATATTGGGTCGCACAACAATCGTATAAATGGAGAACAAAAACTGAATTCATAGAAAAATCATACCTTAATCAATTCCACAATCATAACTGTCTTGTTGATTGCCCTTCCCATTGCCTTGAACACAATTTCATTTGCTCCTTTCTCCTTCATATTAAAAAGGAATAATTACAAACAGAAAAAAATTTACTCACCCACCTCTTAAAAAAGGCAAGTACTCCATGCAAAATCATCATAAATCAAGTGTCAACGTGTGATCACAAAAAGTACAAACAAATAGACATATCAGCCACAGAAAAGACAGGACAAGCAAATTATCTCCAGGAGATTGAACAGTAAAATAAACCCCCATATTTTTTTTAATTTGAAATAATCTGAAGTTAAGTTACCTGCAGCAAGTTGATGGCATAAGTGATGTAATTACGCATCCTTCCTTGGGTCATGATGCGAATTTCATTTTCCTTTATGGGAGTCTCCTCCCTCGGTTTCTCTACCCTAGTGTATCGATCCATTTTTCACACACTACCCTGGAAAACACAAATCTATATTATTAATTTGAAGAATTACAAAGAAAAGATCCCAAAGTTTGATAAACATAAATTACCATATCATTTAAACAAACATTCATGGTAAGCAATCAATTTGCATTCAATTTTTAAAAAAACACTAGTTCCTTGAACATGCAGATTTCTTTCACCATTGTTTCACTTAATATTTTTCATATTCAAATGAGTGGGGGGCAATTGTATATCCAATAATATTCTTTTCAAATTTGTGAACCTCACTTTTAATTAGCTAAGAGGACCTTAACATTCATAAAAATCATATAACATTAATTAGCCTACTATTCATATGTGAACCTCACTTTTCTCACGAAGAGGACGAATTAAAAAATATCAAACCAAAAAAAAGGACATTATGCACTATTTCCTAACCATTAGTTTCTAACCATCCATGCACCAACGAAAACCCCTGCAAAATATCATAACAAGTCAACAGATCTACAGCAAACCACGAGAGAATCACCAAAACCCCTATTGCACATGCAACAAAACCCCCTTGAAAATACATGTAGAGCGAAAAACAGAGAGAGAATCACGCACCTTGTATCTCCGCCCACTATTCAACCCCTCTAATGGATTGTAATTTTTATCCTTTTCTATTCTCAGTTTTTTCGCCTAAAGAGTTCTCTGGACAACGCTCGAAGCCTTTTATAGCTCCGCGCAACAACGGGTCGACCCCTTCTCGCGCGAGAGGTGTGCTAGGGTTCGGCGCTGGGCTTTTAGTCTTTTACGAAACTACCCTTGATTCTTCTGAAAACTACTGACTTTGCAATAGGGTTCTTGGTTTGTGTTGTGTATTTGATTCACTGAATAGTGGGTCCAGATGACTGGCACTAGAATTCAGCCGAAATTTTTATTAATATCCAAAATTAATAAATAATTTCAATCTACACCCTATGCATAGAGGAATTTCGAAATCTGTCAAAATCGGAAATTAAATTTCCGGTTTCATACAAACTTTCTGAAAAAAAAATTTCGGCTCTAGACATTCCGAAACCAGAAAAAAAATTCCAGTTTGCGAAACCGGAAATTAAATTCCCGGCTATTGTTTTGGAATTCCAAAACCGGAATTTAATCTCACGGTTTTTAAGTTTTTTTTAAATAGAAAATATGATAATTTATTTATTTTTTGTATTAAAATATTAGAAATATTTTATATATTTCTTTAAAAATAGATGGAATACTATATAATTTGATTTATTAGAAAGACTGCGACAATAACCCGGATCAACATTTTTCAGGCCGTATTTTTCGTGGCTGTAAGAAAAATTAAAATATTTCTTTTTGTGTTATTGAAAAAAAATAAAAATATTTTAAATATGAATTATTGATTCCAGTTGAAAAGTCACTTCTAGATAAATACATAAAATATTATAATCCTTCTATTTTTGAAAAAACAAAAAAAATTGAAAGAAAGGTTCTCCAATCAGATTTTGTCAGAGATACAACGTGATTTCAATTCGTTCTCCGGATATGTAAAAAAAAAAAAATTAGAACCGGAAATTTAATTTCAGGTTTCAGACTATTTAGACCGAAAACTTTTTTTGCATAAAGTTTGTATGAAACCGAGAATTTAATCTCTGGACAGATTTCGAAATCTAGCGCATTAAGGTTTTGATTTGTAAATTATTTATTAATTTTGGATATTAATGAAAATTTCGGAGAATTCAGCCCCGGTACCTTCTTTTGTTATTCGGATGAACCTGGTGTTTGCGAATTATATCATAGGATCATCCATGGTTCACGGTGTTTAATCAGTTCGAACCGTGTCTGAGAATTATTTAATTAATTGGGGCCGTGCAATTATTACTTGCTAGAATTAGGGTAACAGGAGCGTGGCTAATTTTAGATGGTCAAACCTAAAGTTGCCATCTAAGTTTAGATCTTGAACATCCAGATGTGCGGCTCAAAAATGTTATTGCAATTGCAACCCGCTGTTAAATTCTATTCTGATTTTCATACATAGAAATGAGGTTGTCTCTGCATTTATTATTTGTTGGGAAAGGTGGAAACTTTTGGTTCAGATTGCCTGAACCAATCAACATTGGATTGCATTTGTATGGACCCTATTGAATGTGCATTCAGCATTCATTTCCTTTAGAGAAGAATATTTTAAAGAAAAAATTTATTGTCTATTTAAGAATATAAAGATTTTGTTTTGAGATTTGTATAAGATTAAAACAGATGACTCAAATTTCATTCTACACACCGGTATTGCACTGGATCTAAATTCACTGAAAGTTGAGTTTTCGACTCTTGTGGATGCAATTAAATATTTAGATCTAAAATGGACGGCTTGAATTAATTACCTCTTGTAAATGTCAACTTTTTGAGTCAAGCATAATCAGTATAATTATATTCCGAGGATTAACGGTTAAAATTGTGTTTTGGTTGGCATAAGGTCATAAGGTGAAAGGAACAGGAGATTTAAAAAAATATATATAATGGAATGAAAAAGGAGATTATGTTTTTCTTCCCATTGTTTGGCTGTGTTTTTTTCCTTTATACTTTAATCTGGGAGTAACAAAGTACAAATTTTAGAGGAGGTTTTTTAAATGTCTAATTGTGTCGTACATCATTTATCTACATTTTTAAAGTTCAAACAGTCGATTTGGACCGATCAACATGATTTCATATTTTTTGCAAATTTTTACTATTTTTTAGATATGTACAAAATCAATGTTATTGGATGTCCTTTATCTCCTTTTTCAAAGTCTAAACAATCAATCTGGACCGATCAACATGATCTCCATATTAAAATGTGTTAGGAGACCAAATTTTATATTTTGTGAAATCTTTTTACTATATTTTTAGATAGTTATAAAATCACCGTTTAGTTTTTGGATGTCCTTTATCTTCGTTTTCAAAGTCCAAACAGTCGATCCGGACTAATCAACATGATCTCCATATTAAAATGTGCTTGGAGACCAAATTTTTTATTTTTTTGAATTTTTTTACTATTTTTTAGATATGTATAAAATCACTGTTTGTGAAAATCATGATTTTGTGCCTATAAAAAAAGTAATTTTTTTTTCAAACAAATATAAAATTTGATCTCCAAGCATATTTTTATATGGATATCATGTTGATCGATCTGGATAGATTGTTTGAACTTTAAAAACGAAGATAAATGATTGATGTGAGACACGATAAGATATGAAAAACATGAGGAATTTGAACCTCCAAATTTTAAGAGATTATAGGTACTAATATTGTAGCCTTCATTGACCTTTAAGTTCTACTAAATATTTAATCAAATAAGATCAATTTATGAACATTTTTTTTCCTCTTTCCTTTCATCCTCTCAATCCCACTGCCCTCTATCCTAACAAGGTCTAAGGGAACCCATCAATGGTATTAAATACTCATAAAACCATGCAAAAATCACTTTCATTGAAGCAATCAATGCAATTAATTTGATATTTACATCTGATCAGAAGTGACAACATTCAGATAAACTGACTGTCATGTGCTGAAAGAAGTGTTTCTGAGTCTAAATGAGACGTAATAATAACAACAATTGAAACAAGAGCAACTCAAAATAAATGATACATGATTGAATAAATTATCATAAATAAATAGCCTGAGATTTTATTTATTACTATATACCAGTCTGTACATCCGGCATCTCAGGCACAACGCCAACGGGATCAACAAAATAAACTAGAAAGAAGGAACAAAAAATAACCTAAAATAATCTCAAAAATTGCAAAGATGCCTCCTAAGTAACCTCCCCTTATTCTATAGTACAAGAATGAACAACTGTATGTGTGTATATGTATCTGTATCTGCAACTATGTCTAAATCTGTACGATCTATGTACCGATGCTATACCAATAAAAGAACCAATCATCAAAGAAATCACATAAATAGCATAGTCACCCCAAATAAGAGAATGAGTGATGACATGGTGCTCAGATGAGGAGAGCCGCTTTCTAAAACACTGACTTTATTCGTATTTTTGGGATAGTATGCATATGGTGCCAGTGCAGGTCCAGGAACTGACCAGTTATAGCCTGCATGAAAAATGATGCATTTGAATCTCTTGTCAAATCAAATTGGGCGATAATTGTCTAATACTTTATCTAAATTTGTAGAAGCAATTGTTGGAATAAGGACATGGATTGACCATACTCTCATTTCCTGACTAAACAAAACCAGCAATATTTTGCTTTACCAGAGAAAGAAAAATAGCACACACTGTAAGGATAGGTTGCCACTTAATCTTAAGTTCTTAACCATAATCAGTCAAGATGAAAAGACCTGTTTTTTTTTACAAAAATTAATTTTACAGGATTATGGACACAGTTTTGCCCTGATTGAAAAATCAAGTACTTACAATCAAAATTTTGCCATCCCAAGACAAGTGTTTCCCGATTAAAGACAACACGAAGGCCAGTCAGGAAGTTCTCTGCATGAAAAGAATTTCCATTTTATGTAAGAAATTACAAAGTAAAATATGAAAACTAACATTCAGCAGCGAATGGATGTTATTCAACTCATTTCAAATACTATGAGAAAAAAGAACAGAAAAAAAAAAACACAGGAAACTGAACATACCCCCAATTATGTTGAGGCTACTGCTCTTCACAATGGCAAGGCAATATCCAACCGCATCACCCTATGTGTGAAGAACAACATATATTAAATCATGACATTTATTTGTACAATGAAACAGGCAACCACACAAATAGTAAATATGGAATATAATTTTGTTTTCATGTGGTTTCAGACCTAATTGGCTTAAAATTAAAGCTAATTTATTGTTTGGCAGCTTAATGCTTCATTGAGCCAACACAGAAGTTCAAAAATTGAGACCGATCGAACAAAGATACAAACCAAGAAAAAAAAACTACTTTGCTAACATCCGAGCCTGTATAGACTCTGTAAGAGTAGTGAGAAAGGATGGTGGGGAAACTGCATATATTTACCGTAGTAGAAGAAATAGTGATAACAGCATCGTTAACAGGGAAGGAGCTTCCACCTTGTGTTGTAAAGGCAATGGCTGGAACACTAGCTGATGTTTGTCCAGAGCTGTAAAAGAATTTCCAAATAAGAAAGTGCCTTATGTATCTTTATTTAGGACTGTTATAGCACATTTTGGTACCAGTTCATCAGGTCTGAAAACCTACCTCTGTATATGATTTTCATTGGGCACAAACCAGACCCCCTCTCTCCTCTCTAATTTTTCAAATTATTAGAGTAAAAATATTTTTTTGTTTGCTTGCTAGGAAATCTTTTCCTAAGAATTGTTTTACCTTCACAGATTTTAGCGTGATAAGCTTCTTTATGCTTATTGAATAGTAACAATATTTGTCAATACATAGTTTATTTGATATCTATCAGACAACCCAAAGAAAAAGCTTAGCACATAATTACCTGAAGTAGTAACAGTACTCAAAAGATTCTTCAGCAGAAAGGTCAGTGGAGCGCGTCTCCTGTACTTGGGAATTAAACTGAAATGACAAAAAGAATTATCATGAAGCTTTTGTTAGATGTGAATATAAAATCCATGTCATAAGATGGACGATCATATTGAAACTATATTAATTTATACATACGCTGGTAACAATGTCAGTATACATCGGATCATTGAAGTAAGTGAAAGAAGTTCCTGAGTCAACAATAGCACTGAACGAAGAAGTATATGAAGTATTCCCTACTGAAAACCCAGTCAAGCTTATATTGTAGTAATCTCTGCATTAATTACAAAATGTTGGGTAACAGAAGTCAAGTCAGATTTTACTATGCAAAAAAATAGATAAGAGTTCGAGTATCTAATGATGATTATACATGAACAAGTCTAGCTAGGATGTTTTAATTTCTTAAATGTTAATATGCAATCAAAAATTGCAGTCTAAGCTGATTGCGGATACTAGTACACAATACAGAACCAATTTGTCTTTCCTTTTTCTTCTCCTTTTTTCTCTGGCGAACATTGGAGTTTAAACATCAATTGATATCTGTGCTTAACACTTAATTATATCCATAAATGAAATAAATAAAAATATTATATGAGAGCACATTGACAGAATTCTTACGATTGTGCGTTAACATTAAGTGGGGTTTCGCTCTGATCAGAATTTCCAACATCTCCAAAATTGATCCGACCAATTCCACTTTCAGCAAAGCACATAGAGAAGGAGTTGAATGTATATCCTTTGTTTGCTAACGTGCTGGGCACCGACACGTTGCTAATGCTGAGCCCCATCAAACCGTCTGGCGCACCTCCCTCTAGAAATGTACCAGTCTGTGTCTGTCCACATCTGAATAATTTGCAAAGTTGAAAATATATGATGATGGAATAAATAAACTGTTGCCAAGTTACAATTAAATGCAGATATATCTATCTCAAGGACAACAATTTAGAATATATGAATCTTCATATGCTCAGGACTGGACAGAATATTCAAAAGTAAATAAATTATCACTGAAGAATAGTGCAAACATATATTAAAGAACCATAGTTTTAACTTATTCATTTTGCACCTCAGATCAGAGAAGAATCTGCTAGGATAGTGCAAACATATATTAAATATGATATTGGAATGCTTGAAAGACTTAAACCATACTTGGATTAGAACAACATAAAAAACTAAAATTGGAATTATTGATCAATACATACCCAAATAGTATGGAAGCTTGAATTGTTTGGGGTTGGTTTGTCTCGGTGGTGAGGTATATAACATCCTCCACTATATATCCAGACGTAGAGGTGTTAGCTGATGCATAAGAAACGCTGTAGGTGCAGTTGCCATTTGACCCAGAGCATGTGCTGCTCTGAACTTCATCACACGAGCTGCTGCCGCATGAAATAATCTCACTTGTACTTGAGTTGCTCGGATTGTATGTGTTAAATGCAAAATTCTGTTTTTAAGTTTCAACACCACATATAAAGGTGCACAGTTAGCGACTAGCAAGATCAATGATAACCAAGAAATTTATGATTGATTGTATGTACCGAGCTGAACTAGCCGTAATAAATAAATTCAATTTTGTTTGCTTTGTCTTCTACTTTTGGGTTTTTTTTCCTTTAGTTATAACTGTTCTTTTTACTGCCTTTGTTTCTTGGGTGAACGAATTCTTTTTCTTATATGCCAAAACAGTGAGAAATTAACAAAAAACAAATGGCCCAACTATCTTGGCCTGTAACACTTAAAAAAGTGGCAGATGGTTTTCCAAGATGTGGGGTTAAAATTAGAAAATAATCTTTTCTAAAAGAAGTGACAAATGGTTAGGAGGCCTTTATTAAAAAATTAAGCAAAATGTAAGAAGGCAGAGCATTGGATTTTTTTTAAAAACCATAATTAAAATAATTAAATTTAAATAAACGACATGATTGCCTCCAGATTTAAAAAAACCATCAATACCGAGATGCCAATTCGGTCCGAACGAATTTTTTTACTCCGGACCGAATTGGCATTTCGGTCCCCCTCTTTTTCACAACAAATCAACATTGAAACAATGTGGCCGATCGTGGACAGGCGGTAGGTGTACTTTTGTTTAGTTAGGCACGGTTCATGAGACAGTAGTGGAGTGCCAGCCCAGCTGAGCAGGCCTTCTGCGTTTTTTACCTTTTCTTTTTATGAATCTCTGTCTCTTTCTCTCTCTGCAACTGTATTCTTATAGGAATCAGGAAGCGTGAGATTCTTCTATTGGGTCATTTTGAACCCACCTTACTTTTTTTTACTAATTACTGGTGCATGGAAATACGGGATAGATGAATTATTGGAGGATCTTTTGCGGCTCTGCTTTTTCTGTTTTCATTGGGAAGGAAGAGCTCTTTTATTTGCCAAAATTTTCTTCCGGACCGAAATGCCAATTCGGTCCGGCCAAAATTTTCCTACGGACCGAAATGTCAATTTGGTCCGGACTATTTGTTGGATTTTATGTGGCGTCGGCTGCGTAACAGTTGAAAATGAGGGGGGACCGAAATGCCAATTCGGTCCGGAGTAAAAAAATTCGTTCGGACCGAATTGGCATCTCGGTATTGATGGTTTTTGTAAATCTGGAGGCAATCATGTCGTTTATTTAAATTTAATTATTTTAATTATGGTTTTTAAAAAAAATCCCAGAGCATTACCACATCATAGGATTGGGAGGTCAATGCAGCACACTGCTTGCAATCACAAGGCACCCAAAACAGATCACTGCCAGTGTCTAGAGCCACAAAAAATGTAACGTTTGGTGTCCCCAGCTTTACAAAGGCATAGTACAAGCTACAAAAAGAAAAGAGGGGGAAACAACACAATTTGATTTAGACACATGCCAACTTGTTTGGTTACGTTTTGAGTTTTGAATAAAATAATAGTTATTGTAATTTCAACTATGTCCCTATAAAACATGAGAAATATACTCTCAAAAACGAGAAGTATCTAATATTCCATTGTAAAATAACTACAAGCATGTCCAATAAGCCTCCATTGAATTTCTTCAAATAACTTAACTACTAGAGTACTACTCTTTTCCTTCATCTAGGTATCTAATTTTTGAGATGAACAGACAGAAATCAGAGCAATTTAGTCAATCTTTTCGGACAATTAACAAATTAACAGGAAGGAGGGGGTACAGAACATATATTATATGATGTTGAAAAATAGAGAGAGAGAGAGAGCTGGGCTATGGTGAGTTGTGAAGCAAGAGGTCATTTTTACTTCAGGCTCATATTTTTATTTTGAAAATCTAAACAATTGATCCGAACTGCTCAACATGATCTCCATATTGAAATGTGCTTGGAGACCAAATTTTATATTTTTTGGAATTTTTTTACTATTTATTAAGCCACTTTGAAAATCGCTGATCCGGTGGTCCAGAAATTTTTACTGTTTTTTACTGTTCACAGTAGATCAGCGATTTCAAAGTGACTTAATAAATAGTAAAAAAATTTCAAAAAATGTAAAATTTAGTCTCCAAGTACATTTCAATATAGATAACATGTTGAGCTGTTCGGATTAGTTGTTTAGATTTTCAAAATAAAAAAAAATATAACGTGAAGTAAAACGCTCATCATAGTCTATCTCTCTCTCTCTCTCTCTATATATATATATCTGAAGTCTATGTATAGCATGACCACAGACATGAGCGTTCTATGTGATAGGGTATGATACTTATACGACACAATACGGCATGGTACGGACATGATATGATACCTATCATGCTGTAACATACCATGTCATACGTATGAGACATGATCGATATGGCATGGTACGGACACGATATGATAGGTATCATGCCGTAACATACTGTATCATATGGTGTCATACCGTTTCATACGTATAAGACACGGCATGATACGTACGTGTCAACCATGCAGGGACACGGCACGACAACTTAATTCTAGGCTTAAATGTCCGTACATATAGGTGATAGTTTTGGTTAGACATTTTTTTTTTCTCAATGTGAAGTGCATGGTACAATAAACCTGGATTCACCTTTTTTAATCAATATTTTTGTCGCCAGCGCTTGCTGACCGACCATAAAAAAAAAAGTGCATGGTACATATATCATATCACCAAATTAAGAAAATCCTAAAAAGGAAAAGAAAACATACTATCCGAGGGAGCTTAGACGGTAGGTAGCATTTCCATCAGAGAAGGCGAGCTCCTCAGGGCTAGTGGTTGCAAGGGAGCGGCGGTTGTGTAGGGCCCGGTCATGATGGGCCAGCGCGGCGTAGTACTCGGATGTGCCGTGTTGGGGCCACCACGCACCAGGGTGACCTCTCGACTCAGCCCAGTGCCTGACCTTGTCCGAGAACCGGTTGTGGATTTCTAGACTGAATGGAGATGCATAGGAGAGGGATGAGAGGATGGTGAGAGAGAGAAGAAAAGAGGCGAGGAGGGAGATAGAAGCCATTGGATCAATGGAGGTGTTAGGTGCATGGACAGGGGATGGGGCTTTTTGTAGAGAGCAAAAGTCAATCGGTCAAATTGGTTAAGTCAGAGAGAAAGAGAGAGAGGCGGCTTGAGACTTTAGAATGAAGTGAGAAACAGAGACCCGGAGGAACTGATCAGGAAGGTTGAGGTTGAAGCCTTGAAAGAGCGCTTCGTTTGCCATTCGCGATTATTTCAAAGAAGATTGATGATCACCGTGTGGGGCCTACACATTAAAGGGTCGGGTCAGGGAAAGGCAGCAAGATCCATGACCGCAACCATAGCGTAAGACGAATAATGGAAGTCTGTAACTGAAAGAGATGTCGTTGAAAAATGACTAGCCCAACCGTGACAGAACTAGAAAAAAATTATCGTGAGGACTGACGTCTGGTAATGGCCGGCTTAATACTTAGGTATAGAAAAACAATGAATTAGGTAAGGTCTGAAAATTTTAAATTAATGTAACTTAATTTTATTTCATTTGAAACATAATTTTGCTAATAAGACTACATGGAAAAGCACGCTGATTCATTTGCTAATAGTCACTTTTCGAGGGCAAATGATTCATTTTCTAGTTGTGACACATACAAAGTAAAATTTAGGTATACGCTTGTGTAAGTGTCAGAAGTAGAAAAATAAATTATGTGCCTTCGAAACAACCAATTAGAATACTGACATTTTTGTTAAACATGATACATATTTTTTTAATAGAGGATAAAATGATATTACTTTATGAATTTATAATGAGTTTTAATAGAAAAGATAATAAAATGGATAAATTTGTAAGTTTTTAAAATTTGAAAGAGTAAATATGATATTACAAATTTTAAAGAAAGAAATACGTAATTTTGATTTTTTGAAGGGTATACATGAAATTCCTCCTAAAAACTTTTATTTGAAAGATATAAATATATGTAAAGTGCAGATAAGAAGTGTAGTTACCACTCCTCAATTTAGAGGGACAATTGTACTTGCTATATATGATAAAGTTGGATATTATCATGAGTAAATATAGACAAATAAATCTATAAAAAAAAAAAGAACACCTGCAACTGCAAGCTTGTGAGAAAAAAAAATGTATATAAAAACACTTGATTTTGTGCTAATATGCCCAGCTATAACTAAGTTTTTTTTAATGAATACGTGATTTGTAAATAAGTTTGTATCATGTAATGAAAAAACTAATATAGTGTGAAATATCTTTATCGGATTATGGAGTTTGATGTAATTCGGGTATGACGCTGACGAAGATAATTCTTGTTCAATTAAACCCAGGTTGCCTTAGGCTTAGTAGTTGAGGCGTCGTTTTTTAGAAGCTTCCAATCGATGGAGGTCAAAAGTGGGACCTCCAGTGAATCGGCCAATATCCCCTGCGCTGATCAGAACATTTGCGGGTTGCCGCAGGTCGAAATCGACTGATCGACACTTTCCTTTCGTAATTTGGTGGATTTACCGTGTAGAGATTTGAACCAGAGAATCTATTACGATTATACGCTGGAAGCCCCAGAGCAGAGAAAGTTTAATGTACTTTAAGATTTGTGCATAAAGGATTTAAATGGTTCAGATTTTGCACAGATCCACTCAAAGTTTGAGATATCTCAGAGGATGCGTATTCAAAGATGCGCGCGCCATCTCAAGCCAGCGGTTCAGATAGGGTTGGCGGTTCAGATGCGCGCGTCACCGAGTAGATGAATGGAGAAAGGGTTGGCGGTCGTCCGATCCATTGAACAGGAACATTAGATTGAGTCATGATCGTCAGATCGCGTCGTGCGTTGTATGTTTCGGACAGCGATAACGGGGCAGATAAGGGTCTTGCACTGCAATTCTGCAACTGTTCTGAATGTTTCATAGTAGCGTCGTGGCATTTACGGAAATAAATCTGCTGCGATTTCAAAGAAACGCAGACCTGTTTTTCAAATCCAACCATTAATTATTTAAAATGCACAAATTTCAACAGTAGTTAGTTGTTATGCACGAACTCAAAATATATTAATGGTTGAATTTGAAAAAATAGAATCCTGCTATTCTTTGGAATCGCAGCAGATTTATTTCCGGCATTTACCGGGTCGCACTGAGATGGACAACAATTGCCCAGAACAGTGCCAATCGTGTATTTCCATGTGGCTAGATCGGAGGGAATGAAATTATGTGGCTTAACCTATAATATCATGCATGTTGCCAATTTGGTTATCTTTTCTTATCAGCATAGTAACAAGACTTGCGAATTATTCGCGAATAATTCGCAAATAATTCGGATTTGAACCTTCTACAAATCAATTAGCGAATAAAACGTTAATTCGCGTATTAAACGCGTTTTATACGGAAAAAAACGTCGCTTGTTTTGGTCTGCCAGCGAAAAAGAGTTACATGCGTTTTGAACTTTTGCCTTCTCTTTTTTCGAAAAAGCAAGCTACAAGCCAAAAAACAAGCTATCAGTCAAACTACAACACGTTTGAAATTTTGATTAGCAACATAATAAATTAATATAAAATTTTCGGTGTCCACATAATGCTTTTTCTGTAATAGTCCTTCAATAATAAATTAATATATAATTTTGCATGGATAACCTTTCATTTCTGAGATTTTACACACTGAGTGTATAATACCAAATCATTACCGAATTATATCCGAATTATATCCGAATTATACCCGAATCACGAATTTTTGACCTCACCGAACCGAACCCGAACTATTAATTTGTTACTATGCTTATCAGTAGATTGGCGAATTTTAATCGGATGGTAAAAAATAATTGTGCCAGTCCTTAATCGGATGACGCTAAATATTTCACTCTAAAGTTTATATTTTTAAAAGTAATTATTGGTTATTATCTCTAGAAATTTTTTCTATGTAATAAATATAATACACGTGCCAATTATTTCCCCAAATAACTTTAACGTCTGATTTTGATTAACGATGGATAATATTTTTATCTAACATTAATCAGTTGATCCAAAATATTTCTTTTTTAAGTTTACTCTTTGGCTAAGGGATTATTTGATTTTCTTTCTCCTTACAATTAATCTATGCAAAAGATATTATATATTTTGATTATAGGGGTAAAAATAATTACCTATGGAGAAGAAATGACGCTTATCATTTTCTCTTTTGCTAATAGGATGTGAATAGGTGAAAAATATCGACTCTATGGTATCTGGTCATAACTTTTTTTTTCGATTTTACCACAGAGCAGAAAAGTTATTTTGTTGATCTTTGCCTTTATATATATAGAGATGGGCTATTGTGCTTTGCAAAGTAAAACCCCATCTTTATTTCGGGTTATTTTTTGTAATTTGAAAATTCAAACAACCGATCCAAACCGTTCAACATGTTCTAAATATTGAAATGTGCTTGCAGACTAAATTTTACATTTTTTGGATTTTTCTACTATTTATTAAGCCACTTTGAAAATCGTTGATCCGGTGGTCCAGAAAATTTTACTGTTTACAGTGGATCAGGATTTTCAAAGTGGCTTAATAAATAGTAAAAAAATTCCAAAAAATGTAAAATTTAGTCTGCAAGCACATTTCAATATTTAGAACATGTTGAACTGTTCGGATCGGTTGTTTGAATTTTCAAATTGCAAAAAATGGTCTGAAGTAAAGAGGGGGTTTTACTTTGCAAAGCACAATAGCCCATCTCTCTCTCTCTCTCTCTCTATATATATATAGAGAGAGAGAGAGATAGACTATGGTGAGTTGTGAAGTAAACGTCGTTTTACTTCACGCCATATTTTCATTTGAAAATCTAAACAACTGCTCCGAACCGCTCAACAGCTTGGAGACTAAGTTTTACATTTTTTGGAATTTTTTTACTATTTATTAAGCCACTTTGAAATCGCTGATCCTCTGTGAACAGTAAAAAACAGTAAAAATTTCTGGACCACCGGATCAGCGATTTTCAAAGTGGCTTAATAAATAGTAAAAAAATTCCAAAAAATATAAAACTTAGTCTCCAAGCACATTTCAATATAGAGAACATGTTGAGCGGTTCGGATCGGTTGTTTCGATTTTCAAAATAAAAATATGAGCGTGAAGTAAAAATGACCTCTTACTTCACAACTCACCATAGCCCAGCTCTATATATATATTGATATTGTTTTCAGAAAGTTAATTTACTGATGAAATATTATAGGATAAAGTTTGTATGATTTCAATAATCGATAGATTATTGTACATTCATTTAAATCAAGTGATAATGGAAAAAAAAAGTTGGACCTTCTAGGGGCGGAACTAGAAAATTATAATAGAGGTGTCAAAATTTAAAATGCACAATATGTTATTGGTGAGAATTAAACTCAAATTCTCCACAACCACAAAATATGCTAATCACTAAACTACAAGTGGACATGTTGATAGGGCTATGTACTAAGGGCCCTCACGGATCGCTCATGGGCCAAGAATAGACCAGGATTTGGACCCCCTTAGGGGCTAACGTGAGATCAAATACAAAAAGTCCGAGGTCCGATAGCAATTAGTCCCGATAAGGCCCAACGTGGCCTCGTCCAACAGGGGTCCAGCCCGAACTCGAGTTATGGTCACCGCCTTCGTATCCGTACGAGACGGGTGCTAGTTATGGTCACCGCTTTCGTATCCCATGAAACAGGGGTCGAATTTTCCACCACATAAGCAGAGGTATCACAGATGATAGAATCCGAATACCTCCTCACTATCCCACTCTGGGAATCAACATCCCATTCACTCCATCTCGGCTTATCTTTCCGAGACAGAGCGAGCCCAACCCAGTAACTTTTACATATGACCTACTCTTTTTCCGAGATAGGACGTATTACATGTGATATTTTATGAGAGGGTTGGAATATCTAAAAAGTTCTATAAAAATAAAATTCAGTTAAGTTTCAATATATATATAATTAAAATTCTAAAATTATAGAGTTACTTAGCACCCGTACAAGTAAATGTAGATCCACCTTGGAACCTTCTAACAACACAAACGAATAACGCAAATTTATGGATTCTTATCTGCTTCTTCATTCAATTCAACGGTCATGCGGAAGTATCACTAAATTCTTTTCATCTATTATTTCCTCTTCACAGGACAAGCTAAGATGTATAAAATTTAGGACCGTGCTATTCTACACGCAACAATTGTAATATCTAGCGATGAGAGAATTGTTTTTCTCTTAATATATATTTTATCCTCTCAATACTCTCTCTCTTCAATGACTCAATTAACACAGATTCTCTCTCTCCAATTGACTCAATTAAAGGAAGTAACGCTTACACTCTCTTTCAAATCTAATGTTCCATTCTGATCATCTACAAAAATAAAAATTAATCAATCAAGACCGTTTAACATATAAATCCTTCTTCTCCGTTTTCTCCTCACACCCATCGCCAATAATCATTATGACTCTATTCTAATGTCTTGTACTGTATTTTTTTTTTTTTTCAGATTCCTTCTAAAATTATATTTCCTTTAAAATATGTGTTTTCCCATCATCTTTCATACCAAAATCAACATGTTTCCATACTTTATTCTTTTCCAATAAAAAAAAGAGGCACAAAATTACTTGAGAATGGAATTCAGTAGGGAAGAATTTTTTTTAGGAAAATTAGTTCCTTGATTAAAAATTTAAAAGAAATGGAAGTCAAAACTGAACAACGAGCATGGAAATTTGAGACAGAAAGACGAGCATAACTTCATTAACCTTTATAAGTGTCATATAATCATATTTCAATTGATCAGTAATAATATGATGATCATTGATCTCTCATATCTTAACACAAGTTGTATATATATATAGCACGAAAGCAAGGATAACTCCGTAGCTCTCATCATGAGTAACAAAGTTTTTAGAGCAAGTTTTTTTTTAAAGTATTTTGATTCATCTTACAAATGTAATTTAATTTGAGCATAATATCGGCAAATATTGATTTAGAAAAATGGAAGCGAACATGAGTTAATTCATCCTAGAGGATAAGATATTTGCTCTAGAAGCTCTCCTGTGGGTTGGGATCTACTTTAGCCATAACAAACCTCCACAAGGTGTGGCGAGTCATGAGGACCAAGCCGCCCGCAAGCACCTTTTGCCGTTTGGCCTTTATTACCACACGTGTAACTGGTTTTAATTAATTTTTGGACTGTTCCCGATGTTCACGTCTGGACCCGTCCGATAGAGTCACTGTCACGGAGATCATCGTAGACCGTACTACTAAGTTCTAACTACCCCTCCAATCCTCTTATTTCACCAGGTCAAACATTTCATCTCCTTTTTTTTTTTTAAATTTTTGGAAAATTTCTAGTGTGCCCATGTAAACTTTTGAAATAGCCAATTTCTCCGTCAAAACACTCTAATATCCAATATCCCATAAAATTTCATCTTCTTCCTTCTATCTCTTTTTTATTATTTAAACTTTTATTTAATTATTCTAAAATTTAAACTGGCAAATATATCCTCTAATTTTTTAAATGAAGTTGTCCAGCTCGTCTAATAATCTTCTTTCTCCTCTCATTTGTACTTCGTCACGGAATTCACTGCACAAAATGCTTAAACTAGCAACACCACAAAATTAGCGGAAAGAAAGATTGTACATTCACCCCAATTGAACTCCGCCTCCATCATGGGAGTTAAGTCTCTTTCTCTCTACCGCTAAGCAATGGCAACTCAACTGAAGTTATCGATTCTGGTAGAGCAATTATGATCCGAGTTAATAGTTGATATAGAGAATGCAACATCTATGTAGGAGATGCTCCGGTGACACCATACCGCAAAACCTGAGAGTGCCCATGACGTGTTTGAGAAATTGCTTCAATTAGCAACTATAAAAACATAGCCTGAACTCTGTAAACTTACTCTCTGGCATTGAATTGTTCACCATTAACCCCACCAAACAATCTAGGATCATACCCAATCAGTACTAGTCTGACCCAAATCAACACCTAAAAACGAAACAGCAGCCCCACACACAGGTTGTGCACTTGAATACATACACACTTCTCTCGATGACACTTACCCTCATATTTACTCAACCAACAACTATTTCTTAAATCCCTGATACATTTAATACCTCTCTTACTATCTATTCTATTTTTCCCTCTCAAAATACTATACCTCATATTATCAACGCCTCTGTTTCAAGTTTACCTCTCAATACACCTCAACCAAAATTGAAAACACTTATAGATCAAAGCAATGGCAACAAGCTTCCCTTACTGCACTGAACAAACTCTGTGTGAATGTGTCTTCTTGCCGGATAATGACTTAGGCCGTAGCCTTATGCGCTCAGTAGACCACTCAATCAAGGCTACTTCCAGCTGCCAACTATGACATGATGGAAACTCGGTGATGAAGAACGGATGAGAGGAGAAAGAAGATAATTAGACGAACATGACAACTCCATTTAAAATTAGAGGGTATAATTGTCATTTTAAATTTTAGGATAATTAAATAGAAGCTTAAATAATAAAAAGGGGATAAAGATGAAATTTTAATGAGATATTGGATATTAGAGTATTTTTATGGGAAAATTGACTATTTCAAATGTTTGCATGGTTTGATTGTGACAATGCAAAATAAATTAGACATTTCAAGAAAGCTCATTGTTTATGTCACAGCTAAAGAAAGAACAATGGAGCAGTTGAAGCACTTTTCATAATTTGCCTGCCACGTAATAGCAATTAGTACCTACACCAGGTTTCACAATGAATCTTCGCAGATAAATATTACAATTTATTAGCTTATTATTCTCCTGATTTACTATAGTTAAGTAAGATTTTATATTATTCTTTGAAATTTGGAGGATTGACTTTTATCTTTTTTAAAGAAAAAATATATATTTTCTTCAAGGTGTAGTTGATGTCATCGTATCAAACTGACCAGATAAAAATGTAGCTTCATTATTGCAGCCTATCACATATTAGAAATAATCAAATTTTCTTTATTACCACTAAATAGTTGGATTTTTGTAACCGAATTTTCTTTATCAAACTGACCAAATTTTTAACTGAATTTTACAATTTTCTCTATATTTTTATCATGTCACTTCATATAACATGATTGAGTCGCGACATATTTATCACGTCACCTATTTTGAACACTACCAACATAAACAACTCAAGTCAAATCAAACTTCAACTAATCAAAAAGTATAATTGAACAAATTAAATCTGAGTTATTCGAATCAAACAAAAATAAGTCATGAATTTTGAGCTAAACTTGCAATTTGAAGTAAACGTAAGAAAATTGAATTGAGTTATGTAAGACTCAAATGTCTAATTTTTTGACATGATCATTGCGGTCTCGTACGAATAATGATTTTATGATATAACTAATTTTTTTGACATAATCTTACGACATTATTTAAGTAACTAAATATTTCTCTTTTATTCTGAACTTGTGGCTAGTCCAATTTTTTTGTTTTTCCTAACAGTGACAGGTAATTAAAATAACGAAAACCAATTTTCAAGATGTAACACGTCATTAAATTTTGTCCTTGTCATTTGTCAATTTCTTCAAAGCAACACGTCTCCCAATTCGGTTGCTTGAAATATAAATTTTCATTGTGATCCATTCATAGAAATATTCGACAATTATATTTTCAGAGCATAATTCAATAAATTCAATAACTCTGCCTACGTAGTTACTACACACAGTCTGTTCAAGTCAGAAAAAAGAGGAAAAAAGGAGGAAAATTCGTAATAGGCTTGGCGAGTTAGCGGTAATAAAACAATCTATTTATAAAAATAAAACCCTCACAAATTGAGCAGTAGTTCTAAAATAGATGACCTCCTGAGAAGTCTCTGTGTTTCTGATTTTCATTGGATTTCATTTCTAGCCTATCCAACTTATTTTGTTTGAGAATAAAGAAAAAAAGTTTCAATAAATCCAATAACCAATCATTATCCAAGTGATGTGGTTTACATCGAAGGGTTAAGATTTTAATAGAGCAGCTTTAGCTTCATGCCGCGGACAAACTATATGCTATATGCAATGTTATTGTGATTCTATAATCCGTGGACCGCATGAAGTCAAAACTGCTCTGTTAAAATCTTTGAAAATAAATCTGCTGTGATTCTCAGGGAATTACAGGATCCTGCGATCCCATCTCAACTGTTGGTCTTTTTCGAGATGCGTGTATGAAAATTTACTTTTTAAGAACGTTTCCGAGATCCACACACGAAAAAGTTTGAACCGTTGATCTCGGAATTTTAGGATCCTGCGATCCATCTCGGAATCGCAGCAGATTCGGACTCAAAATCTTTACCCGCATGGAACATGAACAGGTCCGGTTCTTCAGGTGCTGCACCCCTGAGGCTTTCCTGCGTCAAGTCACTTCTTCGTGGCCCCACAACATTTATCTTTTAACTATTTTTGTGGGACCCACTTGTCAGCGACTCACTGGGAATTAATATATTTCTTTCCCTTTCTTCTATAGAGTGTATGACACATTTTTGTCATGACTGCATTAATTTGGTACCGTCGTATTGACTTTGGATTGCTGAATATATTATAGAAAGGAAAATGGGAGGAATTAGGGCAAATATGTCAAAGATAAAACCTGCATTTTCTCATGAAACTTTTTTGTTTCTTTCTGAAACATCATATCAACTGCATGCCTGTGTAGAAAGTCGTTTGCAATGATCCAATGTCTATCTCATTCTAACAAGGACACGATTTTTGACGAATTGAAGTTTGATTTAACGTCCCAATTATAATAAATTATCAAATACATTTAGCTTGACTGACCATTGCCTTTTAGCATTGAATTCTTCCTTTTTCTTCATGGTTTGGCAGATATAAATGGCAGTGCATGATCCATGACAATGATGTAATTTGTAATTTAAAAAATATTTCTCAAAATGTAAAAAGAAATTCCATAAAGTATAAAACATGTACTTCATATAGACTGCTATTAGACATGTCAATATAATTTTTATACATATGTCAAATCTTATTAATTTTTAATATATCTAATATATAATTATTTAGATCATAGTGCAAAGTATTACATGTTATTTTTTTATTTTTATTTATGATAAAACTATCAAGTTAAATTCATTGTCATCGAATTATGTAAATCATGTTCAATTTGGTGACTAAGATAATACTATACAAATGGTGGTTAGTTTAAAAACCAACACTAGATAATTTATATATTTAAAAAAAGTTCACCATTTTTCTTTCAAAAACTTTTGCAGTCAAATTCAAATTCCTTTGGAAGATATCCTTGTTGGATGGGCTGTAAGCCGCTATATATAGGGCTGTAAACAGAATGGTTATCCTACCCGGTTGGATATCCGCTTATTATCTGAATTCAAATTTAAACGGATACGGATATTCCGGATATGGATCCGGATAATTATTAAATACCTAGAAGAGATCCAGATCCGGATTCGGATAATAATATCTAAACAGAGCGGATATCCGGACCTATCCGGAACCCAATAAATACGGATCTCTACTACTAACCCATCCGGAACCCATTAAATTAAAACGGACCCGTTAGTGTAAAAGCATTTTTTTTGGCCTTCAAGGGGATTCGATCCCTTATGCTGTGGCATGAGGGTTTTAACCACCAAACTTATAACCACTACATTACACTATCTTTTGTTACTACTTATATTTTGTTTATATATTATATCAATGGAATATCTCTTATCTTTCCAACATGAATCTCTTCATGAACTTACAATTATTCATTTATTTTCATATTTATATTTTATTAACTATTATTTATATCTTAAAGTTCATATAACATTATTATCTGACAATTATTCGTTTTGTATCTGTATTCGAATCCGTATTTGTAGATTATCCGCTTCGTATCCGTATCTGTTTAAAGTGGATTTGGTTTTACATTTTGACATCCGTTTACTATCCGTATCCGTATCCGTATTCGTATCCGCTCTTTAAAATGTGGATATGGATATAGTTGTACCACTATCCGCTCCTTTTTCACCCCAGCTATATATCATGAATTCCATAATCCACTAGCCCCCCTAATGAAGGTCACATATAATGAAATTTGATTTCTTATGTTGATATATATATAGGCCCATCTGATTCAATGCCTATCATATGATAACCCAGTTTAATCAAATCTTATTTTTATCCAGCAGGGCCCAGGAATAAGTTATAATGGGCTAATTTATAATCCAACATCATCCCTCAATGTAACATCTAATTTTTGAAATTGCAAGAGATGCAAAATTATGACGACTATGCTTCCTAATTAGATTGTGATAAGTTGTGAATGTTCAATTATTGTATTGGACCGGTTTAATGAACTTTTGCATTCGTCATCAAAAGTAGTTTAAAGCTAAAATACATTGAGGCTTATGGGAAATTAATAAGCTGTCAATTATTTGAGCAAATACGATACCTATAATTAATAACAGTACTCGTGAGGATGAATCAAAGTTATTTGGACGAGAAAAATAAAGAAATGGAAATTACAGAGGCCTTCTGATGACGAATCAGATGGTCCAGATTTGGAGCGTAATTTCTTTTAGTTATTAGCTTTTGCTCAATGGTGAATTGCTGCCGGCCACAGATCTCAAATCAGACGGTTTATGAATTTTTGAAAGATAATTGTCTAACTTTTAAAATGCCAATAACTATTTCCGTCTAACATTTAAAAAAAATATATCATTTTTAGATTCACCAAGTTTTAATTTTGGACGATCTCGCTGCTGATGTGTATGAAAAAGGAAATCAATAATAATTGAGAGGATGCAATGTCCGAAATTACGCATCTAATTAATTTCTTATAATGACTATACACCTGTAGTTAACTTCTTTTCTATTCCACCGCTGCAGATGCTCTAACAAATCGAATTAACGATCTAAACAAAACCGGACTAACTCGATTCATTTACACCCTTAAAAATACATTGTTTGATCGTGTACATTTTGAAAGAAAGAAAATTTATACTTGATGTGGCACTAGAAATACAGCGGGCTGTTGCAGGTTTATTATGGGCCCATATATGATATACCATATCTATGCTACAATAAAATAGAGGCTAGTACCAAAAAAGAGCAACCAATGGCTCACCTCTTCGCTTTTGAATGGCTGTGCTCTATATGCATCAATAATTGTGGCTAAAATCTATCAAGTTCAGTGTAAAGAATGGACCTTGTTCAACGTGACCCTAAAAAACTTCATCAAAAACCTCCTTAATAAACTTTAATATTAAAACCCAATCCACACTGTCATGTTCGCTAATCAAAAGCTAAAGCATTCGAGAATTAATTTATTTTAAAATTTTCTCAAGCATTTGAGAATTAATTTATTTTAAAATCTAGACAAAAAATGTATCCAACCCATGGATTCGGGATCAACGGCCAGGATTGATCCGGTGAGGCCTCGCTGTCTCTACTTCGTCCATACCCCAACCTAACCGCAGCAAGCTCGTACTAGTATCATTCCGAAACTGGTATGGACCCGGCAGAATTCTCGCTATGCCAATGCAACAGGTATTGCTTTGGAGTTGGAACCCAAGAAATAGTCGTCAAATTAGTGCTTAAGAGTAGCGTGAGTGAAGATGAATTATCGATTGATATTACAGTTTTATTATATTAAAATGCCGATTGCCATGAGCATGTATCAATTTCGCCTACTATAAATGTGATTTCTCCTACTACGAATAATAAATGTGATTTGCCTGCTTATGTACAAATAAACTATTTATATTTGCTTGACGAGATATGAATACTTACAATATTTGATATTAATATGTTTTAGGCACCAACCAGTGCCATATGTAAAAAAAGTAAAATTTTAGAATTTGTCAGGTACAAACACTTGATATTAGTACTTGCAATACTTGATATTAATACTTTCAGATATCATCCAATGCCATATGAAAAAAAAATTCTCAGATATATTAGGTACAAACACTTGACACATTAACTATTTACACTTCAATTACGAGGTATAAATATTTGCTCTACGAGATATGAATACTTGCTCGACACATGTACTATTTACACTTGCATGACGAGATATAAATACTTGTAATTTTTTATATTAATACTTTCAGACGTCATTCAGTGCCACATGAAATTAAAAAAAATGATAGAATTTGTTAGGTACAAGTACTTGATACATGCAATAACACTTGTATGACGAGATATTATAAATACTTACAATATTTGATATTAATAATTTCAGACGTCATCCAATGCTATGTGGAAAAAAAATTAAAATTTCATAGAATCTGTTAGGTACAAACACTTGACATATGAACTATTTACACTTGCATGACAACGTATAAATACTTGTAATAATTGATATTAATACTTTTAGACGTCATTCATTGCCATATGGAAAAAAAAAATTGATAGAATATGTTAAGTAAAAACACATGACACATGAACTATTTACACTTGCATTAAGATGTATAAATACTTACTCGACAAGGTATGAATACTTACTCGCTGAGGTATGAATATTTTCACAATGAGGATGAATATTTGCTCGATGAGGTAGGAATACTTGCACGACGATGTATGAATACTTGCTCAACGAGGTATGAATACATGCGTGATTGAGAATCCAAAAGTACTTAATCATGGATCTCATTTGGAAGAGAAACTTGCATAGAACGTTCGTGATTTTAGATTCTCAAATTCTTCACAGATCGTCAGAAATATGAGTGAGATTGAATGGAGAAAAAAAAATCCACCTCTAAAAACATATAAATGATGGGTGCGTGATGAGAGAGATAAAAGAAAGTTGATACGTCCAGTTTTTTTTAGAAATACTTGGTATCTTAGATATGAACACTTGATATATTATATATTAATACTTGTGCTCATAGCTATCCATATCGTGGAAAATCCACTGATATGAATACTAGCACGACGGGGTATGAATACTTGCACAATGAGGAATGAATAATTGCGCGATGAAGAACCCGAAAGTACTTTATCATGAATCTCATTTGAAAGAGAAAATTACATAAAAGACATTCGTGGTTTTAGATTCACGAAATTCCTCACAGATCATCAGAAATATTGGCAAGATTGAAAAGAAAAAAAGAACTCACCTCTAAAAATATGTGATAGAGATAAAAGAAAGTTGATATGTCAAGTTTTTTTTTCGAAATACTTGATATCTTAGATATAAATACTTGATATATTATATTAATACTTGCACATATAGGTATTCATACCGCAGGTATTTAGTGGTCCCTCAGGTTGTTAATGTCTGGAGGACATAATGGAGGATTGTTACAGGAGGACAGCTAGGCGCTCCCTTTCTTTTAATACCTAATTTCTTATTTAAAGCTTATTGTCTTGTTTGTGAATAAAAGTTATTAAATTATTTTAGAAAGGAAATTCATAAATGACTTGTTTTTTTTTTTCTAATTCAAATGACAAATTAAGTAACACCACCAAGTACCCATATAATAATTGAAAATCATATGTAAATTTTCTATGAGGGTTCAAATGCCTTCATTTTTTTTGCCTTCATTATGCTTCCATTTTTAAGAACTTTAATAACTCAAAATTTAAAATTTAAAAGTCAAAATAAACCCGTTGGATATTATCTACATCATTTTATCTATGCACGTGTAAAAAATTGTCACATTTCAACTTTGTTTTGGTTGTCATCAAGAGCTTGTAAAACCATACTAATGTGGATAATTTCTAGGCGTTGATTTTTCAAATGATTGATTCACATAAAAACAAAATCAAAATATGATATTTTTTATGAGCATATAAAAAAATTAATATAGATCACATCTAACGGTATTATTTTGACATTTATAATTTAAATTTAATTTATTAACGTTTTTAAAAATGAAGACATGGTGGAGGCACAAAAAATAGAGGCATTTGAACCCTCTGATTTTCTATAGAAAAAATAACATGACAAGAAAATCTACGTCCCTGGCAATACAATTATAAAAATATCATTAGTAAATTTAATACCTATTTGCTTTAAACCAAAAATCTACTCACATAATAATAATGGGGAGGGATCTAATGCCAAAGGTTTTGGTTCCAAATACTATTTTTTTAATTTATATGATTTATTTTATACTACTACTCGTATAAATTGGGGTTTGCATCCAAATTAAAGAAAACTTGCATTTAAATTGTATAATTCATGCTCTTAAGATATATTTCCATTTTATTGTTAGTGTGAATTTAAATTTTATAATGCATCTTTCTTTTTTTTAACTTTCTTTATTAGTGTGCATCAAGAAAAAGGGGAAATTTCATGTATACCTTCCAAAAACTTCAAATTTACGTATTCTCCCCCTCTAAATTCATAATATCATATTTAGCCTTCTAAATTTCAAAAACTCACAAATTTACTCATTTCATTATTTTTTTTCTATTAAAACATATTTACATTTATAAAGTATTCATTTTGCTCTTTATTAAAAAAATAAAAAATATATAGCATGTTTAAGAAAAATGTTTGGTCAGTTTTCTAGAATAAATGTGTCATTTTTCTACTTTTGACGCATACACAGTGACATTCAGTTATATACATGTGTAAGCGACAGAAGTAGATAAATGACATGTTTGCCATCGGAAACTGACAAATTAGAAGACTTACATTTTTCTTGAACATGCTACATATTTTTTTTAATGAAGAGTACAATGAGTTGTTCTTAAATTTAAAATGAGTTTTAATAGAAAAGACAATAAAATGGATAAATTTGTGAGTTCTTTAAGTTTAGAAGAATAAATATAATTTTATGAATTTTAGAGAGAAAAAATACGTAATTTCAAATTTTTTGAGAGGTATACATAAAATTACCTTTTGAAAAAATAATTCTCACTGTGCTTAATATTACAATTTTTCTTCTTAAAATAGCGCTTTCCTGAAAGGAAAGCCAAGCGGTTGATTATCTGGCTCTTGACATTAGTTGTTCATTGCGAATCCTTCAAACTTAGCCAGATTAAAAAAAGGAAATTGTATCCAAAGTCCGAAACCCAATCTATTAGCCAGTCATATATACTGAGAGGTTTTGGAAAAGATCCGAACTTTATGGTTCTCTTTACTGCACATGCCAAGTGCCCAAGTTCCATTAGTTACAAAACAGAGCAGAGAAACCAAGAGAGAAAGAGAGAGAGAGGGGAGAGGAGAGCAAAGAGGCTAAGTGGCTAACAAAGTAACAATGTCCCAAGAAGTACGCCGGCTAACAGAGCCACTAATTCCTGTTACTAGAGATCAAACTGATCACCAGTACAATCATGATCTAGAGGAGATCAAGAGCATTAAGAAATTCCTAAAGGAGGCTAAGGAGGAGAATAAGAGAATCTGGTCTCTTGCGGGCCCTGCCATTTTCACTGCCATTGCCCAGTATTCTCTAGGGGGGTCCACGCAGGTCTTTGCGGGCCACCTGACGACTCTTGAGCTCGATGCCGTTTCTACCGAAAACAGTGTCATCGCTGGCCTCGCCTTCGGTATCATGGTATGTTTAATAATTAATACAAAGCAAACTAAGAACAGAAGGACAATTTGAATGAAAAATGGAATGGAAATATGTTGATGTCAGTTCAGCTGTAAGTTCATATTTGCTATTTTCAAACAAGATATCTCCACATTATCGTGTAGGTTATTGATTGAATATAATATTAATTATTTAAAAAGATTGTTTCCTTCGAGACAATGTCTAAGTTTTGACCTATATTTTTAATTAGCCAAGTTCTTATTTTTTTTATTGTCCTCTTTCTTGTGCCACATTCTTTCTACTTTGATATTATTATTATTATTATTAATTTGGAACTAGGAGAGCGACATTTGTTTACTTTTAGTTTGGAACTTTTTTAAATGAAGGGACATATTCTTTCCACTTATAAACTCCTACTAAAAATCTGTATTTGTCTTTTTTTTAAGTTTTTTAACACTTGGATAGTCAGTTTTGCAGCTTTTGCTTTTTTGTTTTAGTCCAACTCTTCAATTTAAACTCAACATATAAAATCAATTACCTTATAAATCAAATTTAGGACGAACTTTCAACAACATTAACAAATCAAATTTACATATTTATTTTAAATCAAACGGTGCCAATTAAAAAACAATAATTATACAATCTGAGTTGAGCTAGCCAGCAGTCTCTCACCTGATTGAACTATTTATTTTGGCAAAAAAAACAATATCTCCCTTCTTCCGTTTTCCAATACCAACCGAGTGGCAATCTGGGAAAGTTTCTTCTTTTTTTTTGGACCAAAGTTGCAAGTTCAGCTAATTTGCACAAATCAATGACCAGACTTGTACTGGTACATATATATCAGATATACATGTGTAGCAGTGTTTTACAATACCAGTGCCTTCATTGTACCAACTGCTTCCATAGCTTTGTTTTACCAACAAATTGTGGCAACCTCCACAGCAATCTGGCAATAGAGTGTCCTTTTTCCGGATATCAACTTTTATGAGATACTAAAGTTTTTTCTTAATATAAAATCACAATAAAAGCTGTGCTGTATTTGGGCATGTTGGTTCAGAGCAACTCGAGGCTTAGAATCTCATTGTAAATGGGAGCCCAGTGAAATTATTAAACCCGATTCGCCAACTAAATTCAAAAGAAAGAAAAATGATTAAATCCGACAATAACTTCTTTTTAATTCCACTAATGTTAGATTGTACTAGATAGATTTAAGTCGTTGGATTGAACTTGAAATGATAAAAGGAGACTAAAAATAAGGTCAAATATATGCAGTCACTTTAAGTGTTGGTCATCTTATTTAATCAATGTTCTTTCTTTTCAACAGAAATAACCTTAATTTATTCATACAATGACAATATAATGCAGTTAGGAATGGGGAGCGCCTTAGAGACACTTTGCGGCCAAGCATATGGCGCTAAACAGTTCCATATGCTCGGAGTGTACATGCAACGCTCATGGATCATCCTCACCATCATGTCCCTATGCCTCCTCCCAATTTACCTTTTTGCCACCCCGATATTACTCTTCTTCCACCAAGACAAAGAAATCGCATCACTTTCAGGGAAATTCGCTCTCTACATGATCCCTCAGCTCTTTGCATACGCCTTCAACTTCCCGATACAGAAGTTTTTACAAGCACAGAGCAAGGTCATGATAATGGCAGTTGTCTCAGCTGTTGCTCTAGTGTTTCACCTGTTCTTGAACTGGCTGCTTATAGTCCAACTTGGGCTCGGCCTTGTAGGCGCCGCAATTGCGCTCAATGCATCGTGGTGGTTTGTTGTTGCGGGGCAGTTTGCGTACATTGCCATGGGGTATTGTCCTGGTGCTTGGAATGGGTTTAGTCTTTTGGCATTTAAAGATTTGGCCGCTTTTACTAAACTCTCTATTGGTTCTGCCATCATGTTGTGGTAAGCAATTTCATTCTTTGATTCTAACTTTTTGCTTTCAATTTGATGGGACAAAGTATGATCTTATCTAATTTGTTGGAAATGATCTAAATGAATGCAATTGCTACAAGTGAATTGAGAAGTCTGTTTAGATATTTATGACTAAATCACTTTTTTTTGTGCTTATTTGTTAAGACTAACGAATTGTAAAATTCTTCCCCAGTCTAGAGTTCTGGTGTTACATGATTCTGATTGTGATAGCGGGGAACCTGAAGAACGCGCAAATTGCAGTTGCTGCCCTGTCTATTTGGTCAGGCATTAGTCTTTACCAGTATTAATTAAATAAATAAATCCATACGATTGATTTAAAAGAACAGAGATGTTCTCTGTATTGCTTTTATTATCGAATAATAATTTGTCTCGCATAGAATATAGTGTTGTATCATGTACATATTCCAACCATTGAACTTCTAGTACTTGGTGCTGTTTGCTCCAGTCTGGTACTACTAATGTACCTGCTGGTTTTTTTTGCAAGTACCTTCCGTTATTTATTTACATCCTCTTTTGTGCTCATTTCTCGATTAATTGCTTGAATGAGACTTAAACATTAAGAACCAGATTACCAGATAAAAAATAGTATAAAAAAGTATGACCGCATATTTTTCACAAAAGGACCATCACTCAAGATTTTTGCGGTTTATATATTGGCAGTATGAATTTGTCTGGGTGGCAATTCATGATTTTCCTTGGCTTCAATGCTGCTATCAGGTATCATGTTCTTTTTTTGTGTGTGTTGAGATTCAGTTAAAATTTTAGCTCGATTTTTCACAAATCGTACATTTGAATACATTTTTTTTTAAATGACAGTGTAAGAATATCAAATGAGCTAGGAGCAGGGAGGCCAAGAGCAGCCAAGTTTTCGATTTGGGTGGTGCTCATGTCGTCAGTGACAATCGGCATTTTCTTTTTTGTACTTATTTTAGCTCTAAGGGATGTGTATGGGGTTCCCTTCACCAACAATCCTGAGGTTGCTGATGCCGTCTCCAGCCTTGCCATTGTCTTTGCCTTTACCTTATTCCTCAGTTGCATTCAACCTGTTCTAACAGGTACTGTATTTTCCAAAAAAAAAAGGAAACAAATAAAAATAGTACACTGTAGTTTTAGGTGCAATCCTTTTATTTTATTTTTTGGAAAACATTGACAGTGGCTGCCAAGTGCCAACGTTACAGGAAAGTAAACAGTTTTACAACTTAATCCTCGGACTAACAAAAATTAAACCAAAGCAATCCATCCTGCAAAATTTTCCTCCCCAGAACATCAGCACTCATCTGCTTCCCCCTGAACACTACCTCGTTCCTCTGGCGCCATAACCATCAGCATACACACAGCATCCAATTGAGCCATTCATCTCTCTGCAATCCTTTTATTTTATCTAGCTATTTATTATCATCTGGTCCTCTTTCATCAGGTTTCTTTGTTGTCCAGACAATGTAAATTTTGAATTCTCTTCAAATAATTATTTTTACATAAATAAACTAATTATTTAATTTTTACCCCAACTGCATCTAAACTATTAAGACACATCATTTATATAATGTTAAGTAGACTGAGTTTAATACCAGTTTATGTATCCAGTGACTCCTTTTGCTAACTAGTTGTTCACATTTTGTAGGTGTGGCTGTGGGAGCAGGATGGCAGTGGCTGATAGCATATGTCAATTTGGGATGCTATTATTTGTTTGGAGTTCCTTTGGGTTATGTACTTGGTTTTCCTTTGGACAAAGGAATTCAGGTATTGAAACCAGAAATCTAACTGAATAGAAACTAGTATTATTTTTGGGTGTTTAGACAATTCACTTCTAACGACATGAATTATAAAAAGATAATTCACAATTGCACTTGCTGTAGGGTATGTGGATTGGTCAATTGGCTGGAGTTGGTTTGCAAACTGCAATTCTCATTTATATTACGTGGCGTACTAATTGGGATTATGAGGTCACTATCACTCTCTTACTCTCTAAGCTGTTTCCATAAATATTTGTTGGTACTGGACTGGTACCGACTGGCATTTTCTATTTTGACTTGAGAGCGTGACAAGATTCCCGAATTTAGTTACCTGCAGAAGTATATTAGTATATATATTTAAGTTATAAACTCTAGGTTCTTGTTTTACTGTCTTTTCAACATTTCTCTGTCATTTATTTTAATTGATTAATTGGGAACTTATCAACAGGCAAGCCAAGCAAGTTCAAGGATACAAAAATGGGGAGGTACCACACAGAGTCCAGAGGTGGATAATGATGTATGTTTCCAGAACTTCTCACATTTTCTTTTTTTATGTTTTTCAATTTCATCTGCTATTTATCTAACATAACTTCTTGATTATGTACCTATATTTTACATATCCACATTTATCTGTGATTTTCAGGATCACCATGCTTCGAAGTACAAATTTGTAGCCTTAAGTGACTAAAACATTTAAAGAGGTAGTATGAAGGGGAATGTTGCTTTTCTTTACAGGATGGGTTTGCGAGGTTTTCATATATATATATATAAAATAAAAACATATTCTATACCTATTCAAACACTAAATTAATTATATGATTTCATTTGCTATGGAATTGGCTGTAGGCTACTATTTTTTTTTTAAACGACTAATATTTCCCATGCAATGCTTTGATCTATAACCAATGCCCTCAGAATAATTCTTATTTAAGGAAAATTTCAATCAGTAATTGTAAAGAAGCCTCACTGCGCTCATTTTAGTTGGGGAATAAAAGTTGGTCTGACAGGTGTCCAAGATGTCTGATTTCTGAATTCAGATTGTTCAAATTAATGGATTTGCTTCCATCAAACTTGTTAATTGAATTAAACCTGATTGATAATCAAACAGCAATGGAAAGTACTTGACCTCCCCTGTTCCCTTTTAGTTCTGTGCATGGTCAACAAGAACCACAACTGTATTGCAATCATTATAGTGCCATTCAAATCAAACCGACAAAAAATGTCATACACTTTAATTATACTGGGTCGTACAACAAATTAAAGGACTTAATCAACACATACTCTTTATTGTCATTTCAATCGTCTCAACTCTCAACCATAGGAATGATAACGGAGTGACAGATATAAAGTTGCTTTTTCATTTATTATTCTTCGTGTTTGAATTTAGGTCTTTCATGAAAAGAAGGGTCCTGCCCTCAAAATTCAATAAAAGAAACACCAGTGGTGTTGTAAATTACAAGAAGGAATGAAAAGGAAAAGAACAAAGAAAAGAAAAATTAATTGAAATTTGACACTGGTTCCAATGTTGCTATGTTATGTACCAAAGAACTATCTCCTGCTTAATATCTGAGCACGTTCTGACCTGATCTCTTGTGTATATACACTAGAACCAAAATGGTGCTGAATTGACTTATCTTGTTGTTTGCAAAGGTAACAAATGTTGTTCAAACACCATTCCCTTTTCCTTAGATTGTCAATTGTTAAAATTCGTTTTGAAGCATCAATCAAATCGGAGTACATTTTAATTGTCCATCTAGCGATTTTTCATCCCTAAATCATTTTTAAACTCAAAAATGTGTACCTAAAAGTTTTACCATGGTAGCTGCAGCTCTATCCCCCACAAAGTTGTATATCCAATGTAATCAGTGCGGTAGGTTTCCCATTATTTCAATTAATATTATACTGGTCCACATTTAAATTCGCAAATATTTTTTTAATTTCAGTGCCCCAAGAGGACAAGTTGCTTTCTTCATTTCAGAATAGTTCCGAATGGAAAAAAATTCAAGTCCTAACTGATGGAAACAGTTTTATGTAATACCGTGCACATTTATGAGCACATGGCTCTAACTACCAGTTGAGTTCACTGTAAGTAATTAAAGAGCTGGAAGAACAGAGTACATAAATACTTCGACAAAAATGCAAAACTCTAATACATACACATTGGAAAGCGTACTTATAAGTCCTTATAAGCACTGCATGTTACGCCACGGAATCATTAGTCAATCTTGAGTGAGAGATTAAATATCAAATTGTATGGCACACCATTCTATTAAGTAGTATCCGTTTTTGTTGATAACCAGGCCGAAAACACTAACATCTCTTCTTTCAATGCAACAAAATATAAGAGAGTATGAAGTTTATTGCTTTCTATTCAATTATTTCCTTTACTGGTAACAGTAACAACTTCAGAAACCAGATAAAGAGAGCAGGGATAGGGGTTACACCATCACTAGAGCAGTGCTTTGAGATTTGTGGTTGGAAAGAACCAAATTACATTTGAGACAAGGCAACAGGAACCCATCAAATACCTAATGCTTGAAATGTTGTCTTTGTTTTTCTTCTTGACAAGTGAGCACATCCCAGAGTCTCTAAAGGAGGAAATGATGCAACTGCAAGATAGTGATGACAAACCGTATGAAGATTTGGAGTTTTGGTAGGACAACATGGCTATATATCGGCAAAAATGAGATTGTGATGTAGATTTTTATTTTACAGGATTGAAGGTCAAGCCTCTCAACTTAATATCCATTAAGAATCCTCCAAATAAATATTATGATAAATCTGTAGGTTATGTGATTGTAATTGGACTTAAGAGTTAAGAGTCTACTGTGTGATGGCTTTGTCAGGTTCAGGGTTTAGGTTTCCCACAACTATTTTCACATTTACATTCATTTCATGTTAATTTCAGCACATTCTCATGGCCATTTCCGGTCATCCATATGGGTTCCTATAAACTAATTTATGAGATTTCATACCTGGAAAATCCCATCCCGCACAATCTCATCAGTGATATTTTAGTTATTGGTACACGGGATATTTAAACTTGATGACTAGCTGATCAGTGGAGAATCTTTAGTTAGCTTCTTTCATAATGAAATTCACTTTTTCACACACAAAAAAATAATTTTTACTAATGAAGATGTACTTCAAATTTACCTACTTATCCAAAATATATTCACCTACCCTAGTGTGCTGCATGTATTCTACAAATCTACATTTGTTAATACTTGTTACCTGACTACCCGAAATTCCCTACCTTATACATATCCATAACATTGAAATTAATCCAACAAGTATAACTTTAGTTTATGATGCCAATAAGATGTAAAATTAAACAACTGGTAGCTACTTTATATCACATTGTTCCTAGGCAATAACTAATTAGTAATTATCAACAACTACTAATTTCTTAGTAAATGTAAATATATTGCCTAACAAGCCTCCCAATACAGTATGCAATTTAACATACCAAATTATAGAAAATGTACAAGGTTACAATATTGTACTAGAAACATAAAAGGAAGCGAGAAGATACCAGTTCTTGGAACCTATATATGCTTGTAATTTTGTGTATTTAGAGATAGAAAGAGAGCGTGGGATTTCTGCCGGCATTATTCTCCAGCAGAGGCTCTATGATGTTTATCCATTGGCTGTAGCTTAAAGGTGACCCAGCATCAGGCTGTAAGAACCCATTAACAAAGAAAAATGGTGCACCATAAACGCCTCTTGAGCTCCCGTACTACAAAATATATATTAGATATGGAACCTGATTCAATCATGGGATCTGCTATTCAATGAACCATGACAATTGCACTGCAGACAGAGTGGTACACAGAAATCATGCCACAAAAAATAGCCAAAGTACAATCCCATCGCATGTATGACACCCAATGGGAACTGGAATGGGAAACACAACACCTAAAATACTGCAAATTATAGCAATATCTGGTCATCCACCCTAATGTCCAAACTTGTATCTGTATTCAGCTCACATATAATATTGGTGCAATTACCAAATACCAAATGCCATATCACATATAGTATCTGTCAGGATACATGTATCTGCTTTCAAAATATGATTTGGATTGAAGAACATAATCGCTGAGCCATTTATCTCAACAGAGATGTCCATAAGTTCAGTGAAAGATAAGTTTTTCTTCCATCTTGGTAGTTTGGTGTTAGTTTTGGTTTATGTAACGGATAAGGCATATTGAGGCTGAACTGCTGAAGTACTATTGCCAAATATAAAATGAAAATATAAAAAATTAACCCATGCAGCAATGTGATACATTACATATGGAATTTCAGTTGAAACTGAATCCTTCTTTCAAGTAAGTGTTTTATGCTGTTCAACACCAAAGTAAAGAAAAAAAAAGATGTTGCGTACCCTGTAGGAAATGCGGGCAACTAAATCAGTAGAAGAATCTTCAAATCCAGATTCAAAATCATTCAAAAAGGAATTTCCCAGAACAAAGGCCCCAAGCTTTGACATATCCTTTTGTATGACTAATCTTGATGCATTGGCTGTTGGTCCATTGTAATACCTCTCCTGTTCCACAAATAACTAACCAGTAAGCTCACAACCTACACTGATGTTTCTTCTTACATAATTTTTGTCTTTCTATCATAATTTTGACATCAAGGACTTGTTGTAGCCTGCTACAGATTTATTAAAGAGAAATAATGATGAAGAAAACTGAAAAAGTGAAAACAGAAAGCTTGAGAAGGCCGTAATGCTACTTTTGTTTCTGTATTTTGGGCAATTCTATGTTTTCTTGAGCATCCAAGTTTTTGTCTTGCAAACACCGAAAAGAAGTTTATTTCTTCTTTTTTTTTTTGAAATGTTCTGTACCAACTTTATGCTGTTGGTGGTCTTTGTACACCATGAAGTACAGAGTTCCTTTTGATTTCAATCTATAAAAGAAGTTTATCCAACCTGATACTTAAAGAAAAGCTCAAGCAAATCATAGGTCGAAGATGAGTTCAACTTATTTGCTATGTGAAGGGCCCTGCATGCTAGGAATGCATTGTTGTGAAACCTACAACGAGTATATACATTCAGGTTTATACAAAAGAACACAAAAAATAAACATAATACATATATAAATCATGACAGAGTTCCTGAATTGGTATAGGAATCATTAACTAGGTCTTCCATCAGCAGTACACTAGACCCAGTTTGCATGGTAATCCTTGCTCTGAGCAAACAATTTTGTGAAATAGTGTGGACAAAGCCACTGGTCTCACTGAATTACTGAGACCACAAAAATTACAGTACATTACAAGTTCATTAACCAAGCTACGTAAACTAAACCAACCTTAACTACATGACTTAACCTAGATAAACCTCATACCATTATAACAAATTCATAACCAAAATTAAGAACACTCGTCCAAAAGCAAACCAAATCACCCCCTACCTTCTCTGAGCAATTAGACACTATTTTTTATTTGAAAGGAACAATTAAACAGAGTATGAAGTCTCCGTCCAATTGTTGAAAATAAATAATAAAAAAGAAAGACTAGTTTCTGTCAATTTGAACCCAGCAGCTATAGATGATAAACTATAAAACGAAAAGTAGTATATTGGTCAGAAATCAATTAAATCGAAACTATTGTCAAAGTTTCAAGCTTGACATTACAATTGCCTTGATTCTTTATTCTGGTTTGCTGAATACTCAGTACTCAGATAACAGATGCAGCAGCAACTGGTAACAACGAGACTTAAGCAAGAAAGTGAAGTAAAAAGGGGAACTCACGGGAGAGGGAATGGGTGCACGATTAGGGAGACGCGAGAAGAAAACTGCTCAACGACCTTCTTCAAAGGCGGCCACGCATCTCTACTGTCGGGGCATAGCGGGTCGAAGAACGCCTCGATCAGGATCGAATCCTTCCACGGACCCGACCCGCTATAGGCGAACCCGTCAAACTTGGAAGGTATAGAAGAAGCCTTTGATCGATCGAGCTGATAGAAGGAGAGAAACAATAGGAAAATTGGGAATAAAGCTCTTGCCATATTGTGCTTTTGCTATTGCTTGTCGTGTAAATTTTGGATGGGAGATCTTTCCTGATTTTTGGAGGTCTTAGTGCGGGGTGGATTGGTAAGAAGACAGGCGAAGGCCGATAAAAGGCGTTTTGACGGGTAAATTATTTAACAGAGTAGTTTTGGCTTTATGCAGTGCACGGATATAGAATTAAAACATCACTGCTTCCGCTTAGTACGCTGCATGAAGCCAATACAACTCCGTTAAATCTTTACCCGTTTTGACTGTTTGGCTCATACAACCTCAAACCACATGTGCACACGTAGAAGATCAATTAAACAAATGAAGAGCTATAAGTTCCTACGTGCCTACGTGTCCACTCTCCAGTAAACTTACAAAATAACTTTTTGCCAAAAGTTTGAAACAAAATATTTTTACGGATCCTATAACTTAATTTTCAAACTTTTCTCCTTTTTTTTCTTCTTCCCCTTAACTACTTAACACTTTTTTTTTTTATATTTTTACAATTTTAATTTTCAATTTTCATAAGAATACATTTATAATCTTCAACATTTCATAAAGTTTATTTTAATATATTGTAGAATATTATTTATGAGGTATTATAGTTTAACAAAAAAATATAATGTCAAACGGATGACACTTAAAAATTCCAAGTAGAAGATATTATATTTACACGCCTCAAAATTGTTAATATTTTATAATTCCTTTGAATTTTAAATTTTAAATTATGTTAGTAATAAGAATAAAAAGTGTTACAAACTTAGAAATTTGATGCTTTAATGTCACTCCGCCTCTACTTGTGTTTTAACTTTAATCCATCTTAAAACACCTTAATGCGCTTTCTTTGATGTATTTAAACATCTTTTATATACTTAAATTCACTACTACCACTTGTCAAACAGACTTTCAACATGTAGTTAGACTTGAATTATACTTGCAAGTCATCGCCTGTAATCCATTTATTCACTCGACTTATTTTAATATTTTGGTGACAATTACAAAATTTCTTACACCATAAGAAATGTAGCTATCTTCTACTATTTTGGGAGACCCAAAATTGAAAACATGTTGCAAGCAAAAATTCATTGGGGTGTTGATGAAACCCAAATTCATGAATGCTATAAACTTGCTGTCAGTTCAGCTCACACCTTCATCAAAACTGAATCTCACAAAGTATTATGCTTCAATTCCCATTAAGCGGCATTGTCCCGATTGGAAGTAACATTCTCCTGCAATGATAAAAGAATTATTTGTATTAGTTTCCAAAAGGAATTAAAAGAAGAATAATCAAGTATTGGAACGAGAATATTATTCACACAGGAGGTACCATGTCATTCTTCAAAGATCCACCCCACTTCTGAATTCGAGAATTCGCTTCATTTGCCTGCCAAGTTTTTCAATCCAAAGAAAGTTGTTTGTCAATTTGCATGTGCAAAGGTAGATTGAATATAATAAAAAAGTCTAGGTATAATATGGATATATAATTCTTAGTACCAATTCTATCAGACTGTGGACTGGTAGGGAACCAGCATCTAACTGCGGATATCAAGCCGAAAATATTGTTACTAAAAAGCACATAGAATTTTTATGTTGGCAGCATCCCACCCCACATTCTTAGTACCAATTTGTTTATATATACAAATACATATAATTTGTTTATATAGTAAATACCTCAGTTTTCCAATTTGTTCTGAGAGTGATGAAGATGAGAATTATAGTCTGTAATCCTACGCCAGACAGCATCCCACCCCACATTCCCTGAAGCAATAAAAAGATAATATACATATAATTTGCTTATCAGTAGTCTTAGAAAAAGATCGCCAATTTCATATTTGATCAGTTGTTATTAGTTAATTGATTAATTAACGGCCAAACCTGAACTCCAAGGTTAAGAGGAAACGCAATGATATAGCCAACAGGAATTCCAAATAAGTAATAGCAACCCATGTTAATGTATGCAACTAGCCATTGCCACCCTGCTCCCACTGCCACGCCTACATACCATTTTAATGTATTCAATCAATTGTTGATCAATGTATTTAACAAGTTTTTGGTTATTTTTTTTTCTTTCTGAATTTCATAATTACTTATCTGGTAACTTCTCATATCCATGTCTAATTAAACTCAACTATACAAAATTAATTGAATTAAGTAAACAATTAATAGTCATGTGTTCAGGTGTATATCCTTCATATTAATTTTTTCCCTTTTGTCTTATTGTTTAATAGGGAATTTTATAATATTGGGATTGAAAGCTCAATAAATACCTGAAAGAACAGGCTGAATGCTGTTAAGGAGAAGACTGAAGGCAAAGACAACAGCAAGACTAGAAATGGTGCGTACTACCTCAGGATTGTTTGTGAAAGGAACTCCATATACATCTCTTAGAGCTAAAACCAGCGTGAAAAAGAAGACGCCGATAGATACAGAGTTCATTAAAACAACTATTATTGCAAACTTGGCTGCTCTCGGTCTCCTTGCACCTAGCTCATTAGATATCCTCACACTGCAAGGAAAGACAAATATTTGCTTACGGTTCACCCTTTTTGTACAGGACAACATGGAGGAAATTTAAAATTATAGTATAGAAGTTAGATTTTCTTTTTTTAATTCTTTTTCAAAAATGGGATGACAAAAATTACCTGATAGCTGCATTCATGCCGAAGAAAATCATGATTTGCCACCCAAATAAATTAGTGCTGCAAAAATAATATAATAGCATTAAATTGTTTTTCAATTAGTTTTCTTTTAGTCCTAACAAAGAGAGGTAAAATATATATATAAAGAGGGATGAATAATGAATTTACTACCATATGGATACAGCAGCAACAGCTATTTGAGCATCAGCCAAGTTCCCCACCAAAACAATGAGAAACGTATAAAACCAAAACTCCAAGCTGCATAAATCAGACATCAAAATCCCAATCAGAGCTCATACTTACCAAATAAATAAATCTTCAATTTTACAATTGCTACAATTATTAAACATACCACAACATAATAGCAGAACCAATGGAGAGCCTAGCGAATGAACCGAGATCTCTAAATGCAAGCCAGCTAAATCCGCTCCATGCTCCGGGACAGTAACCAAGAGCAATATATGTGAATTTGCCGAGCACAATAAGCCACCAAGACGTGTTGAGTGCTATAGCCGCACCAATTAAACCCATCTTGAACTGAACAATAAGCAACCAACTAAAGCCTACATGAAAAACCAACCCAGCAACTGACACAACTGCCATGGCCATGACCTTGCTTTGTGCTTGCAGGAATTTTTCTATCGGGAAATTCATGGCATATGCAAAAAGTTGCGGTATCATGTATAGTGCGAACTTGCCGGCAAGTAGAGCAATTTCTCTGTCTTGTCTAAAGAAAAGAAGGATTGGTGTTGCAAAGATGTATATTGGGAGGAGGCATAAGCACATGATGGCGAGAATAATCCATGAACGTTGCATGTATACGCCAAGCATGTAGAGTTGTTTAGCACCAAAGGCTTGGCCACAAAGTGTCTCCAATGCGCTCCCCATGCCCAACTGCAAAATGCATAGAAATTTCTAGGTAAAAATTTTTAACAACTTTTTATGTAGGAGTTGTTACCATGATAGGCCTGATGATGTTTGATTCCACAGATCTGGTACCTGATACAGGCAATCTTCTTGTTGAATACTGGTTTGATTTATGTCCTAACCATAGGCCAAGTTTAAGGATTGGTTTGGATTTTAAATGAGGCTTCAACATTTAGTTCCAACGAACCTCAAATAAGACCTCTGTTATTGGTAACTGATACTATGTAAAAATTACATGATGCATCAGCATTAGGATATATTGCAATTTCTTTTCCAAATTTTCTGCCTGACATCTAAATAATTGTTCAAGCAATTAAAGTGCATCAGTATTAGGTAGCAATCCACCAAGAATGGAGGTTGAAATAATTGGTTATATTTCAGGCATGATGAGGCCTTGATTACTCTTCTCTCTGATTTTGACAAACTTTTCACTGTCATATTTCCAGGTTGATGTCTGGTACTACTAAATCGAAGAAACAGACACTTGGACATTACGTCGAACACATGTTAAGCATACACAGGGACATTAATTCATGAAAGCGTACAACGCACCCTTCTTGTTAATTGTCTACACTAATGTGTAGCGGCTAACCCGTCTAGCCACCTCTTCCTCTTCTTCTTCATCGCTCTTTTTTTTTCTTTGAAATCTTTTTTTATTTTATTTTAAATATATCTTTTTCTTCATCTCTCTCTCTCTTTTTCTTTTAAAACTTGACAGTGGCTATCAAGTGTTGCATTAATAAAAAAAAAGATATTACAACTCTACCTACAGTACTTGCCAAGAAACAATTGCAACTACCAACATACTATCTACCGACATTTTTATTAATATCCGAAGTTAATTACAAATTAATAAATATACTCAGAATTTCTGAGATTTTCGAAAAATGCCCAAACCGGCCAGATTCTGACCGGTTTCTTCCTTTTTTTTTTATTCTTTTAGAGACACTATGAAGAGCAAGATAATGAAATCTAACACTGAAAATTTGAATTTTTTGTTTAAATTATTTGTTATATTACTTCCTTTGATTTATAATAAGCATATTTATACTAAAATACACTGTATTACTTGAAATTATGTTGAATTACACTATATTACATTAAATTACGCTAAATTATGTTAAATTACGCTAAAATAAGGTAAATTCTGGTAAATTACTGTGTGTCTTCATAGTGATGTATAATTAGAAATTATATTTTGTTTCTCTTTTATCTGATATATATTTTTCATAGATTTAAATAAATCAATCATATAGGCTTTTTAGAAAAAGATATCAGTGATTTATAATTAGAAACAATTTTTTTAAGAGACACTATGAAGAGCAAGATAATGAAATCTAACACTGAAAATTCAAATTTTTTGTTTAAATTATTTGTTAGATTACTTCTTTTGATGTATAATTAGCATATTTATACTAAAATACGCTAAATTACTTGAAATTATGTTGAATTACACTATATTACATTAAATTACGCTAAATTATGTTAAATTATGCTAAAATACGGTAAATTCCGATAAATTACATATGAATATGGATGATATCTTTACTGAGAAGGCGAAAAACGACGACGAAACTTCAAACGGCCATAAACTTGAGTTGAAGTTTCCGATTAAGATTTTCATTTCTATTATTCAATTTAAGTAGCTCAGTAAATTAGTTATATAATGAACTTGTAGAATATTAATTTTTACTATTTTTTATGATTTATGAAAGATGGCACAAAATCGGCCTAATTTTGCATAGTTTAGCGTAATTTACCGTATTTCATTATAATTAGCGAAATTAGTGTAATTTAGCGTAATTGAACATAATTTACCGTAATTTAATGTAATATAGTATAATTCAACATAATTTCAAGTAATATAGTGTATTTTAGTATAAATATGCTAATTATAAACCAAAAGCAATACATTTATCAAATTCAAAGTGGATTCGACCTCGGAAACGCTCTGACATGATCGATTTTTCAAGTAATCTAACAAATAATTTAAATAAAAAATTCGAATTTTCAGTGTTAGATTTTTTTATCTTGCTCTTCATAGTGTCTCTAAAAAAAAAAAAAAAAAACCGGCCAGATTCTGAGATTCTGGGTATATTTATTAATTTGTAATTAACTTTGGATATTAATAAAAATGTCGGCACTATCTAACTAGTTGAGAAATAAAATAACTCCACATAGCTAAGGAACATCAGACTACACCAAAAAGGAAAAACTTCCTCCTACACCAAAAATAAAAGCAGATATTAAAATAAAAATAAATTCAAGCATAGTCTGTTTTTAGCGCTTAAATTATTGTGTTTGGTTCAAATGCACAAGAACATCTTGTTAACCTTGGACAGAAAAAATTGTATTGAACTTGTTTAAGGAAAAAAAATTCAAAAGATAAAATGACCTTCCAAAAAAAAAAAAAAAAAGGTGTTTCTTGGGGGAGCAGCTTGGGTCCGATGCCCATCGGACCCAAAGTGGGTTCGATGGGCTCTAGGACCGTCCGATCTGCTTTAAGATTCACTCCATAACTTTTGTTGCTTCTTTAATTACGTGTGCACGGATCTTAAAGCAGATCGGACCCAAGCTGCTCCCGTTTCTTGGTTGTTGCTTCTTGCAATCTGGAAGCACACTGCTTACTCGGTTACTCCATAGCCAAATTAACTGTAGAGTTGCTGGATAAATATATTGACAGAGCTGATTTGACTTCATGCAGCATATTAATAATATTTTTTTTATTTTGTTTTTATTGATCTTGCATCCTCGCCCTCGGTGAAGCTGTCATATTTAATTATTGCTCCGTCAGTCAAAGTCGGAGATAGAGAGATGAATTGCAATAAGAGAGAAAGAGTACGAGTCTGATTGAGGTATCCTGGAAAATGCAATAAATTGTCATGAACTGATAGTGTATTGAAAAGGGGCCGGTTCGGGTCGGTCCGGTCCAAACCCGCCCGGTCCCCGGGTTGACTCGGGCACGGGTTAGCCCGGGTCAACGGGTTGAGTCGGGTAGGGGGGGCGGGTTGGGGTCTGACTCGGCCGAACCTAACCCGGTCTAAACCCGGCGGGTTAGGACGGGGCGGGTTAGGTCGGGTCGGGGGTCGGTCCGGTCCGGTTTGGTTTTTTTTTTTTTTTTTTTTTTTCGGTTTCTGTTTTAATTTTTTTCTGTTTCCAGAGAGGCAGAGAGGGGCAGAGGGCAGCGGCAGAGAGATTTTTTTTCTTTTTTTTTGCATTTTTTTTTCTTTTTATTTTATTTTAACTCAATATATTTTTGTTATAACTTATAACAAAATCAAATTAAGTTAAAACCGAATTTTGTTAAAACTAAATTATTCTAAAATCAAATTATTCTAAAACCGAGATATACCGAATTAGTTTAAAACCGAATTATTTTAAAACAATAGATTTAAAAACAAATTAGTTTAAAACCGAATTATTCTAAAACTAAATTATTTTTTATCTTTAAAACCGAATTATTTTAAAACAAAAGTTAATTTAAATACTAAACAACAATCATTAAATACTAAAATTATTGAAAGAAGAGAGAGCTGTTATGTTGAAAATAATATTATAGGTTCTCCGTTCTCATCTTCTGAACATTTCTAATTTTTGGTCAATTTGTTTAATAAACAATTAATTAAATACTAAATCGTACTAACAGTCAAGTGTCTCCTTTAGAATTGAAAATGATAAATGTGTATTTTATAAATTAACATGATTTATGTAATTTTTATGACTGAAAAAAATGAATTACACTAGATTACTTTGAAATTATGTTGAATTACACTAAATTACGTTAAATTACGCTAAATTACAATAACTTCGCTAATTATGCTGAAATACGGTAAATTACGCTAAAATAGACCGATTCTATGCCATCTTACATTAATCATAAAAAATAGTAAAAAAATTCCAAAAATAATAAAAACTGGTATTCTACAAGTTCATTATGTAACTAATTTACTGAGCTACCTGGATTGAATGATAGAAATGAAAATCTTAATCGGAAACTTCAACTCAAGTTTTGAGGCTCTTCCCTTTGTTTTTTGGCGATTCTGAATTTCACAATCCGGCGTAGCTAGCACAGACGCATGCGCATTTTCGCAAGCTTTCCGAAAAGTGCTCATTTGCTGAAATCGGACACTCGAGCACTGTTTTATGACCGTTTGAAGTTTCGTCATCGTTTTTCGCCTTTTCAGTGAAGATATCGTCTCTATTCATATGTAATTTACCGTATTTTAGCGTATTTGTTCGTATTTTTCTATAGCTTAATTATGAACCCTAATACACCTAATTCGATTGCAAGCATACAATCTTGCCAAGTAGTATTTCGGGTGTCGAATCCACAGGGACAACTCGTAAAGTACTGGTTCTCACCAATTCATTAAGCTAGACAGACAAAGTTTGAGTTGGTTTCAAAATCTAATTAAATCAAAGAAAGCAGATAATAAAAGTCTTGGGTCTGATTCAAGAGTTGGAGTTCCAGGGGCTTCGGCATTCCTATCCACTAGGGTCTCAATCTACTCGATTCGCGTTCCTAAAGCATGCGTGGGTGTTTCTAAAGCGATAATAGCATGCACTTCACGGTTAAGTACCTCGTGGGCTAATATCGTACTTTTAGGTTACCTCGGACTTCTCGGTTAAGTACTTCGTCCTAATAACCTATTCTTTACTCTTTTTGTTCGGGAGTTAACGCCAGTGATTTTTAGTCATTGAATAAATCCCTAAATCCATGTATTGGAGGAGTAAGGTTAAACCACACAATCCATGCATAAATCAAGTATTAAAAGAGTAAATCACTAATAGTCAATAAAAACAACAAATCGAGTAAGATAGAGTGCGCCTAGTTTCGAGTTTTACATGCCATCGCCCCTAGAGAGGAGATTAGCCTCTCATAAGGGCGAGAAAAGTCATAAATGGGAAAAATAGTTTGTTACCAAAGCCTAGAGAAAGGAAAATAGAGTAGAGAATACAAATCCAAGCACAAATCTCTTCTCCCTTGAGTTTCTCCTTCTCCAAATCGCCCTAGATCTCCCAACCTAGCTCTTGAGGTCGTTCCCAGCTAAAAAGAAGTGAGAAATGTCAACAGCCCCCCTTTGGGGAAGGAGATTCGGGCTTTTTTGAATGGGTCTGGACCTGTAGCAGCCCAAAATTCAGAAACTGTGAAGAATTTGCGGGTCGCAATAATGGAAATTGCGGGTCGCAATAATGGTGCAGAATCGTGGCAGTGAGCTGTCTAGGTTCCGATCGTGTCCGGACTTGCTCCAAATTCTTCCCATTTACTTCTAGAACCTGAAAATACATGAAAGCATAGCAGTATCTCGAACTTGGTGCAATATCTAAACTAAATGGCTTTAAACCAATAAAAAGGGGATAGATTTAGAGACCAAATCCTACCAAAAAGATATATGAAATTTAGGCTTATCAAAATTCCCCCAAGCTTAGTTCTTGCTTGTCCCTAAGCAAGTCTTAGCTCGAGAGCCGAGGGCTGGTCTCTCAACTAACCAAGTTCAAAAGAAAAGTCCTAATCTTACATGCAAAAGATGGTGGTTGTTTTGAAAAGTCATGATAAACTTCTTAAAGGAAAAACTCTCAAATTCACATGACAATTGCTCGGATGTTTGGAAAAAGTTTTTGGGGATGCTCTATCATTTCCGATTCACTCCACGGGTGCCTTTCCTGAGTAACCCACAGACATTAGTTCTTGTTTGTACTTTATGATTTTCGAAAGGATCGCAAGTTTCTTAATTCTCGCCCCCCTACAAATGGAGCCTTTCACTCAAAAATTTATCCAATGAAGTTTGAAAGAAAAATTCATGTTAATCCTGAACCTCGCGTGCAAGAGATGGTCCTGCATTTCACTGTACTGCTGGTTTTGGGTGTAATCGTCGTGGAGCTGACACAACTTGGCATAGATCATGGCATTGCTAGGGTTGTCTATTGGTGGGTTGTGCTGTGTCTGGGATGAGGTGCCGGCTTCAGAGGTATTTGTCGATGGATGATCTTTCTGGGATGGTGCTGCCGTGGGGGTTGCGGCTCCATGCACGAGCCAGGTGGATGGGTCACTTGCGTCAAATTGTGTTGGCAGTGGTAGTTGCGCTTTTTCTCCGTTGTGTCCCACAGTGTAGTAGATAGGCCCTTTCCGTTGAATCAACCTCATGGCCATTAATGCAGCGATGTCAAGCGAGGGAATCCCTTCGACCACGGTCCGGTAGACGGGGGTTCCGTCGATCACCTTAAAAAACATGGCAATCAAGGTGACGATGCCCCCCACCGAAATATCCCCTCCCCGTCTCGGATTCTCGGCCACCCGCTCTAGATGGCGGAGAACAAAATGCCCAACATTTGGATCATCATGGTTGCCCGGAAGGTCGGTGTTAAGCATGCACGCCAGAAAATACAAATCATATTTATTCAAAGTGGAGGAGGTCTCACCCCGACCGAAAATGGTGGATGCTAACGCTCGTTGAAGGCATCGTAGAACCGGGTGTTGGATTTGGCTTGCCCTGAGGTCAGATCGCGGGCCGCCAAATATTTTTGCTTCGAATTCCTCCTGAGGCATGTTGTCGGGCCATTCAATGGAGGTGCCTCTGGAGTGGGGGTTTGTTTTTAGGAGCTCATTGAGGGTAGAGACTGTGAGGGTTCGCTGTGTGCCATCCAATTGGAAATGGCACTTGGAGTAGTCGTCGGTGCACGAGAATGTGGCAAGGAACTCGTAGGTGAGGGTCCGGTAAGAGAGGAGCTCGGTTGAGAGGAAATCCCATAGGAAGAGTTTGTTTGCAAGTCGCTTGATCGGGTGATAAATGTCGAGGACGGTAAGCAGGTCAGTGTCTAAGAAGCGAGAAGGTACAAGCCGGCGTTGCTGTAGAGCTAAGAAACGGTCCTTGGCTTCGTTGGTGCGGAACCGAAGACCGAAATTTGCTTTAACGTTCTCCGGCCACTCTTCCTCCGGAACATTAGCGAGGGGGTGTGGTTTTTGGGTAGGCTCCCTGCTGGTGCTTGCTGTCGAGGTTTTTCTTGGGCGCTTGGCGGCGACGCGGCGAGGAGGTGCCTCCATTTTGGGGATTTGCGGATCCGGGTCGGAGAAAGGGAGTGGTGGTAGGTGGGGGTCCGTGAGAAGAGAGGGTTTGGCACAGGCAAGGTCTTGGCGGGAGGGGATGGTGGCCGAACGGTGTGTTTGAGTGGTAGGTCTAAGTGGGAGAGAAGAAGTGGGCAATGGTGGCTGGAAAGGAGAGAAAGAGAGAGAGAAAACGGACCCCTGCGTGGGGCAATGTAGGCCACTCAAAAAAGAAAAAAAATGAAAATTAATTAATTAATTTATATTTTTTTTTTTTTTTTTTTTTTTTTGAGGCAGCCCTCTGAACCCTCTCTGGTGTGTTTTGGGTGTCTTATTGCGACCCGCAAAAATGAAAATTGCGGCCCGCAATTTGTACCACATTTCGTTCCAGAGAGCAAAAGCGAAAATTTTTTTTTTTTTTTTTTTTTTTTTTTTTAAGTCCAGAACCAGTTTTTTTTCTTACTCGCCTCTGGTGTGATTTCGGCCCCTTATTGCGACCCGCAAAAAGCAAAATTGCGGCCCGCAATTTGTACCCCATTCTAGTCCAGAGAAAGAAAACAAAAACAAAACCAACTATTAACAGCAAATACACTTGTGTTGCCTTCCAAAATGCGCTCTGTTTAATGTCGTGAGCTCGACTCACCTTTGTATCATGCGGATGGTGCATCGACGAGAGACACATCCACTTTGTCTCCTATTGGTTCCCCTTGGTGTAGTGCTTGAGTCTTTGTCCGTTTACCTTAAAAACTCCAGTCCGTTCACTCCAAATTTCCACCGCACCATGACTAAACACTCTTTTTACTTGGAACGGTCCGTGCCAGCGAGACCTCAACTTGCCAGCGAAGAATTTGAGACGGGAATTAAACAACAACACCCAATCCCCTTCCGTAAATGTCCTCCTTAGAATGTGTTTATCATGCCAGTTCTTTGTTTTCTCTTTGTAAAGCTTTGCATTTTCGTAGGCTTCTAAACGCAATTCTTCGAGTTCGTGTAAGTCCAAAATTCTTTTCGCACCTGCAGCCTTCATATCTAAATTAATAGCTTTTATCGCCCAATAGGCTTTATGTTCCAACTCCACGGGGAGGTGACATGGCTTACCATACACGAATTTAAATGGGGTCATACCGATGGGAGTCTTGTATGCTGTGCGATATGCCCAAAGCGCCTCATCTAGTCTCATTGACCAGTCTTTTCTAGTGCGGCCCACCAATTTCTCCAAAATATTTTTAATTTCGCGATTTGAGACCTCTACCTGTCCATTCGTTTGCGGGTGGTACGGCGTAGCCACTTTGTGCTTCACTCCGTATTTGGACAAGAGGCTTTCGAATTGCCGGTTTATGAAGTGCGAACCGCCATCACTAACCACGACTCGAGGAACACCGAATCTCGGAAAGATCACCTTTTGGAATAGGCGCTTAACTGTCGCAGAATCGGCTGCCACGCTTGGGATCGCCTCGACCCATTTAGACACGTAGTCTACAGCCACGAGTATGAATTTATAATTGCATGAGCTAGGGAACGGCCCCATGAAGTCTACTCCCCACACATCGAATAATTCGACCTCCAATATATTATTAAGCGGCATCTCATATCGCCGTGTAAGATTTCCCATTCGCTGGCACTTATCGCACGCTTGCACATAGTTCTTGGCATCTTTGAAGAGAGTTGGCCAATAGAACCCGGCTTGAAGGATCTTAGCCGCGGTTTTATTTGTTGCTGCGTGACCACCGTATGGTGCGGCATGGCAATGGAAAAGTATTGACTCAACTTCCTCACTCGGCACACATCGACGGTGGATGCCGTCAACTCCCAACTTAAAAAGGAGTGGGTCATCCCAGTAATAGTGTTTCACATCGGCAAAGAACTTCTTCCGTTGTTGGTAAGTGAGCTCGGGAGGCACAATGCCACAAGCGAGGAAGTTCACGAAATCGGCGTACCACGGTGATTCGAGTCCTTGCACCCCATACAATCGCTCCTCGACAAATGAGTCGTCAATTGGTAATTCTCCATCAGTAACCACTGGTTTAATGCGGGACAAATGATCGGCCACTGAATTTTCAGTCCCCTTTTTGTCCCTGATCTCGAGATCGAATTCTTGGAGTAAGAGAATCCAGCGAATCAATCGGGGTTTTGCATCTTTCTTGCTCAGTAAGTACCTGATCGCGGCATGATCGGTGTAGACTATAACCTTCGACCCCGCCAAATAAGAATGGAACTTGTTAATGGCGAACACCACCGCAAGCAGCTCTTTCTCTGTTGTGGAATAATTCATTTGGGCCTCATCTAGCACTTTACTCGCGTAGAAAGTTACGTGTGGTTTCTTGTCTACTCGCTGACCCAAAACTGCACCGACTGCATAGTCGCTTGCGTCGCACATTATTTCGAAGGGGAGACTCCAATCGGGCGGTTGAAGAATGGGTGCTGACACGAGAGATTTCTTCAACTTATGAAATGCATCAAGACATTTTTCGTCAAATTCAAAGGTTGCATCATTCATGGTCAGATTAGTCAGAGGCTTGGCAATTTTTGAAAAATCTTGAATGAAACGACGGTAGAACCCCGCATGCCCCAGAAAACTCCTAACTTCTTTTACACTTGTCGGGGGTGGAAGTTTCTCAATTACCTCAACTTTGGCTTTATCTACCTCCAAACCCTTTTCTGAGATCACATGTCCGAGTACTACTCCCTCTTGTACCATGAAATGGCACTTCTCCCAGTTCAATACCAAATTGACCTCTTCGCATTTTTGTAGGACTTTAGAGAGGTTGGTCAAACACTCGCTAAAAGAGGTGCCATATACCGAAAAATCGTCTATGAAAACTTCCATGCAATTCTCGATTAAATCTGAAAAGATACCCATCATTGCTCTCTGAAAGGTGGCCTGGCGCGTTACAAAGACCGAAAGGCATTCTTCGGTATGCAAACGTCCCATACGGGCAAGTGAAAGTAGTCTTTTCTTGATCCTCGGGGTGAATGGGTATTTGGAAGAACCCGCTATAGCCATCTAAGTAGCAAAAGAAGGAGTGTTTAGCGAGCCTTTCGAGAAGTTGGTCGATAAAGGGAAGCGGAAAATGGTCTTTTCTCGTTGCCAAATTTAGCTTCCGGTAGTCAATACACATTCTCCAGCCTGTGACTACCCTTGTCGAAATCAATTCACCTTGATCATTATTCACTACGGTAGTTCCACCCTTTTTCGGCACTACGTGTATCGGGCTAACCCACTTGCTATCCGAAATCGGGTAAATAATGCCCGCATCTAAGAGCTTGTGAATCTCTTTCCAAACTACCTCTTTCAAATTTGGATTTAATCTCCTTTGTGGTTCGATTGAGGGTTTATGGTCCTCCTCCATGAGGATGCGGTGCATGCAGATTGAAGGGCTAATCCCTGTGAGGTCCTCTATCGTGTACCCAAGTGCCTTGCGGTGTAATCTCAATACAAGAAGGAGTTGTTCGGTCTGGTCTCGGTTGAGTTTTGCGTTGACAATCACAGGATAAGTTTCATTCGGTCCGAGGTGTTCGTACCGGAGAGTAGGTGGGAGGGGTTTCAATTCGACCTTTGGTGCTTCGGAATTCGGCTTAGAAGGTTTAGTACTTGCTTGAAAGCTCTCTCTTTGCGATCCACAATCTTCAACGATTGACTGCATACTCGCTGCCTCTGAAATGACCTCTTTTTGCGGCCCGCAATTTTCTGAATGCGACCCGAAATCTTGATGCTGAGGTTGGTTTTCATCGTTTCTTGGGGCCGTAAAATCCTCCAACAATGCGAGCAGTTCTTCAAGGTTAGTGATTTCTGTTTCTCCCTCGGGATTAGTTATTGCATGCCACAGCGGATCAAGTTCTTCCGCCACCATGGCGTCGATTACATCAACCCTGCAAATGTCATCTCCTTTAGATGGATATTTCATAGACTTGTTTACATCAAAAGAAATTTTTTCCTCTCCAACCTCAAAGGTGAGTTTACCATTTTTAACATCAATTAGGGCTCCCGCAGTTGCTAAGAAAGGACGACCCAATAAAAGTGGAATTTGGGTATCCTCTTCCATTTCTATCACTACAAAATCTACGGGAATGTAAAACTTACCCACTCGGATTGGTAAATCCTCAACAATACCCAAAGGTAGCCGAACCGACCTATCGGCAAGTTGCAAAGATATGCGGGTCGGTTTCAATTCACTTACACCAATTCTATCATACACAGACTTTGGCATAAGACTTACGCTTGCTCCAAGATCACACAGAGCTTGGTCGAATTCGGTATTACCGATGGAGCAAGGTATAGAAAAACTACCCGGGTCTCTTAACTTAGGAGGAAGTTTATTCAATACCATAGCACTAACTTCCTCGGTCAAAGAAACCGTTTGTACTTCCTCAAGCTGTCTTCGATTGGACAAAATTTCTTTAAAGAATTTAGCGTAAGTTGGAACTTGAGTCACAACATCGGTAAATGGTACATTGACATACAATTGTTTCAACAATTCTACAAATTTACGGTATTGTTTGTCCAACCTGGTCTTGGCAAGTCTCTCAGGGAAAGGAACAAACCTGTGCGGAGGTACGTACTTGGGTACGCCCTCCTTTACCTGTCTTTGTTGATCTGTACCGTCTTTTGCGACCCGCGAAGAATCTTTGCGACCCGTAATTTCTACGTTGACATCCTCCGACGGTGTTGACCGGGGCTGAGTTTGTCCCTCCTGCTTCTCGGGCTCATCTTCCTTGGGCATTTCAGGTTCCTTGTATGAGAGCCCACTTCTAAGAGTTACGGCTTTGATATGTTCTCTCGGATTGTCTTCGGGCTTCGGCGGAAGTTGCCCTTGTTGGCGCGAAAATGACGCGGCCTGTTGAGCTATTTGGTTCTCCAACAACTTGGTTTGAGTTGTAAGCATATCTACCTTGGCACCCATACTACTCATTTGATGGGTTAGCTCATCATTCTTTTTACCTTGGGCTTCAATAAAATTTTCCATCATTTTTTCCAAATTTGATTTTTGAGACCCCCCTCCATACTCAAACTGACGCTGACTAAAACCTGGATTTGGTCGAGTTTGATTCTGGTTCGGTGCGTTTTGGTCATTTCTCCACGAGAAATTCGGGTGGTTCCTCCAACCGGGATTGTAAGTATTTGAGTAAGGGTTGTTTTGGGGCTTAAAGTTGTTATTCAAAGCATTTACTTGCTCCACTTCCCCTTCATTTGACATTCCCAAAGTGCAATTAATAGGCAAATGGTCCACACCACCACAAATGGCACAAGGATCGAATTGACTTACAGCGGAGACATTCATTTGATCAAACTTCCTTTGCAATGCATCCATTTGCGCACTAAGCTTAGTTAAGGCATCAGTTTCATATCGGCCCGGTGCTCGAATAGTTCCTCTCTCGGATGACCATTGGAGTTGGTTGAGAGCCATCTCTTCGATGAGATTGAATGCGTCTGCTTGGCTCCTGTTCATCAAACTCCCACCTGCTGCTGCATCAATATTCATTCTAGTGTTATATGTTGATCCTTCATAAAAAGTTTGCAAAATAAGCCATTTCTCAAGACCATGGTGAGGGCATAGACGCAAAAGTTCCTGATATCTATCCCATGCCTCGCTAAGTGACTCTCCTTCCCTTTGTTTGAAATTTGTAATTTGATTTCTCAAAGCGGCAGTTTTTGAGGGAGGAAAGTACTTAGAGAGAAATGCGTTAGACATTTGGGGCCAAGTGGAAACTAATGCGGGTGCTAAAGACCTCAACCAATTTTTTGCCTTATCTCTAAGTGAAAATGGAAAAACCCTAAGTTTAATTGCATCATTAGAAACACCATTCATCTTAAGAGTATTGCAAATTTCTTCAAAAGTCGCTAAATGCTGGTTTGGATCTTCGTGTGCTAGGCCGGAGAATTGGTTCTGAGAAACCATGTTTATCAGGGCCGGTTTGAGCTCAAAGTCATTAGCGGCTATGTTCGGTACTGTGTAACCCATTCGAACTCCTGTGGCCTTAGGTGCCGAGAAGTCCCGAAGCGGACGGTTGTCAACATTGTCTGCCATTATCGGCTCCTCGAAAGCTAGTTGTCGATGTCTGATTGGGGAAGGGGAAGTTACCCTCTTAGTTCCTCGTAGTCTTCTCCTTTGATAGACAATACGATTGGGATTATCGGCCAGAGTGAATCCTGCAAGAGAAGAAGAAAAGAAAAGAAAAGAAAAGAAAGAAAGAGTGACTCAAAGAATCAAAAGAAAAATAAATAAAAGAAAAATGTCTAGTCTTAATTACCAAAGCTAAAACCAATATTTACCGTTGTCCCCGGCAACGGCGCCAAAAGCTTGTTCGTATTTTTCTATAGCTTAATTATGAACCCTAATACACCTAATTCGATTGCAAGCATACAATCTTGCCAAGTAGTATTTCGGGTGTCGAATCCACAGGGACAACTCGTAAAGTACTGGTTCTCACCAATTCATTAAGCTAGACAGACAAAGTTTGAGTTGGTTTCAAAATCTAATTAAATCAAAGAAAGCAGATAATAAAAGTCTTGGGTCTGATTCAAGAGTTGGAGTTCCAGGGGCTTCGGCATTCCTATCCACTAGGGTCTCAATCTACTCGATTCGCGTTCCTAAAGCATGCGTGGGTGTTTCTAAAGCGATAATAGCATGCACTTCACGGTTAAGTACCTCGTGGGCTAATATCGTACTTTTAGGTTACCTCGGACTTCTCGGTTAAGTACTTCGTCCTAATAACCTATTCTTTACTCTTTTTGTTCGGGGAGTTAACGCCAGTGATTTTTAGTCATTGAATAAATCCCTAAATCCATGTATTGGAGGAGTAAGGTTAAACCACACAATCCATGCATAAATCAAGTATTAAAAGAGTAAATCACTAATAGTCAATAAAACAACAAATCGAGTAAGATAGAGTGCACCTAGTTTCGAGTTTTACATGCCATCGCCCCTAGAGAGGAGATTAGCCTCTCATAAGGGCGAGAAAAGTCATAAATGGGAAAAATAGTTTGTTACCAAAGCCTAGAGAAAGGAAAATAGAGTAGAGAATACAAATCCAAGCACAAATCTCTTCTCCCTTGAGTTTCTCCTTCTCCAAATCGCCCTAGATCTCCCAACCTAGCTCTTGAGGTCGTTCCCAGCTAAAAAGAAGTGAGAAATGTCAACTGCCCCCCTTTGGGGAAGGAGGTTCGGGCTTTTAGAATGGGTCTGGACCTGTAGCAGCCCAAAATTCAGAAACTGTGAAGAATTTGCGGGTCGCAATAATGGAAATTGCGGGTCGCAATAATGGTGCAGAATCGTGGCAGTGAGCTGTCTAGGTTCCGATCGTGTCCGGACTTGCTCCAAATTCTTCCCATTTACTTCTAGAACCTGAAAATACATGAAAGCATAGCAGTATCTCGAACTTGGTGCAATATCTAAACTAAATGGCTTTAAACCAATAAAAAGGGGATAGATTTAGAGACCAAATCCTACCAAAAAGATATATGAAATTTAGGCTTATCAGTATTGTAATGTAATTTAACTTAATATAGTGTAATTCAACATAATTTCAAGTAATTAGCGTATTTTAGTATAAATATACTAATATATATAACATGATCATGATCAGATGGACAGGATATGTATATACATATGTTAATTCAAATATACTACTATATCAAATATACTAATATATATATATATACATATGTTAATTCAAATTAAAGTTTATAGAATTAACATATCAATTAGCATATGAATATGTTAATTTTAATTAAGATGTCAAATAATATGTATATATGTTAATTCATATTTTTAAAACAAAGGATACGATACGGCTATTATATATATATATATTATTTTTTATTATTTATATATTGTATTTAGATAATCATAAAAATTCTAATTAAAGGCTCAAACTATAAAGTTATTGAAATATATTAAAGGCTCATAAAAATTCTAATTAAAGGCTTAATCTAAGAATATATTAAATATTAAAGTTATTGAAATATATCACAAGTTGATAGTGGCCTAGTGGTTAAAGGTATTGGTTGTAAGGTTGTTGAGAGAGAGGTCCGGGGTTCGAATCTCGCTGACAACAAAAAAACCCAATTTTTGCGCCGGTGTATGCGCGGCTCACAGGTGCGGGTCCGGTTCACGGTCGCGGCTCACGGGTGCGGGTGCGGGCGTGGTTCAGGAGTTCGGGTTCGGGTTCGGGTCAGCCAACAGAGGCAAAAAAAAAAAACCGAATTAAATAAAAAAAATTCAAATTTGACCGGGTTGACCCGGGTTGGCTCGGTTCCCGCCGGGTTTTCGGCGGGTCCGGGTCGGGTTTGAGAGGGGTTCACCCGGGTTCGGCCGGTTTGGGATCGGGTTCACCCGGGTTCGGCCGGTTTGGGGTCGGGTTCACCCGGATTCGGACGGTTCGGGTCGGATTTAGGTCGGTCCGGGTCGGGTTCGGGTAGGCGGGTTGAAACGGTGGGGGTATGGTCGGGTTTCGTCCAGAAAACCGCATCCGACCCGTTTCAAACCCGACCCTACCCTTTAGGACGGTTCGGGTCGGATTCAAGGTCGGGTCCGGATCGGTTCGGGTTCGGGTCCCGGGTTTGGTCGGTCCGGGTCGACCCGCCCGGGTTTAATCAATACACTATGAAGTGACTGGCATTCGTCTGAATATCCATTCAAGTTGTCTCCTTACTGTAGTACATCTCTAAAGAATTTTACTTTAGGTAAAAATTAATTCTATTCAATTGAATATTAAAAAAGTAGTAAATTTTATAGCCGAATACACTTATCAATTATTTAGCATTCAAATTTGAAAATTTTGCATCTAAAATTGTGTTATTTTTGTACGATGTGCATATACTTAGTCATCATTATTCTTAGACAATCGTGATGAAAAGGTGCACGGATATGGTACTTGTCAGATCTGTCGAACCTAATATAACTATATTTAATTAATTAATATGTATTATTGTATTATCTATAAATATATAATTGTTATAATTTTAGAGTTGTAGCATCTCCAGCTCTAGTATTATTAGAGTTTTTAATATGAAATGGCAATTTATATTTTGATTTCAGAGATGTAGGAGAATTTCTTATTTAAAAATTGTTATTACTTCACCCTGACAAAATAAGTTGTTTAAATTATTTCTCTTTTTTAATTTATTACTGATGCGGCTTAATAAAAACTCTAAAAATTAATTTCGTAAAAGTTTAAAAACTTAGAGACTTTAGTTGCTACAAAGTGATTAACATTTATTTTGAAACTCTTTGTGTCGTTGGGATGGAGATGCTCGCTATTATATTATTTTTACGCATTTGTTGTTTCATTCAATATTAATTAATTTTACTTAAAATTTAAACTAGTAATGACTAACATTTAACGAGCTATTAACTTATTAAGTAATTCAAAATGTCCATAAATGAATAGTGCCATAGTTGATGGACAGATATGGAAGTGAACGGCTAATATTTCCTATTTTTTAGGGTAAATTTCTCTGGAGGTCACTAAACTTTGTCCTTTGTCACGAATTGGTCACTCAACTTTGATTTGTCTCTCTATAGTCACTAAACTTTTATTTTGTTCCAATCAAGTCACTCTATAACTTTTCCATCCAAATTATAACGGAATATGTTCATTATGTCTAAAAATTTAACGGAATATGCTCATTCCGTTCAAAATACTAACGGAAAAGTTATATTCCGTTAATATTTTGAATGGAAAAGTTATAGGATGACTTGATTGGAACAAAATAAAAATTCAGTGGCTATGGAGGGCCAAATCAAAGTTGAGTGACCAATTCGTGACAAAGGACAAAGTTTAGTGAGCTCCAGCGAAATTTACCCTATTTTTTAGGAGAACTGAACAAGCAGCACTTTTATAGTTGCACGCCAGTAGCTCAAACAAAATGTTAAAAATTAAAAATTTATATATGCTCATATGAAGGGAAAAAAAAAAACAGGAAGTCCGAGAAGAATATAAATTAAAGTCATCACGTTTCTCGCCTCTTCGCATGTTAGTAGTTGAGGGAATTTATTGCAACACTAAACACAGATTTGGAAATAAATGACTGAGTAGTAGTAGCGTTTATGTCAAATGTGATCCATGCTTCGCTGGTTTTTGACTAAACAGACACGAAATAACCATAACCATTAAATAATAGGAAGCTGATATGAGTACCCGAGATCCAGTACCTGTATTGTACTCGCACCTTAATTATCATATTTCTGACGATCTGTGAGAAATTTTGCAAATCTAAAACTACAAATATTTTTTACGTAATTTTCTTTTTCAAATGAGATTCATGATGACGTATTTTCGGACTCGTCGCCACAAAAATATTTATACCTATACTTATAAGTATTTATACTTATACTTGCGAATCTAAAACCACGAATGGAATTGAACCGCTATCAATGTGATGGAACATATTTAACAAAATATCTTACCCATAACAATAAATGATGGTCCCGTATATCATTAGTTCCTCTAGCTTTACACATGGTTTAGATAAAATAGCTTGGAAATGGGAGCCATCTAAACAATTTACTGTTAAATCCATCTATCAAATTCTTAATTTTAGAGGCATTAAGGCTAATAAATTTGCTATTATTTGGGAAGTACCAATCCTGCCTATCAGAATTTTTATGTGGTTAGTTCTAAATAATAGAATACTCACTAAGAAAAACCTAAGGAAAAGGGAATGGAATGGAGTAATGACCTGTCATTTTTGCACTTCTAATGAGGATACTAACCATCTTTTTCTTAGGTGTCCTCAAGCTCAGCAGATTTGGTTTTGGTTAGGCAATAGTCAATTATTTCTGGCGAATTGGCTTTTATTGATATTTTTTATTTTGCTAATCAATTAAACTATACTCAACAAATCAGATTTTTAGTGATATTTAGTGCAGTTTGTTAGACGATTTGGAGACAAAGGAATGAAATTTGCTTTCACTCTAGTATAGGGAAAAGTGTTCGCACTATCATATTACTCATAATCTCTCTTTTTGAATATTGGACAGGTCACATGAACAAAAGGATTAAAGAGGCTGCCGAAGAATGGCTTCCGGTAGATCTCAATGCAATACCGTTGCGGGTATGGGATCCGGCCGACTCCCAAGTGGTAGAGTACCATGGTACTGAAGATGGCGGCCATAGTGGGATGCTTTTGAGGGATGCTGGTACACCAGCTTAGAACAACATAAAGTCCAGTTTTTGTTGCATCGATCCGAGTTTAGAATCCTTTCGTTACTTTAACCCATTTATATGTGGCTTAGTTTTAGATAGTGAGTTTTCTATAACGTGTTTTGGTGGCTTCTTAAGCGCCGAGTTTTTGTGTTTTGTTCGGTGATAGGACATTATTTCTCACTTTAAAACTGTAGTTATTTGACTTGAAATGTAAGTTAACTTGATTTCATAATATATAAAATGGACATTCTATGCCTTTTATCAAAAAAAAAAATGATGGTCCCGTACCCTGTCACCAGTCCATTTTGCAAATTTCTCTCTTGTTTAATTTAAAAGAATTATATTTCGATGCAAAAAATAGGGGCTTGACCGGTTGACAATACTTACATTAAAAAAAATGTACGTGCTTAGTATCAAACCACGATTATTGGACGAGGTAGTTGTGGTAGTCATGTTAATTAAAATAACACACATCTTTATAATTATAATTGGAGTGAGGTTACGATAACCAGTGTTGTAAATAACGGTATTCGGTCGTCGGACGGATAGGGTACCGATAAGTGATTAATCGGTATGCGGCCGACTAATCGGAATTATGCGGACAATTTAACGTTTTTATTAAATTTATGTATATATATCATAATTTATTAAAAATAATTTATTTAACTCATTAAACTTATCAAATAAACTTAATTTAACTTAGTTTTATTATTATAACATGACACTACGCTTATTTATTTTTAACACATAAGCATTTTACATGTTAAGTAACACATTTATTTAATGAAAAAATAAAATTGAGAATTAAGTATTTTCAAATACTAATAACATATTATTTGAAAGAAATTAAACATTCCAACATAAAATCATTAAAATTAGTTTATGATAACAACTTAATTACATAAATGAACACGTCGTACTAATCGAAAAAATTACATCAGTAAGTAAGAAAAATATATGGTATATAAATAATAGAAGAATTAATCAATTTCAAAGTAAGTAAGAAGAAAAAATATATATAAAAAATATTGAATGTATATCCAAGCATAAATAAAACTACAATATAAGATTTATAAACCTTATTATCACACACTATCACAGAAAAAAAAATGTGAAAATAAATATTCACTGGAATAAACGGGAATAAACGGGAATAAACGGGAATAAACGGGAATAACCGGAAATAAACGGCCGATTAATCGGAAAAAACGGCCGATTAATCGGAAAAACAGCCGATTAATCGTTTTCATCCGCTAACATGCCTCCGTTAAGAGTGTTCGTGACGGTTAGGCCGCCGTTTCCGATTAATCGGCCGTTTAATCGGCCGACTAGACCGTTTTTTACAACACTGACGATAACCATGAATATTATATATAATATTAGCTTGTGCTATGAACTGGTATCTTTTTTTTAAAAGAAATTTCAAACAATCAATATGAACCATTTAGCATGATTTTTGTATGAAAATGTACTTAAATAGAATAAATATTACATTTTTTATAGAAGAAGAGGGTTCAATTATTTTTTATGTATTTTATGTTTTATTGTACCTCACATTTTTTATCTATATTTTTAAAGTCTAAACAGTCGATCCAAACCGATCAACATGATCTCCAAAATAAAACGTGCTTGGAGACCAAATTTTATATTTGGTTGGAAAAAATTACTATTTTTTTAGATATGTACAAAATTATTGTTTTTGGATGGTTCAAAAATAGTGATTTTGTACCTATTTAAAAAAATAGTAAACTTTTTTCAAAAAATATAAAATTTGATCTCCAAACTATTTTAATATGAAAATTATGTTGATCGGTTCGGATTCACTGTTTAAACTTTAAAACAGAGATAAAAAAATATAAGGCATGCATGGTGAGGCATTTTAACCCTCCTCTTTTTAGAATTAGTAAAAAAAATATTTTACTGTTTCTTTATAGGTAGAAAATTACTTAATTTGAAAATTTTGGATCATTCAAAAATAGTGATTTTCTGTTTACGTAAAAAAATATAAAATTTGATCTACAAGTATATTTTCATTTAAAAATCATGTTTGACGGTTTGGATCAACTGTTTGAACTTTGAAAATAAAAATATAAATCTATTGCACGGGTCAATTTGTAATATGTATATTACCATAATCTCACTCATTATAATTGTAATTAAACAGCATATATAACAAAGATATCGATCAATAGCATACCGCATACTCAAAATTGCACTGGCCTTAGTTTTCTAGTGCGTAATAAGGTGGGATGAAATTTGGTGTTACATGCTGATTTTTGTGTCAAAAGCTAGCATTTCCTTAATCACAAGTTTTCACATAATTCAGGTGAAAACTCAAATCCACAAATCAAATTAACTGCCAGCAAATATTTACTTCAATACATATCAGATCATGAACTTAACATTGATGCGACTTAAAGAAACATACGTACCATGATGCCAAAGGCGAGACCGGCGATGACCATGTTCTCTGTTGAAACGGCATCAAGCTCGAGAGTCGTTAGATGCCCCGCAAAGACCTGAGTGATGGCCCCGAGAGAATACTGCGCAATGGAGGTGATGATGGCTGGCCCCGCAAGACACCATAGCGTGTTGTTCTCCGCCGCCGCGTACTTGAAAAATTGCCTCACGCTTTTGATCTCCTCTAAGTCGTCGACTGGTTTGTTAGCATCATGGGGACTGATTTCATGTTCAATAATATTTGATCCTATTAATGGCTCTGATAGTCGATAATTTTCTGAAGTTTCCATGGCTATGGATCTCTCTCTCTCTCTCTCTCTCTCTAAATATGGTGGAGATACCTACTAGTCACAGATATTTATGAAAAGCAGCAGGGATCTTGTAACAATACACAGTCAACATCCAGCACAGTTCGGTAAAAATGTTAAATATATCAGCTTCAACATAATTAATGAAGAAAGAAAAGAAAAAGAAAAATGAAATATTATAGAAAAGATTTGCACGACTGAAGTTAATTAAGCGCCCGCCCGTTTTCAGCGCAGGAATCATAATTTTGCAGAATAACCAAAATTTATCATCCTTCCGATAAAATGAAGCTAAAATGGTGGGGTCTTGTCGAGAGGACTTTGGACAAAATTATATATAAAGTTTAGTCTAAATTATATAATCGGTGTCAAATGTATGCGGTCAGTTTAGATTATTAAGTTCTAAATTGTTCACACATGGTTTGAATCCAATCTTGAATAAAAATTGTCCAAAATTATATGGACAAAAACCAATTTAAAAAAGCTTGTTCGATAAGTGTGGAAAAGAGATATAAAGTGGAATAATACAGATATTTTTTCCGCCGAACAAGAAGAACATATTCGATCGATAAGTGTGGAAAGGATAATAGAGTGAAATAGAGGCTCTATTTTAATCAAACAAGAAAGAATTGAATGAAATTGTGAAAATGAGAAAAATAGAATTGAGTTTGAACTTTTGCAATCAAACTTCTACATTTTACACTTTGGTCCCTTCTCTATTCCTCCATAAGTCAATATTCTTGTTCAATGTAAAGAGTACGTTTGGATGGGAGCTAGAATAGCTAGAATAGTGAAATTTGAGAATAGTGAATAAGAATAAAGAAAAAATAGTGATTTTCATATTAGTGTGAAAATGGTGTTTTTCGGATTAGTAAAAATGTTGTTTGAATTGTACATATGGAATAGTAAATAGTTGTAGCCAATAAAGAATAATGTTAAAAATGTGCTAATTAAGAGGAAAGATAGGCAAGCGGGATCTCAAACGAATTATCACGATGTGGAGAGAGTGGTGTCAAATTTGTCATTTCGGGACTGTATTAGAGGAAATCCGAAAATGAATCATTTTTTTCTCTCTTTACACTTCCGAATAGTAGTTATTCCAGCATTTACAAGGAATAGAGAATAGCAGTTATTCTAGCTATCCCGAATAGCAAAAATATTGTTTGGATGCACATTGCTATTCCGAATAGCTCCTATTCAAGGAGAGTCTCTATTCTTGTTTCATTCAAACATATGCAAGAGGATAGTGGAATAGGGAAATTTTTTATCAATAGAAATTATTAAATACAGATGTCCGGAAACAGAAAGAGTGTCTCGTTTCCAACAAATATAGAAAGATCTGACTCAATGAGTCAGATCCAAATTTATGGATCGGTCTCAATGATCCAGATCCATCAATGAGTAGAACAAGGGTGCTCCTAAGCTCACCAAGCCCTTCCGTGAGCGCGACTCTAAAACCTATCAAATTGACTTCAAACGACATTTTCAAACCGTTAGATGTTCAATCTATATTAAAATGTGCTTGGAGACCAAATTTTACATTTTTTTGAATTTTTTTACTATTTATTAAGATGATTTGAAAATCGCTGTTTTTATTAAAATTCTGCACTATTGAAAAACAGCGATTTTCAAACCATCTTAATAAATAGTAAAAAAATTTCAAAAAATGTAAAATTTGGTCTCCAAGCACATTTTAATATAGATTGAACATCTAACGGTTTAGAAATGTCGTTTGAAGTCAATTCGATAGGTTTTAGAGTCGCGCTCACGAAGGGCTTGGTGAGCTTAGGAGCACCCTAGTTCTACTCTCCATCAATATATATAGAGGTTGGCTAATATCAAAACGTTTGTTCCTAAGCCGCGGAACAAACGTTTCGGTTTTTACATTTTCGAAATCCAAATAGTCGATCCAAACCGTTCAACATTCAATCTGTATTAAAATGTGTTTGGAGACTAATTTTTTACATTTTTTAGAATTTTTTTACTATTTATTAAGTTAATTTTAAAATCGCTGATTTCAATGATCCGGAAATTTTTCACTGTTTATTAAAATCAGTAATTTTAAAAAGGGCTTAATAAATAGTAAAAAAATTCAAAAAAATGTAAAATTTTGTCTCCAAGTACATTATAATATAAAGATCACATCTAACGGTTTGGATTGACCGGTTGGACTTTGAAAATCGGAAACCAATTGGTTACACCACCGCTCCGGAACAAACGTTTTGATATTAGCTAACCTCTATATATATATACATATATATAGAGGAGGGTTCCACTGCCTCCATTTTTCATGCCTCCATTGAACCTCCAAATCTGAACCGTACATCAACAAATTTAATCGACGGACTGGATTTAAAGACTCTTCAGCGAAAAAAGTTCTCCACATCTGCTCCAGTTCCCTTATTGTTCACCTCCAGTTTCTTTCTCTCCATCATTTCTCTTTCACTTCCCCTCCCAACCTCATCTCCAGTCCGCCCACCCCCTCATCGGCGCACCTCCGCGTCTTTCCTCCAACGATCCTCCGCGCCACCCAATGTCATTACGCGCCCTCCACAGAGCCCGGCGTTGCCTTCAAACTTTTTGCATGTTGTAAATATCTCTAGGCGTTGCCTTCAAATTTTTTGTATCACCTGTTTTCGTATAGTTGATTATCCCTATGCACAATATTTCTGGAAAAGAGAACCAAATAAAGCCTTCCGAAATGATAAAAATCAAAATCAAAACTGCTCACTTCAAAATAACCAGACAAATGAACAGGATGTTACGTTAAGAGGAAAGAAGATCCCTGGAGGCGTCGGAGGAGGCGCAGAGGAATGCCAGAGGTTGCCCGGAGGGATCGGGGGAAGGGGGCTGGGTGGGCGCGGGGTAAAAAGGCACTGGAGAGGGGTGAGGGAGGCGCGTGGGGGAGGGGAAGGGGGCGCGCACGGGAGGGGGGGCGCCGGGGAGGGAAACCTGGTGATTTGGGGGTGGAGCGAAGGACAAACGAAGAGTCTAACTGGAGACGATTTCTTCGAAAAATTTCGTTGAAGGGATATTAATCTTGTCCGTTAATCAAATTAATAAATGTACGGTTCAGATTTGGAGGTTCAATGGAGGCATGAAAAATGGAGGCAGTGGAACCCTCCTCATATATATATATATATATATTGATGGATCTGGACCATTGAGACCGATCCATAAATTTGGATCTAACTCATTGAGTCAGATCTTTCTATATTTGTTAGAAATGAGACACTCTTTCTGTTTCCGTACATCTGTATTTAATAATTTCTATAGATAATAAATTTCCTGGATAGAGTAATTGATATTTCTCAAGAGATGAAATTGACTCATTTTAAAATACTCTTCCACTATTTCACTCTTCCGCCATTAATCGAACACGACCAAAATAGTACGAAATAGAAGTCTATTCCAAATTCTACTTTTCACTTATTCTCTCACTGTTATGCTTGAAGACCAAATTGTATATACTTTTTTTAATATTTTACTATTTGTTTATAGGTACAACATCACTTCAAAAAATATAAAATTTGGTTTTCAATTATATTTTAATATAGAGATTATGATGAGTGGTTCGGATCGACTATTTTGATTTTAAAAACGGAGATAAAAATATGAGTTATAATTAAAGTGAGTTATGATTAGAACACGAAAACAATGATGTATTTTAACTCTACAAGACGTGGATTTGCGAATTTCTCAGATCTTGATACATCATGAATGCATAGAAAACACTCAATAGGGCAGGAATTTCTTGTTAGTTCCATTCTTTCCTACCAAATTTACCATAACTATATTAAAAACATTACTGTAATCATGATTTTGTACTAATCACTTTCTCATGTCTAACAAGTAACAACGAATTTATATGGCATAAATTTCATGATTTCTTCAATATTGACTTCCCATGTTGGAAAAGTTTGCCAGCTATGATCATTGATCATGATTTTTGAAATCATACAAAGTTATTCAAAAAGAAACATGCTGTGTGTTTGACTAGTGAAATTTAAATGTTTATTGACTTGGTAGTCACTACCGAGTTTTCAAAAAAAGATAATTTAAATGTTTAAAGTTACTTTTAAGTACCAAACGAGAGTAAAAGTAAAACATCAATTACATCACCTTATTATATTTTTATCCTCACTGCTCCACTTGTTAACATAACACATGAGGACAATTTAATTTTTGATTCTTATTCAGTACTATTCATCTACTCACTTTACTACTACCAAATATTAATGCTTTAATTACTTCGCATTAACATTATCTCACTTACCAATTACAAGGTAAGTTCCTTACATTATAGAATGAATTAAGAAACATGGAATTGTGAAATAACATATTCACGTGTTAAGAATAAAAAATTATCATAATAAATAACCCAATTTATTATTTTAACCATACAAAATAAAACGTGTATTAATTAATTATTTTGATTCTATCATCACTAATCAACTTCGGTATAGTAAAGGAATCAACAACATTCAAATGAGTAATATTAATTTGGTTAAGATGGAGATCATCTTTACAAACAAAAATATTCTCGATCTTTATCTCTTTTTTTTCAGTGATATTTGATAGTTGATACTCCGTAGTCCATAAACAAGACAAATAAAAGATTCCAATCTAATAAGGATCTCGAAGTACTGCAACAAGAAGCCTGTTTTAAACATTTATCAAAAAGAGAAGCCTGTTTTGAAGTGATGAGTATAGCCCATGACATGAGTAATATTTGGGCTGGTAATCAAACGGTGCTGGGCTATTTCATTTCCTTGTTCTATTTGTGTGATAAATTTCCAAGGAGATGCATCTTTTTTTCCGTACAAAATTTGTTCGCCAAAATTTGAGTATAACTTAAGACTATTTTTTAATCTTTTAAGCTCACCAAGTTATTTGGTGAATTTAATTCTAACATCTATTGTATTAATTTCAAATAATGAATCTAAGCCGTTGATACCATCACGAGTAACACCATATCAAATTTCTAAATTTCTAAATTAATTTAGTTTAAAGTCAAGTGGTAAAAAAAAAGATTTATAAGTTAATGTTAATACGTTCATTTTTCATCTTTTTTTTACAATTTGATTTTATACTAAATTAATTCAAAATTTTATACATTTGACATGCAAACACATCACTTTTGAAGTAGATCGGTTTCAATGGATTGAATTCCTTATTTGAAGTTAATATGATAATTATAAAGTTAAGCTCATCAAAGAACTTGACGAGTTTAAAAATATCCAGTTCTTCCCCAAGTTCATTTTGAAAAACTAAGATAGAGCAGCATAAGAACTGGGAATGGGGAGCATTCTACAAGAATTAGGGAGTCAAAACTTGTTTAAGTATTTGGTCTAATTTTAATAAAAATTTGCTGCTGTTTAGGAAAGAGTTGATCTATCGATAGTTTTATTACTATTAATATAATATTAGTTTATGAAATTTGTAGTATGATGAATCTATAACTAAATATATCTTATTTTATGATTTTATAATTCGGAAAATTGGGAAGCTAAAATTGTTCAGCAGACCTGCCATTGGTTTCAATTCCGTTGTGACGGAGCCGTGCTTCTGTCATAACGGAGGCATCTGTCATGATGTATTGCAATCAAGCAAACAAGATTGTGCTATAATGCAATCTTAGTTATGCTATACACTACTCTGCTAGTGTGATTGAGTCATTTGCATTATGTAATACAAATTTAGGGATCTTTTTGCGTCATAACGCATTTACTTCATACATCCGCTAGTTTAACAAAATGTGGGTGCAAGTTGCGATACATGCTAAAATGATCGTGTAATGCAATAATTTGTTTGTGTGCTTGTAACGCAACAACTATCGTTATGGCAAAAGTATAGGATGTTTTGGTATATTTTGCTCCATATGCCAGTAAAAAATACTAGACTTTTTTTTTTAAATATTGTCAGAGGCTGACAAATTAGATTAAATAGAATGAGTTCATTACAACCTGGGCTTATTTATTAGCCTCAGCAAGCTGACCTACAAAACAGTGCATGAAGACACACATAACAAAAAAAAAAAACAAAAACGGGAAAAACAAAGAACAAAATCGACAGTATGTATTAAGGTCATATTCTCAGCAATATTTAAAAAAAAAATACTAGACTCTTTCTAGACATTTTAAAGTTATTAAACGGATCGAAATACTCTTTCAGAGCTCTTTCTTTGAAAAAAAAAACACCGAAATCTTTATTGCTGGATTTTTTTTCTATTTAGTCTCAAATCTAACATATAGATCAGTTGCAAAGTCATTTATTAGGTGTTAGATCGGAAGATTAGTATCTTGTATATATGTAAGATTTTACATTCTCAAGACTGAATGCTATATGATTTACTTTTATAAGGGAATTGATTTCAAAATTTTAAGATAATTTCATTTTGAGATAATCAAAGCGCATCTCGATGTATGAATCTTTGTAGACGTACAAGTATAAATTTGTGTTACGATAATAAGCTTAACTTATTATACTTGACAATTACTGTCATAGGGTTTAAAAAAAAAAGATAATAAGCTTAACTTTAGCTAGATTGGCAATTCGGTTTTTTTTTTTTCATAAAAGTTGAAAGCCAAATAATCTAACTATTTAATGTCCACAAAAAATTATTCATGTGTATTTCGAATATGCAACCTTTTGTCACTAAGGCAACGATTAATCATATATAGATTTAGACGTCTATTCATCCTTTCTTTAGCTTACCTATCGGACAAAAAAATGGTGCCGAAAAAAGAGAGAGAGAGAGATCCATAAGTGCCAATTTCAACAAAATTAATTTACAAAATTATGAACACAAATTTGATCATTATGAGAATTCTTTTTCCATTCACATATTAGAGATCTTTGGCATAATTGCATTACAAATTAAAATAAAGTTTTCTTCGGGTAATATTTTTTTCTTTTTATTTTATTTCTTCTGCGGTTGGGTGTTTAATTTATTTATCATATCAACAAATACCCTTTTGTGGGAATTTGTTAAAAATTTCCGTTGGCACCACAAGTAGAAAAATTGATATCTCGCATACCACACGCAAAATAAGTTTTGTTATACCAATGCAACATGGAGTGCGTATCCTCTGAGGTATCTCAATTTTTGCGTGACCAACGTGTATGGTGCCTATTCGGGGATAGCGCAGGGTCAGGATTATTTGTGTTTTGAGATTCGTGCAGAACATGTTGAACGGTTAATATTTTCCAGAAAAACACTCAAAGTTTGATATACTCAGAGGATGCGAATTCTGCTTGTATTAAACGAAATACATGCATAATATACTTGTTTGACAATAAGCAGTATAGAGAATGATTCTTGTTTAATTAATTACATTACATTAAATTTTCTAAAAAAAAGGGGGGAATTTCATATATACTACTAAAAAATTATGAAAATACGCATTTAACACTCCAAAATCTATAATTACGTATTTACCATTCTAAATTATAATAACTCACATATTTATCCAATATAATTTACATCTATATCAAATACACCTAAAATTCAAATTAATTATGTTTAAGAATTCAAAAGCTACAATTAATTAAGGATTAATTAAAATTGTACCCATTCTTCACATTCGAATTGGACTCTTGTCTTCTCCTGCTCTGCGCCCATTGCACAATCTTTATAACCTCTTTTGCCGTCTCTCACATGACTCGCTACCCCATTATTACAACCAGCTCCTGACAACATGAGTGTTTGCTGTTACGATGGCTTCTTGCGCAGGGTGGTAGAAGAAGACGTGACCAATCCTGCCATCGTAATTGGGCTCGAATGAGATGGTGGTAGGGGACACATTAGGGTGGTCGGAGAAGCATGACCTAAATGTTGTTATCAATTGTTAGAGCGGGTATAGGGAGAATGAATCTAGTTTTAATTAATTGTAGTTTCTAAAATATTAAACATAATTAATTGAAGTTTTTGGGTATATTTAAAACATATATTTAAGTTACATTGGATAAATACGTGAGTTATTAGAATTTAGAATGATAAATACGTAATTATAGATTTTAGAGTGATAAATACGTAATTTCATAGTTTGTTTTTTAGTAGTATATATGAAATTCCCCTAAAAAGAAACATGAAATATTACATTCCGAGAAAAAGAGGAACGTAAAAGCTGAACAACTAGGCTTATAAATCTTTCCCAAATATACTAATTGGTGGGCTAACTTAGTCCCTTCCCTTCCCGTATAGAGGATTCTCAGAGCAATTATTCAATTTTATTCCAACAATCTCACCAACTATATATCTGGAACTGGAAAGGATGCATAAATTAAATAGCAGAGTAGTAAACAAAAGGAACAATTATCCTAATAGACAAAATAATTTTATAAGAGTGGAAGGTCGGGAAGCAAATCCAAATTGTCACTATTCCAACCTTATAGTTTCTTCTATTTCCGTAGACCAGAAAATTTTCTTTTAGGAAATGGATATGATTTTTTATTCCAACTCTAGGTTTGTTTTATGAGTTGGTATCCCCTTCGCAATGAATACTTTGACACTTTTGATAGTACATTCGTTAATTAATGTTTTTTTTTAAATTAAAACTAAAAAAAATTATTGAACATATGAATTGATCGCGTATCAAATTTCAGATAATATTAGTGTCATTTAAATTTCATCATATTCCGTTGAATATTAACTATTATAAGTATTTTACTCAAAAAAAACTATTATAAGTATTATGTTGCTTGATAAACAACAAACTTACATCGAATTTTATCATTTTTAAACACATTATAAAAATATAGTATATATATCATATTTAAAAGTTGGATTTCAAAATTACAAATTATATTTTATCATGAGGAGGGTTCAAATGCTTTCATTTTTTGTGCCTCCACCATGTCGTCACCGTCGTCGTTAGATTTTTTATGTTTTTTTAGTTAGATGGATTTGTAGGATTTTATGTTTGGATTGTTATATTTCATGTTTGAATTGTTAGATTTTATGTTGTAGACTTACCATTTAGATTATTTAATTTTGTTGTTTATCTAGTAAAAAAAAACAATTTATAACATTAAATAAAATTATAACAAAACAAAACTACAATAAATATATAACATATTATAAAACATTACAACAAATAAAATTATAATCGTCAATTATAAAAATATAACTATAAATTATTATAAAAATTATAACAATAAAACTACAATAAAAGTATAACCGTCAATTATAACAAATTATAACCATAAATCATTATAAAAAATGAAACTGTAAATTACAAAATATAAAAAAATTATAAAAAATACAGTAATTTATAATGCAGCATTATAAGCACAGCGTTTAAAAAAAGAGTTAAACAAGAAACCATCCAAACGTGGGGCGGTCTGGTGTGAAGAGGTGACCGCCCCCACTGTGGAGCGGTTTGGTAGTGAAAGTGGTCCGCCCAAACATGAGGCGGTCAGAGTGTTTTTGAAATTATTTTCATACTGAGAGGAGATTTGTTATTTTTTCTTTTGTTGAGAGTATTAATAAAAGTTTCTGTATTAGAACCCTCCTCCTATTTTAAAACTCTTAAAATAACAAAATTAATTGATGTATTTTGTATATTATGCTATATGCGTACGAAAAAAAATACATATTTTAACAAAATCAATAAATCAAATTTTGACGATTTAATCCCTTCTCTTTATGGCTATCGAAATGAAAGTTAAAATCTCATAATTTTTCATATAATGTAATTTGGATTATTTATAATATATCTAAAAAAAATTATATTTATTAACTTAAGCACGAATAATAAAATTGTACCGTTTAATATAAATAATCAGGGACATCCCTCTATTCCCACAGCCTTAAAAAATTAAAAAAATATCAATTTTCCCAAAAAGATACTTCGGGTTCCGAAAAAGTTTGGTCCAGATCCCTTTTTCATTATTTCACCACCTCCGTGAAATTAGAAAAAAAAATCATCTTTTTCTTATCGGTATTTTTTTTTAAGAGGAGAGTTCCAATGCCTCCATTTTTTCATGCCTCCACCATGCCTCCATTTTTAAAACTTTAATAACTCAAAATTTAAAACTTAAAAATCAAAATAAAACCGTTGGATATGATCTACATCATTATATCTATACACGTGTAAAAAATTATGACATTTCAATTTTATTTTGGTTGTTATCAAGAGCTTGTAAAAAACGTACTAATGTGGATAATTTCTAGACGTTGATTTTTCAACTTATTGATTCACATAAAAACAAAATCAAAATGTGATAATTTTTTATGAGCACATAGATAAAATGATATAGATCATATCCAACGGTTTTATTTTGACTTTTAAGTTTTAAATTTTGAGTTATTAAAGTTTTAAAAATGGAGGCATGGTGGAGGCATGAAAAATGGAGGCATTGGAACCCTCCTCTTTTTTTAATCATGATAGGCTGGAATAAGAAAATTATTCACAATTTTGTTGTCATCTATTAACTAAGGATAATTATATAGAGAGATAGATCATTCCATCTCAATCGAACGGTCTAGAATTAATAACGACACATAACTACTAATAGGAGCGAAATAGCGAATAGATTCCTTGAGCTGTTGAAAATTCAACCTGTTAACTAGAAGCATATAAAGAAAAAATAAAAATAAAGAAAATCTACCATTTGACCATAGAGAACAATACGGACTGGTTTTTGATAGTTGAAGCATATAAAGGACTAAATGGAAATTAGAAAAATTTCCCACTATTTTTTAACTACCTCTCCTTCCGACCTCTTTCGCTAAGCTTCGCCTCATACTGTTAATTTCCCAATCTGTCCCTCCCGATCTGCACTCTCTGCTTTCTTCAAAAAGAAACCAACTCAAATCTCCTATCCAGCGAAGCTACTGCTCGGCTCAAGTTTCTTGCTTCGATCGAATCCTCAAATTATTTCCAGATCAGATCCGGAAAAGTGTCCTATCGGGTTGCTTCGTTGAATTCCTACTGAAAAGGTATACTTTTTGCTTTCTAATTTTGAAGTTATATATCTTCTATGTGGTTTGCCTAAGTAGAGAAGGGTCAGATTTTGGAGAAAATTATCTTTCCAGTTCTCTCTTTAGGGTTGAAAAGCCAATTGGGTTCTGATCCCTCATACTTTGTTCTATATAGTTTATTACGTGGAGATGGGTCTTTAACTGTAGAATTAAAGGTGAATTTTGTATACTTTATGTTTCTTCGTTTCCTTGCCAAATCCATCTAATTGGCTACTGGGATCGTGTATTTCTGTTAAGATCTTTGAGTTTTCACTTTCAAGCTATTTGTGCCTTTGTAAGGCCAAGAATTGACCCTTTGATGGCCTGTTTTTCCTTGATGAAGCTATTTAATTTAGTTCCATCAAAGAATATGAATGGCACCAACTTGATGTTTACAGTTTCTTACTCCCTTACTAATTGATTGCTACTTTTTGTTTCTACCTTCTTTTGACTGTTCAAATAAGGTAATTTTATTCACTGCAGTAGTTTGGATCTATTAGTCATTACACCAGAAATTTAAAAGTTAACTAGGAAAATTCTCGCTTATTTACAGTTTTTCCGAGAAGGCTGCGTAATGAATTTTCCAACATCCTATTAGTCAATTGTATTGCTTGACAAAACATGGATATTTTATGTGCATTCGTCTCAAATTCAACTTTCAGAGTAGATGTGCTTAAATTAGTAGCAGGCTTCTCGCCTAGGTGAGATGAGGGATGCTAGAGGCATTCATGAGCATCTTCAAGTCATGCTTTGGAGTGGCTGCTGACTCAGATCTTGATGCAACTGGAGGCCGGCGAGACGGGCTCTTGTGGTACAAGGATAGCGGTACACATGTCAGTGGCGAGTTCTCTATGGCAGTTGTGCAAGCCAATAATTTGTTAGAGGATCAGAGCCAGGTCGAATCAGGACCATTAAGCTTTTCTGATTCAGGCCCGGTTGGGACCTTTGTCGGGGTCTATGATGGGCACGGTGGGCCCGAGGCGGCCCGGTATGTCAATGACCATCTATTCTCCCATCTAAAAAGTACGTTCGGTTGAATCGTCAATTTGTTTTTTTTTTCAAATATCTCAGTACTAATTTGCAATGAATGACACTATCGAAACTACTTCAATTTTGGTCTGTCTACTCGAGCACCTAATTCAGTACAGTATCACTATTATGTTACTAGGCAGTTTTCCTAATTTTGCAATTTACCTTCTTAAGCTGAACTAAACCTCATTTTACTACAAACCTTATTTAACTCAATTTACGTTGATCAACTCTCAGTTGTACTAAAAACAAACTCTCACTTATCAGAATTTGAGCTCATTTTAGCATAAATTTAATGTAGAGTGTTCACTGTGATACAAAAGGCAGGTAATTCTCAGTTTTTCAATCAAGATCCAATTGGGCATCAATTTTGCAATAAGTTTAATATGTGCATAACAATTGTGTGGCAACAATCCATTAAGATTGCAAATATTCCTTTGTTTAACCTAAAAATATCCAATTTTGCCTCAGTATTATCTCAGTTGTGCAACTAACCAATGGCAGTGACCTGAAGAAACAATGACATTCCTTGAATCCAATGGAATACTACAAGTCTTGAATGAAATCAACACAATCCCTTTTTATCAAAAGGACTGTATCAATTTTCCCATTGCTCCTAATTTCGCAGGGTTTGTGACCGAGCATAATGCAGTCTCAGCTGAGACAGTAAGGAGGGCCTTTCATTCCACTGAGGAAGGCTTCCTCTCCCATGTCTCCAGCCAATGGCCGAGAAACCCCCAACTTGCATGTGTCGGATCTTGCTGCCTTTGTAGTGTAGTTTGCAATGGTGTTGTATGTGTAGCCAATGCAGGCGATTCACGCGTGGTGCTCGGGCGCCTTGTGAAGGCCACCGGTGAGGCGGTTGCCATGCAGCTCTCAGCAGAGCATAATGCTGCAATTGAGTCAGTCAGGAAGGAACTTCATGCAATGCATCCTGATGACCCCAGGATAGTAGTTTTAAAACATAATGTTTGGCGCGTCAAGGGTTTGATTCAGGTACTTGATGGCGCTGGTACCAGAATGTTTGGTATAGCTATACAAGGAGTGCATTAGCTATGGCATTAACAGAATTTTTAGTTTATGGCTCGTTAATTTGAAATAAATTACCAAATTTGACTAGTATGAGCTGCTAATGATTTTGGGTACATTCTGTTTCAGTTATGACTTTAGCCTACTGACATCCTGTACCAACACAAATGGGCTAATTATAAACTAGTACAAATTGATATCTAATTACTGCTGCCAATGATTGCACAGGTATCAAGGTCGATAGGTGACGCTTACCTAAAAAGGCAAGAGTTCAACCGTGAGCCTTTGTTTGCTAAATTTCGGCTCAGTGAACCTTTCAAGAAACCTATACTCAGTGCTGAGCCATCAATTTCCGTGCAACCTCTTCAGCCGCAGGATCTGTTTCTGATCTTTGCATCAGATGGCCTCTGGGAGCATCTCAGCAATCAGGAGGCTGTTGATATTGTTCATAGAAATCCCCGCAATGTAAGGTTTCTGTAATGTCTTAGCGTCATCAATTTTTTTTATCGGATAACGATGATGATGATACTTGGGGACTGTTAAGGTAATAAACTTAAGAATGAAATTTGAGGACCCGATTACTTATATACCCATGCAAAATATCCCTTTAATTTTTGGCAAATGTCACACTGCCACCAGAAAGCTGAGGAGAGTTCTCTGATATTTTGAAGCATGTCTGAACCCTTTTTCTGGTTTAAAATATGTAAGGGTTTATTAAAATCAATTTTGGGAGGGTAATGTGGTAACGCATCTTTTCCAGCCGTTAAAATTAGTAATATTTGGTAACAAATTGTATCCCACAGGGGATTTAGTGGAAACTTAAGGTAATTAATTACAATGGCAGGGAAGCGCAAAGAGGCTGGTAAAGGCTGCATTGCACGAGGCAGCTAAGAAAAGGGAAATGAGATACTCTGACTTGAAGAAAATCGATCGTGGGGTCCGCCGACATTTTCATGATGACATCACTGTGGTTGTGGTTTTTCTGGACTCAAACCTTGTAAGTAAGTCGGCAAGCTCCTTTAGGGTTTCGCCCGTCTCAGTTCGAGGCGGTGGGGCCATGTCAGGCAGCAGTGTACCAAACATTTGATACAGCTCAACTAGTTTAGCCTGACTTAAGGCTTCCTTTTTTTGTTAATGTACCAGATTTGTAATCATAAGAAATTTCAGGAGTTCATATCCTCTGCAATTATGCGTAATAATACCTCAGTGCAACCCTAATTGGTGTTTAAAATGAATCAAAAGTATTGTGGTGAAGCTATACGGTAATTGGATGGGATGTGGACCGGGGAACTAAAATCTTAATTTTAATTTGATGATGTACAAAAACGAGAAAAAAAAAACATTGTTGAGATAGAGCTCTCAGAGGTTGAATATTTGCACCTGTGTTTACCAACATTTTTTTTTTGTTTATTATTATGAAATCCATTTTATAAATGTCAACATCTTGCTTTAACTGCCTTCGGATGTGATCTCTGATCTGTACATAAACTATAGGCGTACGCCAAGTCATGAGCATTTATTTGGGCTTTTGACAAAACAAGGGTTGACTTTGGAATGAAAACGAATGGTCGAAATGACTGAGATTGACTGATACTAAGATTTGACAATAACACAGCTTTTGTTGTGCATCCCATGTTTCAAAATAAAAATACAAGTTTGCTCCTGCTCGAGAAAAAATATCATAAAATCATGCTCTAGTCTCTGATCTTTTGCGTTTTGCAACGATGATTGATCACATGGGGCTCCTCGATTACAGTAGCATGTGCTTAAAAATATGTATATAAATACAACAATGCATGAAACACTTTCATATTTGATATTTACATTTTCTAGCTCTTAGAAGTTTTTGAATAATGAAATTCAATCAATGAAGAATTTTGTTTGTTGTATATTATGAACAGAAGAAAAAAAATAACAGCAATTGGCCGCATGAAATCTTCTGATTTCTTTCAAGCCTAGCATCATACTTTTGTGGTGCTAAAAAAGGAGGAGAAACGCACGACAGCTTCCCTAAAACTAGCCCCAAAAAACCAATTGAGCCCAAATACAAGCCACGTGGGACCTGGAAAAAAAAAAAACCGAGAAAAAGAAGCAACAAATAGCGAAATAAAAATCAAAGAGAGATGATTCCAAGGCAGATAACGGTACCATATAGTCGACAGAGAAGCAATTACAGAGGCCATTAAAGCACTGTTGTCTGGTGCACTGCGCCATGAATTCACTGTTGCATAGCTGAACTTCACCTGGCCTAGTTTTTACTTCAGTCAAATCAAGTTCCCTTGACTCCTCAATGTTCTTGCATCCGCCTGACCTATTGCTACCTTACCTCTCCGCTCGGAAACACACACTGTTGTACGCTTACGCTTCTTCTGTTTTTTCTAAGATTCTGTCATCTAGAACCAATTGTTTGGATTATTGTATAAAAAAAGGGAAAATTTTAGAAGATCGGCACTAACGAGAACACTGGGAATGGTTAAGATGCTCGTTCCGAACAAAGTAAAGAACTGTTTGTGGAATTTTTCAGGTATAGCCCTTTTAAGATTGGAAATACCAGTATGTTGTTGTGGGTATCATTTTTTACGTTGATGATGTGATTTTTCAAAAGTGAGGAAGATGTTTGGGGTTCTGAAAATTAGGAGAAATTTTGGCTTTATGGCAAAAAAGCTCTTTAAATCTATAAACGGATGCTCTGTAAATCTTAAAGGCAATCTTAGGTATATCTAAGAATTTGATTTCTAGTACGAATTTTGCGTCATTGTTCCTCCATAAATTGTGAGTTTAAACCTCTCATAAAAAAGGAGTTCATACCTTTGTATTTGCCCAGAAAAAAAAAATTGCTCGAAAACATAAGGCATAATCGTTAAAAGACATGTTATTTTTTAAAACAAGAACTTATTTTTATGAAATATTATATCCTAAAAATCTTAACTCAAAATAGTTTTCTTAAAAAAATAATTATTATAATGTTATTATATAACTTTGACTTCACTGATGGTCTGCTACTATATATATAAACAAGCATTATTTTGAATTTGAAAAACTAAACTTTAAGAAAAAAAATGGCTTTTATTCGTCGGATAAGATCGTACTTCAAACAAAAAAAAAATAGCTTTCTCTAGATCCTCAAATTATATTGTACTCCGATTTCTGGAAAAAGAAACACAGCACAATATTAAAAATACTTTTACCGCCTTTTTATCTAATATAAAAGAGAAAAATCAAAATTGTAAGGGGCCATTTTGAATTATGCCTCCATTTGTTCATTTGTTGTTTATTTTGATGCGCGGCAATATGAATTAATTGGTTACTACTTAGTCGTGATTTGTTGATTACAGTTTTCTAGAAAACATTTACCCCCACTTCCTCATAGAACTGCTCTCTCTCTCTCTCTCTTCTACACAAGTTTCAAGAACATTAAATAATTTATTAAAAAATGTAGGGTCCGTACGAGTATATCATAAAGCTACAGCTAGCGCCGAGTACAGCGTACTAGTAGGTGTACAGAGTGTATTCATACATAATAAATATGATTTGACAAAAATATTAATTACTCAAATTGGTTTGTCATCAAGTATGATTCAACTTGATGAACCTCGGATAGGAGTCCCATCTGTTCCATCCGATGTTCATCAGACGATCGTTTACCATCCATGCCCGGGGTATGAATGTACGGTGCTGACAGAAAATATAAACAAATCACCTGTCAACCAGGGAAATTTTTTATCTATAGAAATTATTAAAAATAGATGTACGGAAATAGAAAGAGTACCCCATTTTCAACAAATATAGAAAGATCTGACTCAATGAGTCCGATCCAAGTTTATGGATCGGTCTCAATGGTCCAGATCCATCAATAACCTGATTTTCTGTGACATCTATCAATAATCTAATTTTCTGTGACATCAATAACTTGATTTTCTCAATGGTCTTAATGGTCCAGATGCCACAGAAAATTAGGTTACATTAGTGTTTTGCTAGAGAGGGCCGCAGAAAATCAGGTACATTAGCAACCCTCTCAACAGTTGAATTCTCTCGGTACAGAAAATCAGGCCACAGAAAATCAGATTATTGATGGATCTGGACCATTGAGTCAGATCTTTCTATATTTGTTGGAAATGAGGTACTCTTTCTGTTTTCGTACATCTATATTTAATAATTTCTATTGATAAAAAATTCCCGTCAACCAGTTAAGAAAGGGAAAATTTATTACTTGGGCATGATTGACATGTATATCTATCGGGAGCAGCTTGGGTCCGATGCCCATCGGATCCAAAGTGGGTTCGATGGGCTCTAGGACCGTCCGATCTGCTTTAAGATTCACTCCAGAACTTTCGCGGCTTTTTTAATTTACGTGCGCACGAATTTTAAAATAGATCGGACGGTCCTAGAGCCCATCAAACCCACTTTGGGTCCGATGGGCATCGGACCCAAGCTGCTCCCATATCTTTTATGTTATATTGTTGTTTAGAACTTAGAGCATCTACATCTCTAAAACTCTTAGAGTTTCTAAATAACTATTAACTAATTTTTAGAAATTATAGGCTCTAGAACTTGGAGCCGTCTCCAGTGGAAGACTCCGCCTTTTCAAATGGACGGATCACAGATTGAAGTAGTGATCCAATTTTTTTATTTGTAACATTTTTTAAATTTGAAAATTTGAAGTTGGCATTTTTTTTTTTAATCTCAAAACCTAACCGACGTGCAAATTGAGTATGTGAGACTAAGGCTGCGTATCACATTTGTATTTAAGAAATAAGTCCATCTAAACAGATTCCATAGTACAAGAGAAATACTTGATCTTTCTTACAGAGATTGATTGTATCATTGGAGGTATTTGCTTTTAGAATGCGAACTATAAAGAATTTTATTTTTTATACGCAAACTAGATTCGTTTATCACTATAAATGTGCGCAGACTAAATCTCCGTGTTTCCCATGAGAGGTACGCAAACATATTCTGCTTACCTGCTAAGATCCGAGATTTTCCAAAGGTTCTGTATTTTTTATTTTTTTAAATGCTAGAAATAAATTATTTGGAGTATTGAGACCGTTTCTTAAAACATATATGATTTTGTGTAAATTGAACTAGGTACTTCATAAATTTCTTCATTAAAGAAAAGAAAAGAAAAGAGAGAGAAACATAGCATAACCGCATCTAATCAATATCAATTACTTGTTTCAAACGATCAAACCCAAATTTTTTGAGGTAAGAGTAGAAGGAGGATGTGAGTTGCGTGTATAAACTTATTGATTTTGTTCACCTTTGATTTTGAATGTACAGAAGATGAACTCTCTCACGTCTCTCCTTCCTTTTTTCCCGTCTCTTTCCGTCACGCAATTGTTTGTAGAACACAGTCCTAAACTACTACCACTCTTTAGTTTTGAAATTCTATCTACATTGTTTATCTGACCTAAAAGTTCTAGGTAATTATTAAAACTACGTTTATTTCTTCTAAGCTAGAACAACTAAATATAGTTTTAACAATTATCTATTTTATTTTGTTGTATAACATGTTGTTGTTCCGAATAATTAACCTTTAGTTTAGCGAAAAAAGATGACATTTTCTACACGAAAGTTTGTAAATTGAAAATTCAAACGAACAATAAATATTAAAATTTTGAAGAATAAACCACAATCATGCATTCTCTAAAAGAAAATGTTGGTGTTCCAAAACTAAGTATACCTTAAACTATGTTCATGTGCATCAGATTATATGCTTGACCACGTGCATCTAGTTGATGAGGCTCCTACAAATTGGGAAAATTGACGAGGGCGTAAAAAATATTGTTTCGTATTTCAGCCCATAGTAATATAATCCGTGTATAATTCTTTTTTTTTATGGTTTTCAACATAACACCGTAAATGTAAAAAAAATTATTCTACATTTTATATGCGAATAAAACATAAATGACAAATTATTCGTAAAAAAAACGCGATTTTTTTTCTTGTAGTACCGAATCATTCCTGAATTATACTTAATTATTCTCAAATCATAAATTTTTAACCCCACCGAACCGAATCCAAACTATTCATCTGTCACTATGCTTCAGCCTAACCATTACCTAACAACACACAAAGCCACACGTTAATTAAAATAAAAGAACCGAGAGAATGGTATGCTCCGAGTCCAGCCATCCTCTGTGATGCTGATGCATTAGTTACTAGAAGATCTTCTGCGGCGTTCCCAGTGAATGGCGCGAAACAAGTTGATTAATACTTTAATCTAACCGTTTAGCCTCCATAGTAACAAAATTTGGGATTCAGAAACAATTCGTATAATTCGGAAATGATTCGGAGATCTCAGTCCCACAAGGGAGCAAAAAAAGAATCCAAAAAAATATTAGGAAAAAATTTACGAATAATTCGGTCAAAGTTCGGTCAACCGAATAATTCAGCTTTCGGTTCACAATCACCAAAAAAACGAATTATTCGTAAATTTTGTGACTATGTCAGCCTCTTTCAATACCATACCATGTACTTCAGCACATAGAACCGTATCTGTATCCGCACGGATATTCAGATATCAGATATTGATATCTAATTTTTCAGATATGTATGCGGATACAGTCGGATAATATCCGATCCGTTTGCACCACTATCTTTGTAACATCCAACGGAAACAAAATTTGATGAACATCATATCAAATTCAGTACGATGTCGGGTTAGAGTCATTTGATCGCATCAAGAGTCACGCATACAACGTCAAAATTTGCGCAGATCAAATGAGTACGAATCTTGATGCAGATCCCGCTGCGTATATTCTCCAGAACGGAGGGGTTAAAAAAGTTTTATGAAAAAGCTAATAACAGGGAATATAAAAAGTTAACACTAGATACCGTAAAATCTGGTTCAGATCAAACAATTGTTGTCTGCTGTCTCCTAGGATATAGTGGTCCAGTCTAGGATCAGATTAGGCTCGGCTGACATAACCCGTTCCACGAGACACTACGCAATATTTTACATTATTTGCCTCACCAATAAAATGTATTTTATATCACTGCTTTTTAACTTTGTTTTGTGGCCATAACCTATGCATGCCCAGTGCTTATCTGGCGCCTGGATATGGAACGCCGTGATTTTTATTTTTACTCAAAAAAAAATATATTTTAATATAAATAACCAGGTTTTTAAAATATTTTTATTTTTACCCAAAACGCCAAGATTATCAGCGTTCCGAATTAAAAATTCAAACCCAACCCGACCCGTGACCTTTCTTCTTCTCTGTGTCTCTCCGCTTCTCTGTGTCTCTCCGCCAGAAAAACAAGAAACCCTGGTCGCCAGAAAAAAGGAAAAAAGGAGAAGGCTTCGCCTGAGGAAAAAAGGACCGCCCCTCCGCCTAGCCGACCGCCTTCTCTGTGTTGCCTCGCCCTCCGCCTAGCCGACTGCCTCTCCGCCAGAAAAAAGGAAAAAAGAAGAAGGCCGCGCCTCCACCCCTCCGCCTCGCCGCCTTCTGCGCCTAGCCGCGGCTCCGCCCCTCCTAGGCCGTCCCTCCGCCCCTCCACCTCTTCACTTGGAATTTTCTGTGCAATTTCTGGTTTGTGCAATTTTTGTGCAATTTTTCTGATTTGTGCAATTTCGCAATTTCTGATCTGTGTAAACTTAGAAATAGGTTAATAATGCTTAGTGAATTGTTCAAAAAAATTTTCTGATTTGTGCATTGTGCAATTTCTGATCTGTGCATTTGTGCATTGTGCTTAGTGAATAGGTTAATAATGCTTAGTGAATTGTGCAATTTCGCAATTTTTCTGATTTGTGCAATTTCGCAATTTCTGATCTGTGTAAACTTAGAAATAGGTTAATATACTTAGAAATAGGTCAAGAAATATATATATAGCTTTGTTTAAGGAATTGTTCAAAAAATTGTTCAAGGAATTGTTCAAAAAATTGTTCAAGGAATTGTTCAAGGAAAAAATTGTTGAAGGAATTGTTGAAGGAATTGTCAAGGAATTGTTCAAGGAATATATATAGCTTTATATTCAAATCCAAAATTAAATTGTTCAAGGAATATATATAGCTTTGTTTATGTTCTTATCATGATCGAATGTTTATTTTTCTTGTTATTAGAAATAGTAAGTATGACTGTGTTTGATATTAAAATACAAAAATTGTTCAAGGAATATATAACTTTGTTATATTTTGAGCATGAATGTTTATTTCTCTTGCTATTAGAAATAGTAAGTATGACCTTGTTTGATATTCGATTATAAAAATTGTTCAAGAAATATATAACTTTGTTTATATTCTGTTCATGAATGTTTATTTGAGTAAGTATGACCATGTTTGATATTCAAATAAAAAAATTGTTCAAGGAATATTCAATTGATAACTTTGTTCCTATTCTGATCCATATTAAAGGAGATATTCTATTTGCCAAACATAATATTAATGGTTTCTTTTTCATATTAATTTTATATTCTAAAGAGATGATAAATCAATTTCTTTGCTTTTGTTTCATCAACCAATCTAGTTAGCTGTCTCGTTTGAAAATATTGTCTATTTTTCTTCTTCTTCAATTTAAAGCGTGAGAGAATGAAGACTCAAATTGTAGTGCAAAGAGAAAGCAATTCAAAATATATATGTTTGCGCAAGTATAATTCAAATTATTTTAAATATATTAGGCTGGAAAAATCATACAATTGTATAAAATATTATTATATAATACGAGCTTATTATATAATACGAGCTTATTTAGCGAAATTGTAGAAAATATTATCTATAGTTCCAAGCTTAATATGTACTATATGTATCATCAAATTTGTGTGATTAACAAATTATACTCGCAACAAATAAATGAGTTATTTTTGCTGGTTGTATATTTGAAAGTTTATTTTGCATTAATTTGTATGAAATGAAATTAGTTTGCATTAACTGATTTCATACATTTTTAATGGAAACTTTATCTTTAAAAAAAATACAAATTTATAAAAATATGCTTGTATGGAGTGGTTCTTTGTTCTTATTGGCATAATGCATGTTATGATTGACTCCATAGTCATCTTTTTGCATATTAGCGTATTTTTACCGCAATTAGCATATTTTAGCCAATTGTAGCATGTTTAACCTTTTTTTTAACGCAGGATGGCTAGGGGACGGCCTAGGAGACCACCCGCAGCCGACCCGGTTGATGAGCCCATTCCCACTGACAGCACGGATCATTTCAGTCCTTTATTATGGATGCCTCACAGTGAGCACCGAGTCTCAGATGCATCTAAAGAGGTACTTGATTACTTTTTTTTTTTAAGTTTGTATTTTGTTGAATTTTTGTATTTTTAGGTTTTCATGGTGTTTACTTTTTTGAACGCAGAGTGAGGCAATTATAAATGCTAGGGGTCGGTATCCTGACATGCAGTACTTCCCGATGATGGATGCGTATCTGCAAAATTTGGGGGTGCAGCATTTGGTCGATATTCTACAGTCGGAGGCTAAGTCCATCAACGCGTCCCTGATTTAGGACTAGTGGAGCGATGGCGCCCCGAGACGCACACGTTCCACTTACCTTTTGGAGAGATGACAGTGACTCTCCAGGACGTTAGTGCTCTATGGGGTTTGCCTATCCAGGGCGTGCCCGTTGGTGGCATATCTGACCCCACAGATCCAGATGACACGACGATTAATTACATGCTCGCTGAGTTGTTGGGAGCGGAGCCAGATATACGCAGCAACGAGGGGAAGTCCAAGTACTGTCTGGACAAGGCGAAGCTGCGAGCTATGTTTGCGAGAGGTATAGGTAGCGATTCCACTCCGATCGAGATTCAGAGGTACTCATACAAACTATTTGTATTACATTTATTTTGTACTCTGTTTCATGCGGAAAAATGAGTTGCTCTATAATTTTGATATTACAGATACACACGGGGATTCGTGATGGACCTATTTGGTTCTGTCATGTTTGCTGATGCTAGTGGTAATACCATCCCGATGATGTATCTAGAGCTGCTGCGAGACCTTCAGCCGTCGAGCGGCAGGTTCAACTTGGGTGGGGCTGTCCTAGCACATCTCTACTCCAACTTGTGCCACGGTTGCAAGGTCAGTATGCTATTTATGTCTTATTTTAATTACCTACCTTGTCATGCACTTGTTGTCTTATTTTAATTATTTAACTTGTCACTGACGGCTGGTATTCTTCAAAAATATAGCGGAAAACTAAGCAAATCTACGGGCCAATGCTTCTTCTGCAGCATTGGTCGTGGTCACGGCTACCGGTGGGGGTACCTCAGCCGAACGAGGATCCATGGGGAGAGCCCGAAAGTGGAAATCGACTGGCATTCGGCATGAAATGGTACGGACATCATGAGTACAAGGACAACCCTCACGGAAAGACAGCAGGTATCAGGACGGTCCGATCTCAGATTCAGAGTCTGGGTGAGACGCAGGTGCGCTGGACTCCGTACCATGAGCTATACACTGAGGGGAGGCTGCCGCAGATTGTAGCGGATGATCAGGAGATGTGGCTCTACAGGGGACCGCTGGTGTGCTTCTGGATAGTGGAGCACCACTATCCAGACCGGGTGCTCCGTCAGTTTCATTTTCCTCCACTCATCCCCGCAGATCCAGACGTCCCGAGATCTGTGATCATGAGGCTACACGGGTAAGTTGTGTTCTTTTTAGCATTTTTGTACTTAACATTAGTTCTTGTCTTTAAATTGCAACTAACATACGAATTACAGGATAACACACGGTAATCACTGGGATAGAGATTGGAGTGTGCATCACTCGGAGTACTACAGCAAGGCGGGCAATATGAGTGCCAACTTATGGCAGATGCCGGAGATTGATACGATGCAGTTCCAGGGAGATCCCCTATTGAGATATCAGGCTTGGTACCTGCGGGTCGGCATGGCTTCGGTGTATATAGAGGGAGATTACGGCGAGTTTCTTCGCTCACAGATATTCGAAGACGATGGTTATACCCCTACTGGCCGGAAAGGTGCTCGCCAGGTAATGCATCTAAAACAACATATTTTTATGCGTTATGAACATTTTATCATAACCTTTATTTTTTCTAACGTTTTTTTTTATAGCTGCTGGTAGCGCTTAAAGGTGCCGGGCGTTCAATCGTTTGTCTTGGAAAACGTGGCTACAGAGCGGTCGGGCACGCGATGTTGAACTTGGTTGCCCCATGCATTGCGGACGCCGGCCAGGAGGCAAAGCTGGTCACCATGTTACGAGACGCCGGAGAGAATATTGATTGGCGCGCAGTACAGCCGGACGAGCCTGACGCGCCACCTGTTATGACCAGTGAGATGCCACCGGAGCCATCAGAGCAGCCAGAGTGGGATTATCATCGTTGGGTACTGCACATGGCCGGTTGGCACGCCTACCGTGACGAGCACGGTCGTCCAGTTCTTCCCCCAGTATGTGATTCTTTATTTTATTTATTCTTTTACTGTAAGTAAAGATAGTTAAAATTTACTAAATTTTTGGTATCCTTGCAGGGTCCTGCATACATGCCGACACAGCCTGAGCATCATGAGTCTTCAGAGATCCAGTCTGTGCAGGATGACAGGATGAGTTTTAGCCTTGCAGACTTTACTCCAGCTGACAGTGGGATACAGCCGCCTCCCCGCCACCGCGTCAGCCGTATTCAGAGATGGCTCACGATTGGGAGGCCTCTGGTAGCCGGACTCAGGCTGATTATGACTCACAGTTTGTGGGATCCATATTCCATACTCCCACGCCACCGCCAGCTACCCATGTGGCCTCGGATCCATGGGATACAGCACTTACGATGAGCAGGCATGACAGCCTCGAGGATCATATTACACCAGCTCGCGCTGCGCAGGCAGGACAGCCTCAGTGGGAGGATTGGCATGAGCGCATATTTAGTAGAGAGAACAGGGGTATACCACCTCACCGATTCTCTCCTTCGCAGTACGATGGATAGAGGGTATATTTTATTATGTTTTAGTTTAGTTGTGCTATGTTATGTTTTATTATATTTTATTATATTTTATTTTAGTTGTGCTATGTTATGTTTTATGATGGTAGTGTAGTGTAGTGTAGTGTAGTTTAGTTTGGTAGTTTTAGTTTAGTTGTGTTATGTTATATTTTATTATGTTTTACTTTAGTTTTGTAGTTTGTTCTTTTAGTGTAGTGTAGTTTCTATTTCGTTTTATTATGTTGTATTTTTTTAGTGTAGTTTATTTTAGTTTCGTTATGTTTCATACAACAAAAAGAAATAACATTCAAAAATGATCATACAACATCCAGAAATAACATCCAAAATATAAAATACAAACTTAATATCTGCTTCAAACGATCATACAACATACTATTTCGTCTTACCGGTCTTGAACGTACATGGAACAAAATCATCGTCCGAGGTTGACAATGACGGCTCGGTAACAACAGACGACGTGCTAGCCTTAGTCTTAGCCTTACTCTTCGTCTTAGGCGTCTGTACATCATCTTTTTTTTTTCCCAATCCATAGCCGTAGGGGTTTTCTACAAAATCATCATCAGATATGTCATTTCGTTTAAAATCATCAGCAGATCCTTGCACACATTTCCTAGACCAAATTGGACAGTCCTTTCTTTCCTTCCGCAGCCCCAATTGCATTTCTTTTCCTCGCCCTTTCCTCGATTGTTACTGTCCATCCTCCTCGTCTACAAAGTAAAATACATACAAATAAAGTTCATACAAATAAAGTTCATACAAACCTCAAAGTAATAAAATAAATCCCCAACTGCAACATAATAAAATACATACAAATAAAGTTCATACAAACCTCAAAGTAAAAATTCTTCACAAAATAAAGTTAATTCCTACGACTCCTTCTAAAAGGAAGGCCCCTGAGCCAACCAGTTCCCCATGATGATGTGCTCCTTCTATCTTGTTGCACTGTTTCGTCTTGCCGGTTCGCTGTACCGGACGGTCCTGCTTGCGCTTCGTTAGCTGTACCAGATGTGCTCGTCCTTCCTATTTGAGATGTGCTCCTTCTAGCTGGTTGCACTCCTTCTTCTCGCTGGTGTGCTGTATCGGATGGCCTTGCGCCAGATGTGCTCCTCCTACCTGCTTGAGTTGTGCTCCTTCTTCGCTGGGTAGTACCTGAAGGCCCTTGCATTCCAACCGCCTCCGTTCCTGCCAGTACTTCTCCCATTGCCTCCCTAAACATCATAGTTGCATTTTCACGGTCTGCTGTACGGCTTCTGGCTGTGCTTCGCCGCGGCCCTTGCGATCCACTCGCCTCTGCCATAACTCGCTCATTCTCTGCTACATTTGCTGCGTTATGAGCCTCTGCAGCCCAAATATGTTAGTTAGTAAGCTATTCAACGCTGGAACCGAAAATAATTATGAATGAATGTGACATACCTCGCCTCTGCCTGTCAGAAGTGGAACGGCGAGGACGGTGCCCCCGTCGCCTACCTTGCATTTCATCCATGGTCATATCTTGACGGATGTGTTTTCTCCTACCACGCCGTATCCAATCTTTGTTTGGCTCAATTTTAGGGGTAGTGGTCATAGGCCAATCTTCAGGATTGCCATAAGGAACAAACAGTGCATTCCAAGTACTCAGAAGGTAGTCCACCCTATACCAGTGGGCAACAAATAGGCTGGGTGACCAGTTTCTATTACGACAAACCGCTAACACATGAGCGCACGGAATCCCAGTTAATTGGATACCTCTGCATGTACATTCCACTTTTCTCTCTGGCCCGACTGTCACGATATACTGGAACCTTCTATGAATAATTGACATAGATCCATCCTGCATTTGGACCACTGGAACATATTCATTTGGGCCCGTGACTTGGTAATTACCTTCGCCGTGCGAGTATGGGATGACATCCATTTTTGTAGCTTTCTCCCACCGTTTGGCGAGCTTAACATGTACCCGTTTGGAAAAAGGCTGTTCTGCATTGCTTTGCTCCGTCGCTGCCTCTCGCCGTTGAACAAACCACCTGTTGCACTTGGCGAATGTCTCCTCTACAAGTGCAGCCACGGGCAACATTCGGCTATCCTTGAAGACAGCGTTCAGGGACTCAGAGCCGTTTGTTGTCATGATACCAAATCGGTACCCTCCATCACAGGTCTGGAAATTTTTTTCAAAATTTGACGGCTCCATGACATCATCAGGACGTACTTTGCCCACTCTCCTCAGAAAAGCATTACACGTCGGATTTTGCTGCAATAGAACAAAGCAAAATTAGACAAAATGCATCTAAAAGAAACAAAAATGATATAAATTAGACAATATTAGACATACCGAGCAAAAATCTTCGAACATCTCTTTCAGCCTTCTTGGCTTCTTCTTCCTGGCTCCTTGTTTGAACCTAGTTCCGTACCATTTGTCCTTCCCACACGCCTGGACCAGGTTATCTGCAACATGTTGGATACAATACCTGTGCACAAAATTATCCCTATCCCATCCGTATTCAGGTTTCAATGCAGCTTTGATACCCTTGTGTTGGTCCGATATAACACATACGAATCTATTCACACCAATCACATTAATCCTAAGCCAGTGTAAGAAAAATCCCCAGTTCTCTTCATTCTCCGTATGTACAATTGCAAATGCTAGAGGCAGCAATTGGTTATCGGCATCATAGGCGCAAGCCATCAAAAGTCTGCCCTCATACCGCCCAGAAAGGAAGGCTGCATCTATACTGATCACCGGCCTTAAGTAATCAAATGCGGTAATGCATGGTCCGTAAGCCCATGCCACGGCCCTGAATTGCTGAACACCTTCTTTGACCAGTCCTGTATTTTTATCGATGCTCGGACTTGTCAGAAATTGGTATTTTGAGCCGGGATTCGTGTAACATATCCCGTTAAGCAATAGTTTCATAAAATTGTACGACTCTTCCCAACTCCCAAATTGCCGGGCAACTGCAAGCTCACGACCTCTCCAAAGTTTGTTGTACTTCGGGGTTATACTGCCAAACCTAACCCTCACGCAGTGTGCCACACTCCGGATGCTCATAGTGGGGTCTTCCTTAATGCCGCTCTCGATGAGGTCTGCGATAATTGATGCCGTGAGTTGTGCATGGTCCGACCTTTCAAACTCAGATTCGCATGTGTGAGGCGTGTCTTGCTCAGTTATCATCCATGTATCTCCGGCATTTGTTGCTCTTGCCTTCAGTTTGAAACGACAACCCGGAGTGCTGCATCTATATTCCAGCCGGGATGTGTCACTTCTCTTCGTATATATCTCCTTGTTCTTGTCAACATGGTACTCTCTGATCTTTTTCGTCAGTTGCTTTTTACTTACGAAGTATTGGCCTTTTGCGAGCTCACTCCTGTACTCAACCCGACGACCATAGTAAGAAATATCTGCTTCTCGGAAAGCAGATGTGTCATTGAAGTTTACAAAAGGGTGAGTCTCAGAGCGGCCACCCAACGGCATATTCTCTCTATTCTGCCTCACAGTGGGCTGTGTGTATTCTTCTTCATCTTCTTCATCTTCTTCATCTCCTTCATCATTAATGTCACATTCTTCTTCTCCCAATTCATCCCCAGTTTGCAGATTCTCCTCCGGTATCTCGTTTATAAATTCAAATTCTGACTCGTTTGGATCTTCCTGTACTGGTGGCGGTCTGGGGTGAGGATTTGGTTCAGGGCCAGGTAAGGATGAAGGACCGTCATACATGGATATATGTGGGATAAAAGCTGGAGATTGGGGTGAATTATTGTATATTTCTTGTTCCGGTTCTGCTACAGGCATTACGATAAAAGGAGTGTGTGGTTCATTATCTTCTTGATAATGTTGGGCAGCCGAATTTTGGCCTGAACTTCCGGCCCCTGACTCTTCGCGAATTCTGCGTGCAAAAACTTCCAATAATGATTCGCCAGACCTCAAAACCTGCGCTATTAGACCTCTCAATGCCCCGTTATCTCCCAGTGTGATTTTGACATACTTTCCTGCGTGGACCATTCGGGCCTGAATTTGTAATTGGCAACGATTCCTATTGTAGCCGCTCGCTTCATAAATAAGCGATTGCAACTGCTCAAATGAGAAATTTTCATCAACCCAAAACGTATTTGCTGCAGGCTTGGAGTAACGTACTCCATACTGGTCAGTTATGAACTTTCCTCCAAAATGTATTGAAATTGCAATAGACATGGCCAATAAACTACATTCATAAATAACAAATATTTGGTCAGTTTATTGATTTCAATTGTGAACAGTTGTGAATAGTCGTATATGAACAGTAGTGAACAGTAAATGTGAACAGTAAATACGTATGTGAACAGTAAATACGTATGTGAACAGTAAATGTGAACAGTAAATACGTATGTGAACAGTAAATGTGAACAGTAAATACGTATGTGAACAGTAAATGTGAACAGTAAATACGTATGTGAACAGTAAATGTGAACAGTATTGTACAGTAAATACGTATGTATTAACAGTAAATACGTATGTAATTAACAGTAAATACGTATGTAAAAAAAATTACCTGACGACTTCTCCGTCTCCTCCTCCTCCTCTCCCTTCAGCTCCCCTCCCTTCCTCTCCCTCTTCCTCTTCCTTCCTCTCCCTCTTCCTTCCTGACTTCTCACTCTTTTTTTTTTCACTTCTTCTCTCTCCACGCAGCAGTTATATAAGTTTTCAAAAAAAAAACAGAGATTCGGAACGCTAGGATTCCTAGCGTTCCGAATTAAAAATTCCAAACGCTAGATTTCCTAGCGTTCTGAATTAAAAATTCGGAACGCCAGGATTATCAGCGTTCCGAATTAAAAATTCGGAACGCTAGGAAATTCGGAACGCTGATAATCCTGGCGTTTTGGGTAAAAATAAAAATATTTTAAAAACCTGGTTATTTATATTAAAATATATTTTTTTTTGGGTAAAAATAAAAATCACGGTATGGAACGGATTACTTGAACAGATCCGATTAATTGTTAAAAAATGAATAAATCCGATAGGCGATGATTCTTGCCCGGTAATCCGGTTAATTGCTTGAGGCTAACGGTAGCAGCAACTCGTATTTAAAAATTAACCAAATATTATACACATTAATGCGATAAACTTTTTTAAGAACTTCATCACGCAACTAATAGAAAAATGTTCGTAGACATTGTTTTTTTAATAAATGACCCAACTAGATTATTGATTCCAGTAATCATGAAATGGATCCGTATCCTTCTAGGTATCTGACTCAACACAATTGAAATAGACGGCCCAGATTTACTCTTAGCCGGTTCTTATTTGGAATGGCGCAGGAGCATTATTATTTATGCTTTAAAATTCGTGCCAAGTTAAAAAGAATAATGTTGGACCGTCCGATTCAATTGTACTCGGTCCGGTAACCTGAGATGTGAATTCATTATGAAATCATATAACATAGATTAAGTTCAGAACGGGCACGACTCAAAATCAAAACATTCAACCCATTTTGAAAATAAAAAATACAAATATATCTTATGGCACCATCCTCCTACTAATTCACAGTATGGATAATATAACAACATAATAGGAAAAACAAAAACAAAAGCGTACATGTTCAACACTACTAGCTTTATTGAAACTTCCATCTATTCATGTGATTTTTGTGTTAAGCTCTTCTCTCCAGTGGCCAGTTTGTTTCTCACCCTAGATCGTGCACAATATTGCTCCTAGCAATGCAATATTTATTTTCATTGCGTCACCGGTGCGAGCCTGACAATACTCCCACGAGACATAAAGAAAAATAGTGTTAAAGTGCCAAGAGCCACTCTGTTGGAGCTACGTCCATATGATTTGAGTTGTGGGACACCGTAAAAAGAGGTGTTTTACATCTTTTTCCAAACTTTAAGAATTGAGGTACTTATATGTCTCAAAAATTTCAAAAAATTTGTATTGAAAGTGCAAACATAGCTATTAGAATATCATTTCCAATGTAAGTTATTATGTCGACTTGACGTAGTGAAAAAAGTCATGATCAAATTTTAAAATTTCTTCTAATTTTGAACCAAATATTATTCCACAAGTCCTTTAAAGTTAATTCATAATACGTAACTATCTCCAGTAGTCTGTACATGTTCATAAATATTATAGTGGATAAGTTTTACAAACGTATTCGATGTTAAATATATGTACAACACAAATTCACAAATGAAGATCCATTTTTGAAAAAATCTCCGATCAAATTACTTTGTCAATTTTTCGTATTTATTAAAACATCCAATCAGTGATAAAAATAGAGAAAAACACAGTACACTACTAATTTTCCAAACCTCGAAAACGATAAAAGAAGAACATAATTAGCTGTACCTCTGACCCCGCAAAATCGGATTTGAGTTTGACATCCAAGACCCCGATATTTTTATTAATATCCAAAGTTTAATACAAATTAATAAATATACCCGCAGTTCAAGGTAATATCGAAATCTACCCAAGCCGGCCATTTTCTGGCCGGCCATGTACCTTCCCTAAGCCGGCCAGAAAATGGCCGGCCATGTACCTTTTTTTTTTTTTTTTTTTTTTTTTTTTAGAGAGAGACACTATGATGATCAAAATATTGAAATCTAACTCTGAAAATTTGAAATTTTTTTTTAAATTATTTGTTATATTACTTCTTTGAGGAGGGATCAAGTTACAACAACTATTTTTTTCATTTTCAAAGTCCAAATCGTCGATCCAAACCGTTCAACATGATTATCTAAATAAAATGTGCTTGCAGATCAAATTTTACATTTTTTTGAATTTTTTTACTATTTATTAAGTATTTTACAAAAAATAGTCATATTCAGACCATTGAATTTTGTACCCATCTTAATAAATAGTAAAAAAATTCAAAAAAATGTAAAATTTGATCTGCAAGCACATTTTATTTAGATAATCATGTTGAACGGTTTGGATCGACAATTTGGACTTTGAAAATGAAAAAAATAGTTGTTGTAACTTGATCCCTCCTCTACTTCTTTTGATGTATAATTAGCATATTTATACTAAAATACGCTAGAATACTTGAAATTATGTTGAATTACACTATATTACAATAAATTATGTTCAATTATACTAAATTACGTTAAATTACAATAACTTCGCTAATTATGCTGAAATACAGTAAAAAAAACACTAAACTACACAAAATTACGCTATAGTAGACTGATTTTGCTCATCTTTCATGAATCATAAAAAATAGTAAAAATTGGTAATCTGCAAGTTCATTATGTAACTAATTTACTGAGCTACTTGGATTGAATGATAGAAATGAAAATCTTAATCGGAAACTTCAACGCAAGTTTTGAGGCTCTTCTCTTTGTTTTTTGGCGATTCTAAATTTCGGAATCCGGCGTAGCGGGAACAGACGCATGCGCATTTTCGCAAGCTTTCCGAAAAGTGCTCATTTGCTGAAATCGGACACTCGAGCGCCGTTTTATGACCGTTTGAAGTTTTATCGTTGTTTTTCTCATTTTCAGTGAAGATATCGTCCCTATTCATATCGTATTTTAGCGTAATTTACAGTATTTTAACGTAATTTAATGTAATTTAACGTAATTTAACATAATTTAGTGTTATTCAACATAATTTCAATTAATCTATCGTATTTTAGTATAAATATGCTAATTATACATCAGAGAAGTAATATAACAAATAATTTAAACAAAAATTTATCGTATTTCAGAGTTAGATTTCAATATTTTGATCTTCATAGTCTCTCTCTCTAAAAAAAAAAAAAAAAAAAAAAAAGGGGTACATCCGGTCAGAAATTCAATGGTCTGAATATGACTATTTTTTGTAAAATACTTAATAAATAGTAAAAAAATTCAAAAAAATGTAAAATTTGATCTGCAAGCACATTTTATTTAGATAATCATGTTGAACGGTTTGGATCGACGATTTGGACTTTGAAAATGAACAAAATAGTTGTTGTAACTTGATCCCTCCTCAAAGAAGTAATATAACAAATAATTTAAACAAAAATTTCAAATTTTCAGAGTTAGATTTCAATATTTTGATCATCATAGTGTCTCTCTCTAAAAAAAAAAAAAAAAAAAAAAAAAAAAAAAAAAAAAAAAAGGTACATGGCCGGCCATTTTCTGGCCGGCTTAGGGAAGGTACATGGCCGGCCAGAAAATGGCCGGCTTGGGTAGATTTCGATATGGCCTTGAACTGCGGGTATATTTATTAATTTGTATTAAACTTTGGATATTAATAAAAATGTCGGTCCAAGACCGATGTTCTCTCGGATAAAGTTTCCAAACTAAATAGATCCGACCCGATTAAACGTGCCCTTAAATTATAATGGCATGATCTAACCAGAAATACCATATACATAGTTTAATGAAAAAGATTCGCTTATCATATATGCCTAGGAATGAGACTCAAAAAGTGGCAACCCCACAAGTTCACAACCAGCCAAAACGTCCCTGCACTAACTGACAACTAAAACATCCCTTCAGTTATATAATCCATCCTTTGATGAACCTGGTCTCCTATTAAATAAATTACAAACTATTGATATTACAATTCATTAAGCAACAGTCTACTTTACTCTACAGGACATATATTCAGGGGCGGATCCAAAATTTTTATTAAAGATAGGTACAAAATATTGATAAGAGTATATTTTTTTTCTTCTGACGAATCGAATCAGAGTAATGGATAAGGATCTAAAAAAATCACGGTACGATACGGTTCCGTCACGGCACGTGTGTCGGTTACTCGCCGTGACCATCTTTTGAAAATTTGGCACGACAAGGTACGTCACACAAAAGATTTGGTCACGGCACGACACATGGTCATGTGTAATTAGGACCGTTAAATCTTGATCGAATGTTGAATCTTAAATAAACTAACCTAAATTATGAAAAAAATAGTTAAACGTGACAAATGTGACCGGTCACGTCATGTGTGATCACGGCGTGATTAACGTGTTGTGACTATTCACGTGCCATGACTATCCTTCCAAATTTTGTCACGACACGTAATCCAAGTTACGACGTGACTAATTACGGCACGGTACATATTTATATTCTTAGTAACGAACCTCTTTTTTCTCCTAACAAATTAACGATTCTTCTAAGTAGAGTAACGAATCGAACTACATCTTTTTTTCTGTCTTTCTTTTACATGAATCAGTCTGGACTGACTTTCTTTTCCGCGCAATTTTCTTCTACTGGACCGTGAATTAAATCCAGAAGTAGGCATTATATCCATCCAGGGGTAGGCTCAGGTATAAAATACCACTAGGTCTAAAAAAAGTTTCAAATCCAGGGGTAGGCAAGTGCCACCACATATACTTACAAGTCATTTTTATTTTTTCATAGTTCAAATAGTCGATTTGAAGTGCTCAACATGTTCTCCATATTAAAATGTACTTGGAGACCAAATTTTGCATTTTTTAAAAATCATTTACTATTTTTTTTAGAATTTTTCAAAACAATGTTTCAATATGGTAAAAAAAATAACAAAATAATATGAAAAACTGTTTTGAAACACTGTTTTCAATCATTCTAAAAAAAATAAAAAAAAATATAAAATTTGGTCTCGAAGCACATTTTAATATGGAGAACATATTGAGCGCTTCAGATTGACTATTTGGATTTTAAAAATGCAAAAATAACTTATAAACATATGCCCTCATATGCTTATGTAAGTAGAGTAGCCAATCTCGCAACATATTCTTTAGTTGTTTAATTATACTTTAAGATTATGTATACATTGTCATCAATTGAACAAAATATGAAAAATATTCCACCAAACGAACTTTGAAATGAAGTTTTAAATATACAACCATGGACTGTGATATCAAGTATAGTTAATTGAGTAGAACTAGTGTGTTGAGTTTACATGTCTATTTGTGAACTTAATTCTAAAACCTATCGGATAGAATTCAAATAACAAATTTAAATCGTTAAAACATAATGAATGTATTAAAATTAATTTATAAAAACCTTCTAATTTTGACTGTCCTACTTTATACCGAGTTAATTCTAAAATTTAAATTTTTGCATGTAAACAGATCACTCGTAAGGTAGATCAATTTCAGTAGATTAAATTTGTGATCTGAAGCAAATCTAATAAATTTCAGAGTTCTATTCATAAAGAGACTTGGTGAACTTAAAAACACCCGAGTTCTACTCTAATTAACTCCACCTTCTTACACAATAAGATGTTATCATATATACTATAACCACTATCTTTGTTGTAAAATATTCTCTTGACGTTAGATTTTTCCATTAAAAAATCACACAAAAATATATAATGTTTTTATGTGGTGGCCTCTATAGAGATAGTTAAAGTCACATACAATTGTTAGATGGACAATATTTTCACAAAACAAGCTTACCAAATTTAAAATATAAAAAGTATATAAATATGCTACTATTTTAGAAATTGGTTGTATACCTTAGTTCATGAAATATGAACATTATTTGATATTCCATTGACTGTTGTAATTTTCAAATTATTTATTGAATGATACAATTTGCATAAGAAGTTTGATTAATTTTTATATACAAGATGTAAATACATGACAGATTATATTTTAGAGTTTAATTTTTTAAATCTATACATTATCTTTTTTATAATTATAAAAAATATTAAGCTAATCAGGGGATGAATTCGGATCCTCCGGCAAAATGCTAAGGCCGTGTTCGGTAGCATGGGATTCAACGGGAAAAACAACATTTAGCTATTTGTTCCCATTGGGTGTTCGGCACTGAAGGATTTTCCCAAATTAATTCCCATTAAATTCCCATGCACTTTACTTTTTCTCTTCCAAAAACACTATTCTAATGGGATAAATCAAATTGAGTTGGAGGTCGTTTTCTTTTTCTCAATTGGAGCAACTGCTACGAAGATGAATAATTTTTGTTGTTTCTTAACGTGATTAAACTATTTTATCATAATTATTAATATCATAAATGCTTCGTTTATATATATATATATATATATATATATATTATCATTTGACATATTGTGATTAAGTTAATAGTTTGAAATTATTAATATAAAGAATTGAAACATAAGACCAAAAACGAGCCTATATACAAGACACTCTAAAAAACATTTAATTTATTTTAAAAGAACAGGTTTTTTTTGCTACAAAATTTTAATTAAATAATTAATAAATATTATTATGTTATTGTTTAATTATTTTATTTAATTATGTTAATAAGTATAATTGTATTGGTATTAAGCATTTTAGATTGGATAACAAGTTAAATTTAAATTTATTTTTCGGCATAAAACAATAACTAATTTAAATTTAAATTTAAATTTATTTTTCAGTGATTGGATAACAAGTTTACAAGCAAAAGCATCGTTATAAAACAATAACTAACAAGTTTTGTTATGTTATTCATATTATTTTATTATACTAATAATTATTAATAAAAATAATTGTATTGATATCAAACATTTTAGAAAGAAAAATAGAATTTCCACAACTAATTTCACCGTACAACCGAACACCCATTTCAACTTTCTTATAACTAATCCTGTTTGAACCCGTACCTATGGGTTCCTGTTTTTTCAAAAGTGAGTTTCCATCCCTATCAAATCTCATCCCGTGTAATGAGAAACGAACATGCCCTAAAAATGAGAATATTGTCCACCTCTACAAACTTAATTTTACGCCAAGTTCATTCAATTAATTCACCCCTGCACCGCTTCAGCTTTGACTTTGACCCTCTTCACAAAACCCCAACTCTTGCTCTGTCACTCACACTATTCACTCACCTCTGGCTCTCTCCCCGCTCTTCCCAAAACCCTCCCTGGCTCTTTCCCCCCAAAAAAGAAAAACAAACGGAGGAACTTCAATCCTATTCCCAACCCAAAATCTCATCTCTCTCTCTCTCTCTCTCTCTCTCCCAAAATGGGGAATTGCGCCGCCACCAGGCTTGCTGGTGCGGGTCTGGGCCTAAGCTGCTCTGACTCCGACGACCCGGTATCTCTCTGCCGTGAGCGCAAGCGTCTCATCAAATCCGCCGTGGCGAACCGCCGTGCACTCTCCTGTGCGCACGCCGATTACATAGACTCTCTCCACTCCGTCGCTACAGCTCTTGATCTCTTCATCCTCCGTCACTCGGCTCCAGCCCCCATTTTGATCACTCTCCCCCCTTCTTCCCCCACAAAGATTGAAGCTTTAACTTTTCATAGTGAAGAAGCACAGAAGGTAAATGAGGCGGTGAAAGAGGAGAAAGAAGAGAAGGTTCATGAGGTGGAAGTGAAACAGGAGCCGGAAATGGGGTGTGGTTATTATTTCGAAGAAGAGGGTGAAATGACGATGCCATCACCTCCTCCTACTGGCACAAACGGGTTGGAAGGGTGGGATTTCTTCAACCCGTTTTATGGGTTTCAAACGGGCGTGCAAACGGGTTTGCCGACAGATCCTGGGTTCTGCAAAGAGTCAAATGAGGAAGAAGAGGAGGCGCTGAGAATGGTAAGAGAGAAAGAGGGGATTCCAGAACTGGAGGAGGCTGAACCGGAGGCGGTGGAGACGGAAATGGAGAAGAAAGTTGTGGGCTTTGAAGAGGAGAAGGCAATCGCTACGGGAGAGGGTTGTAACGGAGGCACAATGGAGGAGAAAGCACTGGAGGTTAGTGAACTCTCCGTTAATAGAAAAGAGTTACTCGAGGCACTCAAAGATGTGTGCGATTTGTTCTTTCGTGCGCACAATTCGGGGAAGGATATCTCCCGTATGCTCGAGGTTTCAAGGAAAGAGCCACTATCTGCGATTGAAGAGGCCAAAGGTGTGTTCTTTCTTTCTTTTTGTAATTTTTTTTTGCAGTTTGATTGAGTTTTGTTTTGTTGGTTTTTCTTTGGTTTTTGGCTGTTACTGTCAGATAAATTCCCAAAATTGTGTCATTAAGGAGTGGTAAACTAGATAGTTATTGTTTTTTTTAATATTAGAGGTATTGGATATGAGTAGATAGAAAACAGAGAGCATTAGTTCAGTGTTTTTTTCCATTTCTGAAAGATAAATAACTTTTTAGTTAAAGAGAAAGCATGTCTGGTTAATATTCACCGAAGATAGGTTTTAATTATACGGCTTTCTACTAGGGTTTTTGCTCCTCCCCATCTGTACGGTGTCTTGTCTTTAGACTAAAAAACATTGTATGCGTTTAAGTTAAAAAGTGGTGTCACGGGCTCTTTTTTGGGTTCGGGCCTTGGGGGTGGAAGTAGAAAGCTTTTCTTTGTTGGTTCGGTTGCTCTTTCTCTTTGCTCCAGACGGTCAAATCGGAATAAAATCATGATTAACATGGGTCTCAGTTATACTTTTTAGAAATACAGACCTTTCTAGGAAACAAACATAACCTTTTTTTCCGCACCGTAGACCCATTTTTCGGGGAATTCTTCCTTTATTATTTTCTTAATCGTGTTGTCTTCTAATTTGTGTATAAAACACAGTTTACCATTCTGAAATTTACAAATTTATTTATTGGATTTTCACAAGGAAAATGACAAAAAGTTATCATCTTTGAGCTTATTGATGTACATGCCTATTGGGGCTAAAAGGTGTCTGTTGTATCCTTGGATTAACCAAATTGGATGATCAGTTTGTTTTTGTTAAGGTCTGGGCAAAAGTTGCTGGTCCATTGACAGTAGCTTGTGGTAAAAAAAGAAGTGCATTGCATTTGACTACTCATAGCTGACATAAAGCATCCCTGTATTAACCACAAGTGCTTTTTCTTTGCAGTGCTTCCCTGTTCCTTATAGCAAATGGGAGTAATAAAATAAGAAAAGAAAACCATGCAGTGTATCTCTGGTGCCTGTAGAAAAAAAATCCATTCTTTTATCACATCAAGTTGTATTAAGATATTGCCAAAAGTAAGTCACTGACAATGTTTTAATTATGTTTAGAAAGCCAATCAAAAGTAATGAAAATAACATGGCACCGGTCGCCGTCTTCATTATCGTCGTCATCATACAGGAGCCACAATTCATCATGGACTGATAGTAACTCCCAGAGTGACATATTTGAAGAGTATGGTATGGGTATGACATCTGGGTCCCACTCCCAGACTCTGGGAAGGCTTTATGCATGGGAAAAGAAACTTTATGACGAAGTCAAGGTAACCCTTTAGTTTTTGGCTTTTGATTTTCCTGGTTTCTTTTCTGTTTAATGGGAGTTAAATGTGTGGATCAAGGCTTAAATTCAGTTAGCGAGCATGGTGTTTTCCGTGTTTAATTAGATACAGTACCGGTGAAGTCTGAAAGTGGGTGTATTTATGGGGGACATGTAACGGTACTGTGTAGTATAGAACTGTAGGTTGATTATGTAGTGTCATGATGGTGCTATACCATGAATTACATTTATAAGATGCTAGTACTGTACATGTCAGTTACTGGTTGCAGCTCAAAATTTTCTCAGTTTTTTTTTTCTACTTTTCCTTGTGTGCTTGCATGTCCAATTGAGATTAAATTTGTTGGGTTGCATTCTCAGTTTCTCACCCTTCAACTTTACAATTGTGAAATTTTTATTGAAATCCATTGTAAACTGTTTTCCGCTCCCTTTGTAAAACAGCATCTGTTCTGTCACTATGTTTATAAAACCCAATTATTCTCTTTATTGCAATTTTGTTGGACATTTTGATATACTTGCAGCTAGTACCTGAAAATAACTTTAAATATGTACCAATTTACACAAGTATCACTTTAGTTTAGTTTGATCTAAGTTGTGTAATTTGGTCATATGTAACAACTAAACTAATATTGAGCAAATCATACTTTTTTATCAATCAATTCTATACAGTTAATATGCAAGGATATGGTTTAAGTAGTTATTTTAGTCAATTCATAAGATTTTACACGTACTCTCACATTCACACCCATCCTGACATTATTTTTCCAATCAATCCAATAAAAGATTGAAGATATAAAATAATTGTAGTAGTTGTGCTATTGTACATATAGATTGCTTTTCATTGAGCCTTTTGCAACCAAAGTTTGGTGATGCATTGACGGTAGTGAATATATAACACATGCATCAGATTCATCATATTATTTTTTTCATCATATCATATGCCAATAGAGTTGGATTTCAAATTTAAACGTTATTTTTGACCATTTTTGAGATTGCCAAGAAAACCTATTTTCATTTGATCCCTCTACATTTATTTGTTGAAATAAAGTGGTTCAAAAATTGCTGCTCTTTTGTTGCTACAAACAAAATTATAGTACAAGTTCAGAACTACATTAAAAAGATAAACCAATCCTGAAACCAAGATAATTGTATTAATGGTGGGAATGGTGAGATTTTACCTGCAGCTAATAACATACTATTAAATTGCCAATTGCTGTTGAATGCCATTTTGTAAGTACAGTAAAATGTTGGGTCAATATTAGAAAAGATTTTTTATTTACTTAACATATCATAAGTCACAACAATTTCAAAATATTTTGCAGGCTGGTGACAAAACGAGACAAGCTTATGAGAAGAAATGTCTCCAGCTGAGAAACCAAGACATTAGAAGAGCCGATCTTAACTCAGGCGATAAGACCAGAAGTGGGGTCAGAGATTTGTACTCTCGTATACTTGTAGCTCTTCGAGCTGTTGAATCCATATCTGAGAAAATTCAGAAATTAAGGGACGAGGAATTACAGCCACAACTGGTAGAGCTAATCCAGGGGTAAGATGAACTTTCTCTTGTATTAACCCAAAATTTAGAAAGGCTAAATTACCCATCCAAGACAGTAGATTCTTCTAAAAGATTTAGTACCACCTGGCTATTTCGTTAATGACATTTTTTGACTATTGGACTAAAACGTGTGATTAAAAAGAAAAGGTAATTAAGATGTGATCTTTGGATTGTGTATGGGTCATATCTATTTGAACCACCAGTCGTGTTGTCCATCCATCAAAGGATAGATTTTTCACTGTCCTTGTGTGGTATGTTTTGATGTATAAAATAACAATTGTGAAATTATACTTATCCTATCTAAATGACAAGTAACTGAAATGAAAAATTTTCTTTTCCTGTTTCATGATTCTTTTGAAGAAGCATTGGTTCTATTTTCCAGATTATCAATGCCATTTCTTTAGCTCATTATAAGTCGATGCAGTTCTGTTATTTATCTAGTAAAGTACATGAACATATTAAGAACAATAAGAATAAAACATAATGGACTTCTTTCAGGAAAAAAAAAACCATTGACGTAACTTCTGTCAGTATATTAACTGTAGGTTCTTTTGATATTCTTTTGCACATTAAAATGTCATGCCGAATTGGTGGTTCTTTTCTAGATTAAAATTGAGCATCAAATTGCTTTATTTTTTACTACTGACGAACTTTTTTTTTTCTTTTTCATTTTTACCCTCAACAGACTTGCTAGAAATTGGAAGATAATGCTAGATTCTCATGAGACCCAAAAAGAAATAATGTTTTCCGTGAACTGCTTCACATGCCCAGCTTATGGAAAATTTTCAAATGATGCACAACGACATGCAACTCTAAAACTGGAAGCTGAGGTCCGTAACTGGCGATCCTGTTTCTCGGCTTATATCTCAGCCCAAAAGGCCTATATTGAAGCCCTGAATGGGTGGCTCTCCAAATTTATCACACCTGACCCATCCTATTATACCAAACCCAAAAATGGTGTACCGCCATTGGTTTTGATGTGCAATGAGTGGGTTGTGGGTTTTGGTAAATTACCTGATAAACAAGTATTAGGCTCCATTAGAAATTTTGTAAGGAGTGTGAGGGTACTGTGGATAAAACAAGGAGAGGAGCAACAACAGAAGAGAAAAGTGGATAGCCTTGCGAAAGAGATCGACAAAAAGCTCTGTGCATTTAAACGAGCTGAGAATAGGGTTTTGGAGACCAAGTTGCTGGAACATAAACCTGAAGCAGATGCAAAACAGAGGCTTGAGCATTTGGCTGAGAGAAAAGAGATGCTGAACAATCTAAGAAAGAGGTTGGATACTGAGAAATTAAGGCATCATGATTGCATGAGAGAGACACATGATGTAACTCTTAACGGGTTCAAGATTGGTTTAGCGGGTATATTTGAGTCCTTGACTGATTTCTCAAAAGATAGTTTTAGTTTGTACAACGGTATGCTAGAAAATGTGGACGAGTCAAAGGAGTTTGAAAAGATAGAGCCGGCGCATGTAGAAGCATTGAATCTGAATTCTTCTTGAATTTAATTTTACAATTGCTGGTGGCTAGAATTTGAGGTGGGGCCCCTGGTTTTAAACCCTTTTGAACATGGTTTCGAAATTTGAGGGCTTGTTTGTAAAGTTAGATGTGATGTAGGGAATATATGGGATGAAGGGTAATTTTGTAACATTGGTGGGTGACCCTAGTTTGTTGTAATTACTGTTTCAATGCTTGCATGATAGAAAATGGATGCTCTAACCTGACAATCTAGGAGTTATTTATCCATTTCAAGAAAATGAAGTACTGAGCAGTGGGCTCAAATTGGATGTCAGTCTCAAATTAGCAAAGCAACTCAACAAGCACAATTTATATAAGAAATAGTGATAGTAGAATAATAATAGTAATAATGAAGAGTTAGTTTGTGTTAACCTGTTTTGCTTTGGTTCTAATTGAAGCATTCTCAGTGCAACTAATATCTAATTTTTTTTTTACTGTGATTGTGTAATATGATAGATAAAGGCAGATAGGAAGTTGAACCAAACTTGATGTGTTGGCTTTATGCACGTGGAAGAGTTCTTAACAAGGCTATGAATTGGAAAATATCTGCCCAAGTGCAAAGTCTTAACAAGGCAAGAAATGATAAAAAAAGATGATGAGAATTGTGGTACTTTATATGTAAAATTATTTCTCCAAGTTCCATTGACCGAATTATTTTAGGGGCATATTTGTCAGTCAAAGTTGGCAAATGCGAAATGAAATGATCTAAGACTGTCTTTTTCTTAAATTAAATTTAATGATGAAAAATGAAAAATATATTTAAAAATATTGGCATCATATGGGACTAAATTGAACCCTCTTAATCAATTATAAATTGAGGACCACTTGCCATGTCCTACAGAATATGCCACATTTATTTCTGGTCTTTTGGATAGGTAGGCGAACAGTCTACATAAATATACAAGCAAAAAGTGATTTAGAAAAGAAATTTATAAGATGGCAATGTACAGAATACTTGCATCGCATTGTACATACATGTGAAAGACACTTGTAAGATGGAATGTATATAATAGTTACATAGTACGCACATTTCTTTTGCGTTGTGCGCCTGTAGCTAGATTAATCAATTAAATGCACGACAAATGTATGCTTACCGGTTTAGTTCCATTAATGTGCGAGGAAAAACAGATAAGATTTTATGAGATATTTAATGAGGGAACTATAATTCTTGGAATTAGAAAATATCTGCCAAAATGCCCAAAATATCGCTGATGAGAGTGTGCGACCATGCACTCGACACGACAATAGTTGCTACCTTGTTTATGTCTAGTAAACCAATTACAAGGCAAAATCTAACATCTTTTTTTTTTTAGGTTTGACAGTGGAAAATCTAACATCAATTGAAGCTACCAATAACATAATGTAAAATTGTATATTTTACTTCTGTCGAAGAAAAAAAATAAGTACACGTCAGCTTCTTATTTTTTTCTTATCAAGTAGAGCTAATAAAGTTTAAGGCGAGAAGTTTGTGAGCTTAACATAAAATTTATCGGGTTAGTTTCAAACGGCAATCAAACCGTCAATATTTGATCTAGTTGACGAGTTTAACGTTTACAATTCACATTGTCGACTTTTTAAATATGCTTTATATTTGACCCTCATTCCTTTCTCAAAAAAAAAAATAATATGCTTTATATGAGATGAAGAGATAAAATTATTTAAAAATGAAAGTACCAAATAATTTATTTTTCAATCTCTTCATTGTATACCTAGTGATATGAAAATACTGAAAATTTTGAAATAAAATATTGTTCTCATTAAATGATCAACCGTTCAAATTCGGTATTTAAAGTTTATGCAACGATTTCCCCTAAAACACTTAGTCATTACAAATTTCTCCCTCTAAAATTTATATTATCATATTTACCCTTTAAAATTTTAAAATTTACAAATTTATCCATTTTATTGTCTTTTTTGGTTAGAACTCATTTTAAGTTTATAAAACACCAATCTTACTCTTTATTAAGAAAAATAAAAAATATGTAGCATGTTTTAGAACAATGTCAATCTTCTAATTGATCAGCTTTCGAGACTAAATAAGTCACTCTATACTTCTAACGCATGCACAACACATTTAGGTCAAAATTCCTCGTTTAATGTTTTATGAAACGATTTTTAAAGTTGAACTACTCACAACTCCTAACGAACTCAAGTTTATACTAACTTCACTTAATTTTATTTGGTCAAAATTTTAAGTATAGCTTCCAGAGCCTCATCATCATAACCAAAATTTCTTACATAGATCACATACATGCAACAGATCTGGAAAAAAAAAGGAAATAAAGAGAACCAAACTGATTGAAGAGAGACTTCCTCTCAAAGGCTTACAGATCTGGCAATCAATGGTGGACCAATTCACGAGAGAGAGCTTTAATTGTTCCCTATTCAGTGTATTGCACGTAGCATTTATGTTTCAATGCTAAGCAAGAAAACCTTTGCTGCTCCTTTGTGCCTTGTATCTATCTATTATCTCTCATATCTACCCCTACCACAACCAATACAGGTGCATTTTGCAATTAAGATCTTTGAAAGAAGGTATTGCTTTTTGCTTCCATTTAGGGAATTTAATGATTGTGGTCCTTGGCTAAAGATGAAACCGCATTTTTTGGATGTCCTTAATTCTCTAATTAATACTTGGCAATCCAACTTTAGATTTACCTTTTTTTTTATATCTATCCCAAGTCATAAAAATTGAAATATTATTCTTAGTTTTGAAAGAATAGCAGATTAATACCCAAGTTCAAAAATGTGTTAAAAAGTTTTCACCCAATCCACACATGTACATTTACATTTAAACTATGAAGGAATACATGCGTTCGGTCAACATTTTTGGAAGTATAAAACTCAGTCGTAGTTTTGCTATTATATTCCAAAGTGAGAAAATTGTTATCAATTTTTTATAGAACCAGGGACAGACAGAAATAAGTTGGTACATAGATATCAAGTTGTTCTAGCACCAAAATAATAGATTGAGGTTTCTCTGTAACAGTTAGTTTAGATTCTAGAGTCTTTCATGTAAGAAGTGCTCTTCACCGTCTAAGATCGTTTTTTTGTGTGTTTCAAGCCATTCTTTTCCAGAGA
>JAJGRW010000235.1:23400-124149 GCA_025461045.1 Carex parvula | reverse complement strand
GGGAAATTTCATGTATACCTTCCAAAAACTTCAAATTTACGTATTCCCCCTCTAAATTCATAATATATTTAGCCTTCTAAATTTCAAAAACTCACAAATTTACTCATTTCATTATTTTTTTTCTATTAAAACATATTTACATTTATAAAGTATTCATTTTGCTCTTTATTAAAAAAATAAAAAATATATAGCATGTTTAAGAAAAATGTTTGATCAGTTTTCTAGAATAAATGTGTCATTTACTCATTTTTCTACTTTTGACGCATACACAGTGACATTCAGTTATATACATGTGTAAGCGACAGAAGTAGATAAATGACATGTTTGCCATCGGAAACTGACAAATTAGAAGACTTACATTTTTCTTGAACATGCTACATATTTTTTTTAATGAAGAGTACAGTGAGTTGTTTTTAAATTTAAAATGAGTTTTAATAGAAAAGACAATAAAATAGATAAATTTGTGAGTTTTTGAAGTTTAGAAGAATAAATATAATTTTATGAATTTTAGAGAAAAAAAATACGTAATTTTAAATTTTTTGAGAAGTATGCATAAAATTACCTTTTAAAAAAATAATTCTCACTGTGCTTAATATTACAATTTTTGTTCTTAAAATAGCGCTTAATTTCCTGAAAGGAAAGCCAAGCGGTTGATTATCTGGCTCTTGACATTGTTCATTGCGTATCCTTCAAACTTAGCCCGATTAAAAAAAGGAAATTGAATCCAAAGTCCGAAACCCAATCTATTAGCCAGTCATATATACTGAGAGGTTTTGGAAAAGATCCGAACTTTATGGTTCTCTCTACTGCACATGCCAAGTGCCCAAGTGCCATTAGTTACAAAACAGAGGAGAGAAACCAGGAGAGAAAGAGAGAGAGGGGAGAGGAGAGCAAAGAGGCTAAGTGGCTAACAAAGTAACAATGTCCCAAGAAGTACACCGGCTAACAGAGCCACTAATTCCTGTTACTAGAGATCAAACTGATCACCAGTACAATCATGATCTAGAGGAGATCAAGAGCATTAAGAAATTCCTAAAGGAGGCTAAGGAGGAGAATAAGAGAATCTGGTCTCTTGCGGGCCCTGCCATTTTCACTGCCATTGCCCAGTATTCTCTAGGGGTGGTCCACCGCAGGTCTTTGCGGGCCACCTGACGACTCTTGAGCTCGATGCCGTTTCTACCGAAAACAGTGTCATCGCTGGCCTCGCCTTCGGTATCATGGTATGTTTAATAATTAATACAAAGCAAACTAAGAACAGAAGGACAATTTGAATGAAAAATGGAATGGAAATATGTTGATGTCAGTTCAGCTGTAAGTTCATATTTGCTATTTTCAAACATGATATCTCCACATTATCGTGTAGGTTATTAATTGAATATAATATTAATTATCTAAAAAGACTGTTTCCTTTGAGACAATGTCTAAGTTTTGACCTATATTTTTAATTAGCCAAGTTCTTATTTTTTTATTGTCCTTCTTTCTTGTGCCACATTCTTTCTACTTTGATATTATTATTATTATTATTATTATTTATTAATTTGGAACTAGGAGAGCGACATTTGTTTACTTTTAGTTTGGAACTTTTTTAAATGAAGGGACATATTCTTGCCACTTATAAACTCCTACTAAAAATCTGTATTTGTCTTTTTTTTTAAGTTTTTAACACTTGGATAGTCAGTTTTGCAGCTTTTGTCCAACTCTTCAATTTAAACTCAACATATAAAATCAATTACCTTATAAATCAAATTTAGGACGAACTTTCAACAACATTAACAAATCAAATTTACATATTTATTTTAAATCAAACGGTCCCAATTAAAAAACAATAATTATACAATCTGATTTGAGCTAGCCAGCAGTCTCTCACCTGATTGAACTATTTATTTTAGCAAAAAAAACAATATCTCCCTTTTTCCGTTTTCCAATACCAACGGAGTGGCAATCTGGGAAATTTTCTTCTTTTTTTTTTGGGCCAAAGTTGCAAGTTCAGCTAATTTGCACAAATCAATGACCAGACTTGTACTGGTACATATATATCAGATATACATGTGTAGCAGTGTTTTACAATACCAGTGCCTTCATTGTACCAACTGCTTCCATAGCTTTGTTTTACCAACAAATTGTGGCAACCTCCACAGCAATCTGGCAATAGAGTGTCCTTTTTCCGGATATCAACTTTTATGAGATACTAAAGTTTTTTCTTAATATAAAATCACAATAAAAGCTGTGCTGTATTTGGGCATGTTGGTTCAGAGCAACTCGAGGCTTAGAATCTCATTGTAAATGGGAGCCCAGTGAAATTATTAAACCCGATTCGCCAACTAAATTCAAAAGAAAGAAAAATGATTAAATCCGACAATAACTTCTTTTTAATTCCACTAATGTTAGATTGTACTAGATAGATTTAAGTCGTTGGATTGAACTTGAAATGATAAAAGGAGACTAAAAATAAGGTCAAATATATGCAGTCACTTTAAGTGTTGGTCATCTTATTTAATCAATGTTCTTTCTTTTCAACAGAAATAACCTTAATTTATTCATACAATGACAATATAATGCAGTTAGGAATGGGGAGCGCCTTAGAGACACTTTGCGGCCAAGCATATGGCGCTAAACAGTTCCATATGCTCGGAGTGTACATGCAACGCTCATGGATCATCCTCACCATCATGTCCCTATGCCTCCTCCCAATTTACCTTTTTGCCACCCCGATATTACTCTTCTTCCACCAAGACAAAGAAATCGCATCACTTTCAGGGAAATTTGCTCTCTACATGATCCCTCAGCTCTTTGCATACGCCTTCAACTTCCCGATACAGAAGTTTTTACAAGCACAGAGCAAGGTCATGATAATGGCAGTTGTCTCAGCTGTTGCTCTAGTGTTTCACCTGTTCTTGAACTGGCTGCTTATAGTCCAACTTGGGCTCGGCCTTGTAGGCGCCGCAATTGCGCTCAATGCATCGTGGTGGTTTGTTGTTGCGGGGCAGTTTGCCTACATTGCCATGGGGTATTGTCCTGGTGCTTGGAATGGGTTTAGTCTTTTGGTATTTAAAGATTTGGCCGCTTTTACTAAACTCTCTATTGGTTCTGCCATCATGTTGTGGTAAGCAATTTCATTCTTTGATTCTAACTTTTTGCTTTTAATCTGATGGGATAAAGTATGATCTTATCTAATTTATTGGAAATGATCTAAATGAATGCAATTGCTACAAGTGAATTGAGAAGTCTGTTTAGATATTTATGACTAAATCACATTTTTTTTGTGCTTATTTGTTAAGACTAACGAATTGTAAAATTCTTCCCCAGTCTAGAATTCTGGTGTTACATGATTCTGATTGTGATAGCGGGGAACCTGAAGAACGCGCAAATTGCAGTTGCTGCCCTGTCTATTTGGTCAGGCATTAGTCTTTATCAGTATTAATTAAATAAACAAATCCATACGATTGATTTAAAAGAACAGAGATGTTCTCTGTATTGCTTTTATTATCGAATAATAATTTGTCTCGCATAGAATATAGTGTTGAATCATGTACATATTCCAACCATTGAACTTCTAGTACTTGGTGCTGTTTGCTCCAGTCTTGGTACTACTAATGTACCTGCTGGGTTTTTTAAGTACCTTCCGTTATTTATTTACACCCTCTTTTGTGCTCATTTCTTGATTAATTGCTTGAATGAGACTTAAACATTAAGAACCAGATTACCAGATAAAACATAGTATAAAAAAAGTATGACCGCATATTTTTCACAAAAGGACCATCACTCAAGATTTTTGTGGTTTATATATTGGCAGTATGAATTTGTCTGGGTGGCAATTCATGATTTTCCTTGGCTTCAATGCTGCTATCAGGTATCATGTTCCTTTTTCGTGTGTGTTGAGATTCAGTTAAAATTTTAGCTCGATTTTTTCACAAATTGTACATTTGAATACATTTTTTTTAAATGACAGTGTAAGAATATCAAATGAGCTAGGAGCAGGGAGGCCAAGAGCAGCCAAGTTTTCGATTTGGGTGGTGCTCATGTCGTCAGTGACAATCGGCATTTTCTTTTTTGTACTTATTTTAGCTCTAAGGGATGTGTATGGGGTTCCCTTCACCAACAATCCTGAGGTTGCTGATGCCGTCTCCAGCCTTGCCGTTGTCTTTGCCTTTACCTTATTCCTCAGTTGCATTCAACCTGTTCTAACAGGTACTGTATTTTCCAAAAAAAAAAGGAAACAAATAAAAATAGTACACTGTAGTTTTAGGTGCAATCCTTTTATTTTATTTTTTGGAAAACATTGACAGTGGCTGCCAAGTGCCAACGTTACAGGAAAGTAAACAGTTTTACAACTTAATCCTCGGACTAACAAAAATTAAACCAAAGCAATCCATCCTGCAAAATTTTCCTCCCCAGAACATCAGCTCTCATCTGCTTCCCCCTGAACACTACCTCGTTCCTCTGGCGCAATAACCACCAGCATACACACAGCATCCAATTTAGCCATTCATCTCTCTGCAATCCTTTTATTTTATCTAGCTATTTATTATCATCTGGTCCTCTTTCATCAGGTTTCTTTGTTGTCCAGAATGTAAATTTTGAATTTTCTTCAAATAATTATTTTTATATAAATAAACTAATTATTTAATTTTTACCCCAACTGCATCTAAACTATTAAGACACATCATTTATATAATGTTAAGTAGACTGAGTTTAATACCAGTTTATGTATCCAGTGACTCCTATTGCTAACTAGTTGTTCACATTTTGTAGGTGTGGCTGTGGGAGCAGGATGGCAGTGGCTGATAGCATATGTCAATTTGGGATGCTATTATTTGTTTGGAGTTCCTTTGGGTTATGTACTTGGTTTTCCTTTGGACAAAGGAATTCAGGTATTGAAACCAGAAATCTAACTGAATAGAAACTAGTATTATTTTTGGGTGTTTAGACAATTCTCTTCTAACGACATGAATTATAAAAAGATAATTCACAATTGCACTTGCTGCAGGGTATGTGGATTGGTCAATTGGCTGGAGTTGGTTTGCAAACTGCAATTCTCATTTATATTACGTGGCGTACTAATTGGGATTATGAGGTCACTATCACTCTCTTACTCTCTAAGCTGTTTCCATAAATATTTGTTGGTACTGGACTGGTACAGACTGGCATTTTCTATTTTGACTTAAGAGTGTGACAAGCTTCCCTAATTTAGTTAATCGCAGAAGTATATTAGTATATATATTTAAGTTATAAACTCTAGGTTCTTGTTTTACTGTCTTTTCAACGTTTCTCTGTCATTTATTTTAATTGATTAAATTGGGAACTTATCAACAGGCAAGCCAAGCAAGTTCAAGGATACAAAAATGGGGAGGTACCACACAGAGTCCAGAGGTGGATAATGATGTATGTTTCCAGAACTTCTCACATTTTTTTTTTTTTTTTTTTTTTTTTTATGTTTTTCAATTTCATCTGCTATTTATCAAACATAACTTCTTGATTATGTACCTATATTTTACATATCCACATTTATCTGTGATTTTCAGGATCGCCATGCTTCGAAGTCCAAATTTGTAGCCTAAGTGACTAAAACATTTAAAGAGGTAGTATGAAGGGGAACGTTGCTTTTCTTTACAGGATGGGTTTGCGAGGTTTATATATATATATATATATATATATATATATAATAAAAACATATTCTTTACCTATTCAAACACTATATTAATTATATGATTTCATTTGCTTTGGAATTGGCTGTAGGCTACTATTTTTTTTTTTTAAACGACTAATATTTCCCATGCAATGCTTTGATCTATAACCAATGCCCTCAGAATAATTCTTATTTAAGGAAAAATTCATTCAGTAATTGTAAAGAAGCCTCACTGCGCTCATTTTAGTTGGGGAATAAAAGTTGGTCTGACAGGTGTCCAAGATGTCTGATTTCTGAATTCAGATGTTCAAATTAATGGATTTGCTTCCATCAAACTTGTTAATTGAATTAAACCTGGTTGATAATCAAACAGCAAAGGAAGGTACTTGACCTCCCCTGTTCCCTTTTAGTTCTGTGCATGGTCAACAAGAACCAGAACTGTATTGCAATCATTATAGTGCCATTCAAATCAAACCGACAAAAATGTCATACACTTTAATTATACTGGGTCGTACAACAAATTAAAGGACTTAATCAACACATACTCTTTATTGTCATTTCAATCGTCTCAACTCTCAGAATTCACATCCTCCCCGGTACCGTAATAGGGTATCTTTTATACACATACTGCCCCCTGCGCTAGCCCGAATCTCAAAGCGGCTAGGAGTTAATCTCAAATCGTAAAGTGAAGGGAATCTTTTACAGTAATGGAGAGGATACTTGTTCTAGGTCTTTCATGAAAAGTTGGGTCATGCCCTCAAAATTCAATAAAAGAAACACCAGTGGTGTTGTAAATTACAAGAAGGAATGAAAAAGAAAAGAAAAATTAATTGAAAATTGACACTGGTACCAATGTTGCTATGTTATGTACAAAAGAACTATCTCCTGCCTAATATCTGAGCACGTTCTGACCTGATTTCTTGTGGATATACACTAGAACCAAAATGGTGCTGAATTGACTTATCTTGTTGTTTGCAGAGGTAACAAATGTTGTTCAAACACCATCCCCTTTTTCTTAGATTGTCAATTGTTAAAGTTCGTTTTGAAGCATCAATCAAATCGGAGTACATTTTAATTGTCCATCTAGCGATTTTTAATCCCTGTATCATTTTTAAACTCAAAAATGTGTACCAAAAAGTTTTACCATGGTAGCTGCAGCTCTATCCCCCACAAAGTTGTATATCTAATGTAATCAGTGCGGTAGGTTTCCCATTATTTCAATTAATATTATACTGGTCCACATTTAAATTCGCAAATATTTTTTAATTTCAGTTGCCTCAAGAGGACAAGAGGACAAGTTGTTGGTTGGACAGTTGGACTTCATTTTAGAATAGTTCCGAATGGAAAAAAATTCAAGTCCTAACTGATGGAAGCAGTTTTATGTAATACCGTGCACATTTATGAGCACATGGCTTTAACTACCAGTTGAGTTCACTGTAAGTAATTAAAGAGCTGGAAGAACAGAGTATATAAAATACTTCGACAAAAATGCAGAACTTCAATACATACACATTGGAAAGCGTACTTATAAGTCCTTATAAGCACTGCATGTTACGCCACGGAATCATTAGTCAATCTTGAGTGAGAGATTAAATATCAAATTGTATGGCACACCATTCTATTAAGTAGTATCCATTTGTGTCGACAACCAGGCCGAAAACACTAACATCTCTTCTTTCAATGCAACAAAATATAAGAGAGTATGAAGCTTATTGCTTTCTATTCAATTATTTCCTTTACTGGTAACAGTAACAACTTCAGAAACTAGATAAAGAGAGCAGGGATAGGGGTTACACCATCACTAGAGCAGTGCTTTGAGATTTGTGGTTGGAAAGAAACCAAATTACATTTGAGACAAGGCAACAGGAACCCATCAAATACCTAATGCTTGAAATGTTGTCTTTGTTTTTCTTCTTGACAAGTGAGCACATCCCAGAGTCTCTAAAGGAGGAAATGATGCAACTGCAAGATAGTGATGACAAACCGTATGAAGATTTGGAGTTTTGGTAGGACAACATGGCTATTTATCGGCAAAAATGAGATTGTGATGTAGATTTTTATTTTACAGGATTGAAGGTCAAGCCTCTCAACTTAATATCCATTAAGAATCCTCCAAATAAATATTATGATAAATCTGTAGGTTATGTGATTGTAATTGGACTTAAGAGTTAAGAGTCTACTGTGTGATGGCTTTGTCAGGTTCAGGGTTTAGGTTTCCCACAACTATTTTCACATTAACATTCATTTCATGTTAATTTCAGCACATTCTCATGGCCATCTCCGGTCATCCATATGGGTTCCTATAACCTAATTTATGAGATTTCATACCTGGAAAATCCCATCCCGCACAATCTTGTGATGAGATTGTGCGGGGTGATATTTTAGTTATTGGTACACGGGACATTTAAACTTGATGACTAGCTGATCAGTGGAGAATCTTTTAGTTAGCTTCTTTCATAATGAAATTCACTTTTTCACACACAAAAAAATAATTTTTGCTAATGAAGATGTACAAGTACTTCAAATTTACCTACTTATCCAAAATATATTCACCTACCGTAGTGTGCTGCATGTATTCTACAAATCTACATTTGTTAATACTTGTTACCTGACTACCCGAAATTCCCTACCTTATACATATCCATAACATTGAAATTAATCCAACAAGTATAACTTTAGTTTATGATGCCAATAAGATGTAAAATTAAACAACTGGTAGCTACTTTATATCACATTGTTCCTAGGCAATAACTAATTAGTAATTATCAACAACTACTAATTTCTTAGTAAATGTAAATATATTGCCTAACAAGCCTCCCAATACAGTATGCAATTTAACATACCAAATTATAGAAAATGTACAAGGTTACAATATTGTACTAGAAACATAAAAGGAAGCGAGAAGATACCAGTTCTTGGAACCTATATATGCTTGTAATTTTGTGTATTTAGAGATAGAAAGAGAGCGTGGGATTTCTGCCGGCATTATTCTCCAGCAGAGGCTCTATGATGTTTATCCATTGGCTGTAGCTTAAAGGTGACCCAGCATCAGGCTGTAAGAACCCATTAACAAAGAAAAATGGTGCACCATAAACGCCTCTTGAGCTCCCGTACTACAAAATATATATTAGATACGGAACCTGATTCAATTATGGGATCTGCTATTCAATGAACCATGACAATTGCACTGCAGACAGAGTGGTACACAGAAATCATGCCACAAAAAATAGCCAAAGTAAAATCCCATCGCATGTATGACACCCAATGGGAATTGGAATGGGAAACACAACACCTAAAATACTGCAAATTATAGCAATATCTGGTCATCCACCCTAATGTCCAAACTTGTATCTGTATTCAGCTCACATATAATATTGGTGCAATTACCAAATACCAAATGCCATATCACATATAGTATCTGTCAGGATACATGTATCTGCTTTCAAAATATGATTTGGATTGAAGAACATAATCGCTGAGCCATTTATCTCAACAGAGATGTCCATAAGTTCAGTGAAAGATAAGTTTTTCTCCCATCTTGGTAGTTTGGTGTTAGTTTTGGTTTATGTAACGGATAAGGCATATTGAGGCTGAACTGCTGAAGTACTATTGCCAAATATAAAATGAAAATATAAAAAATTAACCCATGCAGCAATGTGATACATTACATATGGAATTTCAGTTAAAACTGAATCCTTCTTTCAAATAAGTGTTTATGCTGTTCAACACCAAAGTAAAGAAAAAAAGATGTTGCGTACCCTGTAGGAAATGCGGGCAACTAAATCAGTAGAAGAATCTTCAAATCCAGATTCAAAATCATTCAAAAAGGAATCTCCCAGAACAAAGGCCCCAAGCTTTGACATATCCTTTTGTATGACTAATCTTGATGCATTTGCTGTTGGTCCATTGTAATACCTCTCCTGTTCCACAAATAACTAACCAGTAAGCTCACAACCTACACTGATGTTTCTTCTTACATAATTTTTGTCTTTCTATCATAATTTTGACATCAAGGACTTGTTGTAGCCTGCTACAGATTTATTCAAGAGAAATAATGATGAAGAAAAACTGAAAAAGTGAAAACAGAAAGCTTGAGAAGGCCGTAATGCTACTTTTGTTTCTGTATTTTGGGCAATTCTATGTTTTCTTGAGCATCCAAGTTTTTGTCATGAAAACACCGAAAAAAAGTTTATTTCTTCTTGTTTTTTTTTTAAATGTTCTGTACCAACTTTGTGCTGTTGGTGGTCTTTGTACACCATGAAGTACAGAGTTCCTTTTGATTTCAATCTATAAAAGAAGTTTATCCAACCTGATACTTAAAGAAAAGCTCAAGCAAATCATAGGTTGAAGATGAGTTCAACTTATTTGCTATGTGAAGGGCCCTGCATGCTAGGAATGCATTGTTGTGAAACCTACAACGAGTATATACATTCAGGTTTATACAAAAGAACACAAAAAATAAACATAATACATATATAAATCATGACAGAGTTCCTGAATTGGTATAGGAATCATTAACTAGGTCTTCCATCAGCAGTACACTAGACCCAGTTTGCATGGTAATCCTTGCTCTGAGCAAACAATTTTGTGAAATAGTGTGGACAAAGCCACCGGTCTCACTGAATTACTGAGACCACAAAAATTACAGTACATTACAAGTTCATTAACCAAGCTACGTAAACTAAACCAACCTTAACTACATGACTTAACCTAGATAAACCTCATACCATTATAACAAATTCATAGCCAAAATTAAGAACACTTGTCCAAAAGCAAACCAAATCACCCCCTACGTTCTCTGAGCAATTAGACACTATTTTTTATTTGAAAGGAACAATTAAACAGAGTATGAAGTCTCCGTCCAATTGTTGAAAATAAATAATAAAAAAGAGAGACAAGTTTCTGCCAATTTGAACCCAGCAGCTATAGATGATAAACTTTAAAACGAAAAGTAGTATATTGGTCAGAAATCAATTAAATCGAAACTATTGTCAAAGTTTCAAGCTTGACATTACAATTGCCTTAATTCTTTATTCTGGTTTGCTGCTTACTCAGTACTCAGATAACAGATGCAGCAGCAACTGGTAACAACGAGACTTAAGCAAGAAAGTGAAGTAAAAAGGGGAACTCACGGGAGAGGGAATGGGTGCACGATTAGGGAGACGCGAGAAGAAAACTGCTCAACGACCTTCTTCAAAGGCGGCCACGCATCTCTACTGTCGGGGCATAGCGGGTCGAAGAACGCCTCGATCAGGATCGAATCCTTCCACGGACCCGACCCGCTATAGGCGAACCCGTCAAACTTGGAAGGTATAGAAGAAGCCTTTGATCGATCGAGCTGATAGAAGGAGAGAAACAATAGGAAAATTGGGAATAAAGCTTTTGCCATATTGTGCTTTTGCTATTGCTTGTCGTGTAAATTTTGGATGGGAGATCTTTCCTGATTTTTGGAGGTCTTAGTGCGGGGTGGATTGGTAAGAAGACAGGCGAAGGCCGATAAAAGGCGTTTTGACGGGTAAATTCTTTAACAGAGTAGTTTTGGCTTTATGCAGTGCACGGATATAGAATTAAAACATCACTGCTTCCGCTTAGTACGCTGCATGAAGCCAATACTACTCCGTTAAATCTTTACCCGTTTTGACTGTTTGGCTCATACAACCTCAAACCACATGTGCACACGTAGAAGATCAATTAAACAAATGAAGAGCTATAAGTTCCTACGTGCCTACGTGTCCACTCTCCAGTAAACTTACAAAATAACTTTTTGCCAAAAGTTTGAAACAAAATATTTTTTACGGATCCTATAACTTAATTTTCAAACTTTTCTCCTTTTTTTTTCTTCTTCCCCTTAACTATTTACACATTTTTTTTATAATTTTACAATTTTAATTTTCAATTTTCATAAGAATACTTTATAATCTTCAACATTTCATAAAGTTTATTTTAATATATTGTAGAATATTATTTATGAGGTATTATAGTTTAACAAAAAAATATAATGTCAAACGGATGACACTTAAAAATTCCAAGTAGAAGATATTATATTTACACGCCACAAAATTCTTAATATTTTATAATTCCTTTGAATTTTAAATTTTAAATTTTAAATTATGTTAGTAATAAGAATAAAAAGTGTTACAAACTTAGAAATTTGATGCTTTAATGTCACTCCGCCTCTACTTGTGTTTTAACTTTAATCCATCTTAAAACACCTTAATGCGCTTTCTTTGATGTATTTAAACATCTTTTATATACTTAAATTCACTACTACCACTTGTCAAACACAATTTCAACATGTAGTTAGACTTGAATTATACTCACTGTGCAAGTCATCGCCTGTAATCCATTTATTCACTCGACTTATTTTAATATTTTGGTGGCAATTACAAAATTTGTCAATCTTACACCATAAGAAATGTAGCTATCTTCTACTATTTTGGGAGGCCCAAAATTGAAAACATGTTGCAAGCAAAAATTCATTGGGGTGTTGATGAAACCCAAATTCATGAATGCTATGAACTTCTGTCAGTTCAGCTCACACCTTCATCAAAACTGAATCTCACAAAGTATTATGCTTCAATTCCCATTAAGCGGCATTGTCCCGATTGGAAGTAACATTCTCCTGCAATGATAAAAGAATTATTTGTATTAGTTTCCAAAAGGAATTAAAAGAAGAATAATCAAGTATTGGAACGAGAATATTATTCACACAGGAGGTACCATGTCATTCTTCAAAGATCCACCCCACTTCTGAATTCGAGAATTCGCCTCATTTGCCTGCCAAGTTTTTCAATCCAGAGAAAGTTGTTTGTCAATTTGCATGTGCAAAGATAGATTGAATATGATCGAAAAGTCTAGGTATAATATGGATATATAATTCTTAGTACCAATTCTATCAGACTGTGGACTGGTAGGGAACCAGCATCTAACTGCTGATATCAAGCCGAACATATTGTTACTAAAAAGCACATAGAATTTCTTTGTTGGCAGCATCCCACCCCACATTCTTAGTACCAATTTGTTTATATATACAGATACATATAATTTGTTTATATAGTAAATACCTCAGTTTTCCAATTTGTTCTGAGAGTGATGAAGATGAGAATTATAGTCTGTAATCCTACGCCAGACAGCATCCCACCCCACATTCCCTGAAGCAATAAAAAGATAATATACATATAATTTGCTTATCAGTAGTCTTAGAAAAAGATCGCCAATTTCATATTTGATCAGTTGTTATTAGTTAATTGATTAATTAACGGCCAAACCTGAACTCCAAGGTTAAGAGGAAACGCAATGATATAGCCAACAGGAATTCCAAATAAGTAATAGCAACCCATGTTAATGTATGCAACTAGCCATTGCCACCCTGCTCCCACTGCCACGCCTACATACCATTTTAATGTATTCAATGTATTCAATTGTTGATCAATGTATTTAACAAGTTTTTGGTTTTTTTTTTTCTTTCTGAATTTCATAATTACTTATCTGGTAACTTCTCATATCCATGTCTAATTAAACTCAACTATACAAAATTAATTGAATTAAGTAAACAATTAATAGTCATGTGTTCAGGTGTATATCCTTCATATTATTTTTCTCCCTTTTGTCTTATTGTTTAATAGGGAATTTTATAATATTGGGATTGAAAGCTCAATAAGTACCTGAAAGAACAGGCTGAATGCTGTTAAGGAGAAGACTGAAGGCAAAGACAACAGCAAGACTAGAAATGGTGCGCACTACCTCAGGATTGTTTGTGAAAGGAACTCCATATACATCTCTTAGAGCTAAAACCAGCGTGAAAAAGAAGACGCCGATAGATACAGAGTTCATTAAAACAACTATTATTGCAAACTTGGCTGCTCTTGGTCTCCTTGCACCTAGCTCATTAGATATCCTCACACTGCAAGGAAAGACAATTATTTGCTTACGGTTCACCCTTTTTGTACAGGACAACATGGAGGAAATTTAAAATTATAGTATAGAAGTTAGATTTTCTTTTTTTAATTCTTTTTCAAAAATGGGATGACAAAAATTACCTGATAGCTGCATTCATGCCGAAGAAAATCATGATTTGCCACCCAAATAAATTAGTGCTGCAAAAATAATATAATAGCATTAAATTGTTTTTCAATTAGTTTTCTTTTAGTCCTAACAAAGAGAGGTAAAAGATATATATAAAGAGGGATGAATAATGAATTTAGTACCATATGGATACAGCAGCAACAGCTATTTGAGCATCAGCCAAGTTCCCCACCAAAACAATGAGAAACGTATAAAACCAAAACTCCAAGCTGCACAAATCAGACATCAAAATCCCAATCAGAGCTCATACTTACCAAATAAATAAATCTTCAATTTTAAAATTGCTACAATGCTTAAACATACCACAACATAATAGCAGAACCAATGGAGAGCCTAGCGAATGAACCGAGATCTCTAAATGCAAGCCAGCTAAATCCGCTCCATGCTCCAGGACAGTAACCAAGAGCAATATATGTGAATTTGCCGAGCACAATAAGCCACCAAGACGTGTTGAGTGCTATAGCCGCACCAATTAGACCCATCTTGAACTGAACAATAAGCAACCAACTAAAGCCTACATGAAAAACCAACCCGGCAACTGACACAACTGCCATGGCCATGACCTTGCTTTGTGCTTGCAGGAATTTTTCTATCGGGAAATTCATGGCATATGCAAAAAGTTGTGGTATCATGTATAGTGCGAACTTGCCGGCAAGTACCGCAATTTCTCTGTCTTGTCTAAAGAAAAGAAGGATTGGTGTTGCAAAGATGTATATTGGGAGGAGGCATAAGCACATGATGGCGAGAATAATCCATGAACGTTGCATGTATACGCCAAGCATGTAGAGTTGTTTAGCACCAAAGGCTTGGCCACAAAGTGTCTCCAATGCGCTCCCCATGCCCAACTGCAAAATGCATAGAAATTTCTAGGTAAAAATTTTTAACAACTTTTTATGTAGGAGTTGTTACCATGATAGGCCTGATGATGTTTGATTCCACAGATCTGGTACCTGATACAGGCAATCTTCTTGTTGAATACTGGTTTGATTTATGTCCTAACCATAGGCCAAGTTTAAGGATTGGTTTGGATTTTAAATGAGGCTTCAACATTTAGTTCCAACGAACCTCAAATAAGACCTCTGTTATTGGTAACTGATACTATGTAAAAATTACATGATGCATCAGCATTAGGATATATTGCAATTTCTTTTCCAAATTTTCTGCCTGACATCTAAATAATTGTTCAAGCAATTAAAGTGCATCAGTATTAGGTAGCAATCCACCAAGAATGGAGGTTGAAATAATTGGTTATATTTCAGGCATGATGAGGCCTTGATTACTCTTCTCTCTGATTTTGACAAACTTTTCACTGTCATATTTCCAGGTTGATGTCTGGTACTACTAAATCGAAGAAACAGACACTTGGACATTACGTCGAACACATGTTAAGCATACACAGGGACATTAATTCATGAAAGCGTACAACGCACCCTTCTTGTTAATTGTCTACACTAATGTGTAGCGGCTAACCCGTCTAGCCACCTCTTCCTCTTCTTCTTCATCGCTCTTTTTTTTTCTTTGAAATCTTTTTTTATTTTATTTTAAATATATCTTTTTCTTCATCTCTCTCTCTCTTTTTCTTTTAAAACTTGACAGTGGCTATCAAGTGTTGCATTAATAAAAAAAAGATATTACAACTCTACCTACAGTACTTGCCAAGAAACAATTGCAACTACCAACACACTATCTACCGACATTTTTATTAATATCCGAAGTTAATTACAAATTAATAAATATACTCAGAATTTCTAAGATTTTCGAAATATGCCCAAACCGGCCAGATTCTGACCGGTTTCTTCCTTCTTTTTTTTATTCATTTAGAGACACTATGAAGAGCAAGATAATGAAATCTAACACTGAAAATTTGAATTTTTTGTTTAAATTATTTGTTAGATTACTTCCTTTGATTTATAATTAGCATATTTATACTAAAATACACTATATTACTTGAAATTATGTTGAATTACACTATATTACATTAAATTACGCTAAATTATGTTAAATTACGCTAAAATAAGGTAAATTCTGGTAAATTACTGTGTGTCTTCATAGTGATGTATAATTAGAAACTATATTTTGTTTCTCTTTTATCTTCATAGTGATTTATAATTAGAAACAATTTTTTTAAGAGACACTATGAAGAGCAAGATAATGAAATCTAACACTGAAAATTCAAATTTTTTGTTTAAATTATTTGTTAGATTACTTCTTTTGATGTATAATTAGCATATTTATACTAAAATACGCTAAATTACTTGAAATTATGTTGAATTACACTATATTACATTAAATTACGCTAAATTATGTTAAATTATGCTAAAATACGGTAAATTCCGATAAATTACATATGAATATGGATGATATCTTTACTGAGAAGGCGAAAAACGACGACGAAACTTCAAACGGCCATAAACTTGAGTTGAAGTTTCCGATTAAGATTTTCATTTCTATTATTCAATTTAAGTAGCTCAGTAAATTAGTTATATAATGAACTTGTAGAATATTAATTTTTACTATTTTTTATGATTTATGAAAGATGGCACAAAATCGTCCTAATTTTGCATAGTTTAGTGTAAGTTACCGTATTTCATTATAATTAGCGAAATTAGTGTAATTTAGCGTAATTGAACATAATTTACCGTAATTTAATGTAATATAGTATAATTCAACATAATTTCAAGTAATATAGTGTATTTTAGTATAAATATGCTAATTATAAACCAAAAGCAATACATTTATCAAATTCAAAGTGGATTCGACCTCAGAAACGCTCTGACATGATCGATTTTTCAAGTAATCTAACAAATAATTTAAATAAAAAATTCGAATTTTCAGTGTTAGATTTTTTTATCTTGCTCTTCATAGTGTCTCTAAAAAAAAAAAAAAAACCGGCCAGATTCTGAGATTCTGGGTATATTTATTAATTTGTAATTAACTTTGGATATTAATAAAAATGTCGGCACTATCTAACTAGTTGAGAAATAAAATAACTCCACATAGCTAAGGAACATCAGACTACACCAAAAAGGAAAAACTTCCTCCTACACCAAAAATAAAAGCAGATATTAAAATAAAAATAAATTCAAGCATAGTCTGTTTTTAGCGCTTAAATTATTGTGTTTGGTTCAAATGCACAAGAACATCTTGTTAACCTTGGACAGAAAAAATTGTATTGAACTTGTTTAAGGAAAAAAAAATTCAAAAGATAAAATGACCTTCCAAAAAAAAAAAAAAAAGGTGTTTCTTGGGGGAGCAGCTTGGGTCCGATGGGCTCTAGGACCGTCCGATCTGCTTTAAGATTCACTCCATAACTTTTGTTGCTTCTTTAATTATGTGTGCACGGATCTTAAAGCAGATCGGACCCAAGCTGCTCCCGTTTCTTGGTTGTTGCTTCTTGCAATCTGGAAGCACACTGCTTACTCGGTTACTCCATAGCCAAATTAACTGTAGAGTTGCTGGATAAATATATTGACAGAGCTGATTTGACTTCATGCAGCATATTAATAATATTTTTTTTATTTTGTTTTTATTGATCTTGCATCCTCGCCCTCGGTGAAGCTGTCATATTTAATTATTGCTCCGTCAGTCAAAGTCGGAGATAGAGAGATGAATTGCAATAAGAGAGAAAGAGTACGAGTTTGATTAATGAGTAACTGATTGAGGTGTCCTGGAAAATGCAATAAATTGTCATGAAGTGACTGGCATTCGTCTGAATATCCATTCAAGTTGTCTCCTTACTGTAGTACATCTCTAAAGAATTTTACTTTAGGTAAAAATTAATTCTATTCAATTGAATATTAAAAAAGTAGTAAATTTTATAGCCGAATACACTTATCAATTATTTAGCATTCAAATTTGAAAATTTTGCATCTAAAAATTGTGTTATTTTTGTACGATGTGCATATACTTAGTCATCATTATTCTTAGACAATCGTGATGAAAAGGTGCACGGATATGGTACTTGTCAGATCTGTCGAACCTAATATAACTATATTTAATTAATTAATATGTATTATTGTATTATCTATAAATATATAATTGTTATAATTTTAGAGTTGGAGCATCTCCGGCTCTAGTATTATTAGAGTTTTTAATATGAAGTGGCAATTTATATTTTGATTTCAGAGATGTAGGAGAATTTCTTATTTAGAAATTGTTTATTACTTCACCCTGACAAAATAAGTTGTTTAAATTATTTCTCTTTTTTAATTTATTACTGACGCGGCTTAATAAAAACTCCAAAAATTAATTTCGTAAAAGTTTAAAAACTTAGAGACTTTAGTTGCTACAAAGTGATTAACATTTATTTTGAAACTCTTTGTGTCGTTGGGATGGAGATGCTCGCTATTATATTATTTTTACGCATTTGTTGTTTCATTCAATATTAATTAATTTTACTTAAAATTTAAACTAGTAATGACTAACATTTAACGAGCTATTAACTTATTAAGTAATTCAAAATGTCCATAAATGAATAGTGCCATAGTTGATGGACAGATATGGAAGTGAACGGCTAATATTTTCTATTTTTTAGGGTAAATCTCTGGAGGTCACTAAACTTTGTCCTTTGTCACTCAACTTTGATTTGTCTCTCTATAGTCACTGAACTTTTATTTTGTTCCAATCAAGTCACTCTATAACTTTTCCATCCAAATTATAACGGAATATGTTCATTCTGTCTAAAAATTTAACAGAATATGCTCATTCAAGTAGAACTGAACAAGCAGCACTTTTATAGTTGCACGCCAGTAGCTCAAACAAAATGTTAAAAATTAAAAATTTATATATGCTCATAGGAAGGGGAAAAAAGAAAATGGAAGTCCGAGAAGAATATTAATTAAAGTCATCACGTTTCTCGCCTCTTCGCATGTTAGTAGTTGAGGGAATTTATTGCAACACTAAACACAGATTTGGAAATAAATGACTGAGTAGTAGTAGCGTTTATGTCAAATGTGATCCATGCTTCGCTGGTTTTTGACTAAACAGACACGAAATAACCATAACCATTAAATAATAGGAAGCTGATATGAGTACCCGAGATCCAGTACCTATATTGTACTCACACCTTAATTATCATATTTCTGATGATCTGTGAGAAATTTTGCAAATCTAAAACTACAAATATTTTTTACGTAATTTTCTTTTTCAAATGAGATTCATGATGACGTATTTTCGGACTCGTCGCCACAAAAATATTTATACCTATACTTATAAGTATTTATACTTATACTTGCGAATCTAAAATCACGAATGGAATTGAACCGCTATCAATGTGATGGAACATATTTAACAAAATAACTTACCCATAACAATAAATGATGGTCCCGTATATCATTAGTTCCTCTAGCTTTACACATGGTTTAGATAAAATAGCTTGGAGATGGGAGCCATCTAAACAATTTACTGTTAAATCCATCTATCAAATTCTTAATTTTAGAGGCATTAAGGCTAATAAATTTGCTATTATTTGGGAAGTACCAATCCTGCCTAAAATCAGAATTTTTATGTGATTAGTTCTAAATAATAGAATACTCACTAAGAAAAACCTAAGGAAAAGGGAATGGAATGGAGTACTGACCTGTCATTTTTGCACTTCTAATGAGGATACTAACCATCTTTTTCTTAGGTGTCATCAAGCTCAGCAGATTTGGTTTTGGTTAGGCAATAATCAATTATTTCTGGCGAATTGGCTTTTATTGATATTTTTTATTTTGCTAATCAATTAAACTATACTCAACAAATCGGATTCTTAGTGATCTTTAGTGCAGTTTGTTAGACGATTTGGAGACAAAGGAATGAAATTTGCTTTCACTCTAGTATAGGGAAAAGTGTTCGCACTATCATATTACTCATAATCTCTCTTTTTGAATATTGGACAGGTCACATGAACAAAAGGATTAAAGAGGCTGCCGAAGAATGGCTTCTGGTAGATCTCAATGCAATACCGTTGCGGGTATGGGATCCGGCCGACTCCCAAGTTGTAGAGTACCATGGTACTAAAGATGGCGGCCATAGTGGGATGCTTTTGAGGGATGCTGGTACACCAGCTTAGAACAACATGAAGTCCAGTTTTTGTTGCATCGATCCGAGTTTAGGATCCTTTCGTTACTTTAGCCCATTTATATGTGGCTTAGTTTTAGATAGTGAGTTTTCTATAACGTGTTTTGGTGGCTTCTTAAGCGCCGAGTTTTTGTGTTTTGTTCGGTGATAGGACATTATTTCTCACTTTAGAACTGTAGTTATTTGACTTGAGATGTAAGTTAACTTGATTTCATAATATATAAAATGGACATTCTATGTCTTTTATCAAAAAAAAAATGATGGTCCCGTACCCTGTCACCAGTCCATTTTGCAAATTTCTCTCTTGTTTAATTTAAAAGAATTATATTTCGATGCAAAAAATAGGGGCTTGACCGGTTGACAATACTTACATTAAAAAAAATGTACGTGCTTAGTATCAAACCACGATTATTGGACGAGGTAGTTGTGGTAGTCATGTTAATTAAAATAACACACATCTTTATAATTATAATTGGAGTGAGGTTACGATAACCATGAATATTATATATAATATTAGCTTGTGCTATGAACTGGTATCTTTTTTTTAAAAGAAATTTCAAACAATCAATATGAACCATTTAGCATGATTTTTGTATGAAAATGTACTTAAATAGAATAAATATTACATTTTTTATAGAAGAAGAGGGTTCAATTATTTCATGTATTTTATGTTTTATTGTACCTCACATTTTTTATTTTCATTTTTAAAGTCTAAACAGTCGATCCAAACCGGTCAACATGATCTCCAAAATAAAACGTGCTTGGAGACCAAATTTTATATTTGTTTGGGAAAAAATTACTATTTTTTTAGATAGGTACAAAATTATTGTTTTTGGATGGTTCAAAAACAGTAATTTTTTGTACCTATTTAAAAAAATAGTAAATTTTTTTCAAAAAATATAAAATTTGATCTCCAAACTATTTTAATATGAAAATTATGTTGATCGGTTCGGATTCACTGTTTGAACTTTAAAAACAAAGATAAAAAAATATAAGGCATGCACGGTGAGGCATTTTAACCCTCCTCTTTTTAGAATTAGTAAAAAAAATATTTTACTGTTTTTTTATAGGTAGAAAATTACCTAATTCGAAATTTTGGATCATTCAAAAATGGTGATTTTCTGTTTACGTAAAGAAATAGTAAAAAAATATAAAATTTGATTTATAAGTATATTTTTATTTGAAATTATGTTTAACGGTTTGGATCGACTGTTTGAACTTTGAAAATAAAAATATAAATTTATTGCACGGGTCAATTTGTAATATGTATATTACCATAATCTCACTCATTATAATTGTAATTAAACAGCATATATATATATAACAAAGATATCGATCAATAGCATACCGCATACTCAAAATTGCACTGGCCTTAGTTTTCTAGTGCGTAATAAGGTGGGATGAAATTTGGTGTTACATGCTGATTTTTGTGTCAAAAGCTAGCATTTCCTTAATCACAAGTTTTCACATAATTCAGGTGAAAACTCAAATCCACAAATCAAAACTGCCAGCAAATATTTACTTCAATACAATCAGATCATGAACTTAACATTGATGAGACTTAAAGGAACATACGTACCATGATGCCAAAGGCGAGACCGGCGATGACCATGTTCTCGGTTGAAACGGCATCAAGCTCGAGAGTCGTTAGATGCCCCGCAAAGACCTGAGTGATGGCCCCGAGAGAATACTGTGCAATGGAGGTGATGATGGCCGGCCCCGCAAGACACCATAGCGTGTTGTTCTCCGCCGCCGCGTACTTGAAAAATTGCCTCACGCTTTTGATCTCCTCTAAGTCGTCGACTGGTTTGTTAGCATCATGGGGATTGATTTCATGTTCAATATTTGATTCTATTAATGGCTCTGATAGTCGATAATTTTCTGAAGTTTCCATGGCTATGGATCTCTCTCTCTCTCTCTCTCTCTCTCTCTAAATATGGTGGAGATACCTACTAGTCACAGATATTTATGAAAAGCAGCAGGGATCTTGTAACAATACACAGTCAACATCCAGCACAGTTCGGTAAAAATGTTAAATACATCTGCTTCAACATAATTAATGAAGAAAGAAAAGAAAAAGAAAAATGAAATATTATAGAAAAGATTTGCACGACTGAAGTTAATTAAGCGCCCGTTTTCAGCGCAGGAATCATAATTTTGCAGAATAACCAAAATGTATCATCCTTCCGCTGTAGGCGGTAGGCCGGTAGCGCATGTTATGCGATAAAATGAAGCTAAAATGGTGGGGTTTTGTCCAGAGGACTTGGGACAAAATTATATATAAAGTTTAGTCTAAATTATATAATCGGTGTCAAATGTATGCGGTCAGTTTAGATTATTAAGTTCTAAATTGTTCACACATGGTTTGAATCCAATCTTGAATAAAAATTGTCCAAAATTATATGGACAAAAACCAATTTAAAAAAGCTTGTTCGATAAGTGTGGAAAAGAGATATAAAGTGGAATAATACAGATATTTTTTCCGCCGAACAAGAAGAACATATTCGATCGATAAGTGTGGAAAGGATAATAGAGTGAAATAGAGGCTCTATTTTAATCAAACAAGAAAGAATTGAATGAAATTGTGAAAATGAGAAAATGAGAAAAATAGAATTGAGTTTGAACTTTTGCAATCAAACTCTACATTTTACACTTTGGTCCCTTCTCTATTCCTCCATAAGTCAATATTCTTGTTCAATGTAAAGAGTACGTTTGGCTGGGAGCTAGAATCACTAGTACAAAAAACCCCTTCACCGACTGTTAAAAAATCTCTATACCGACTGTTATTGAGGCGTCGGTGATGGCGCCGCCGGTATAGGTATATCTTTACTGACGGGTAAATAACAGTCAGTGTAGGTACCAACACCGACGGTTTTCTTTAAAAAACAGTCGGTGTAGGGTACCAACACCGACGGTTTTCCTTAAAAAACAGTCGGTGTAGGGTACCAACACCGACGGTTTTCTTTAAAAACAGTCGGTGTAGGGTACCAACACCGACGGTTTTCTTTAAAAAACAGTCGGTGTTGGGTACCAACACCGACGGTTTTCTTTAAAAAACAGTCGGTGTAGTTTCTAAAAACAGTAGGTGTTGGTATACAAATTTTTGTATAATTCTATTTGTATTGGGACTACCCTCCATATTTTTGCTAGTCATATATTACCATTCGACATTCATTAACATTAAACAAAATATCAAGCAAATAATTTAGACAATATAAAGAATATACAACATAACATATTTATTACAAAAGACCACACAATATAACAATATTTACATAACACAAATAAACAAAATATGCAACTGAATTACACAACAACCATTGTATTTCATGCATTGTAGCTATTTTTTATTCTCTGGATCACTTACAAACCCAACCTCAATTTCCTAAAGAGAAAATCATAAAAGATCCGCCAATATGCATGTATCCATCTGAACCAGTACCCATCTGATGTGCAAATATGCATGTATTTAATTAGTTGGGAAACCTTTTCTTATTAGTTCCTCTCAGAGCATTTCCTGAGATCGTCTAACAAGACGCCTCACCCTCTTTTTGAAGTCCTCTCTCCTCTCCCTCCACTCCTGCATAAACAAGTGCCACATTAGTCTATAATACATCAAACATTCACATTAACTTGCTAAAAAGGAATATACTGTGGTAAACATAAGGGCACATGGCATTTTGTCCATGTTGTACATCATCACATGTATATATATGTTAAAGTTCAGCCACAATAAAAGAAAATATAGTATAGCTTCACAAACGGTGCCCCAACACCTGCATTTAGCATTTTGTTATTTTTTACCATAATTTCTCATTTCAAAAGTGAATAAATTCTTACTCCAGGCTTAATCTCAAATACATCATTTTTGTAATATTCTAACAAAAATATCGATTAGCTCCATATAACACTCCATGGTTTTCACCATATTTTTACTTGAAAATGCCTCTTAAGATCAAGATGGTGAAATTGGAACATAAGTAATATTTAAGCTATTTGTTTATTGTTCATTTTATTAAAAGAGTTGATATTAAGTACTCTCAATTTGTGTCCTGCAAGCAACCAGTCACATAGACACTCACAAGGCACGTTTAGGTTGACATTTTTACCAAATGGGTATGGAACCTGGCCTATTATACTTGAAAATGTACAACAAACAATTAACCTTGAAATAAAAAACATAGACCATAAAAGAGAACACAATAGTACAACGTATTATTTGAACTTACAGCAGCCTAAATATTAGCTGGGGACTCATCGTTTGGGCTTGATAGCATAGATATAATGCTCAGAACAATGCTCTCTACCTGAGTTTTTAACAAATAATTACAAAATGTATAACTATCCAACAAAACAACAAACATTGAAGATGAAATAAAAATAATAATAATGGCTTCATCACCCCCACACCCTAAATTTTTTATTTTTTTTATTTTTCTGTTTGTTGTTGTTCTTTGGTCAAATGGGGAATTAAAAAAGTAACTAGAAGTTTCCCAATTTATAAATAAACACACATGAAGCAGGAATGCAGTTGCCTAACACTCAAAACAAAAAAAGTTCCACACAAAAGAATCTTTAGTACCGTGTGGACAGGTGTCCAGCGCTCACTGGCTAGTTCATAACCGTTGGGGTCGTCACCAGGTGGATGAAGAATTGAAATACAAACTCGCCCATCAGGATACACTGTTTATACATCAAAGTTATATCAATATTACAACAGAATGAAACTGAGCTCTTTTTAAGGCTTATCAAAATTGCACACGCATACTGGTAAAAAATATTGGGAAAAGAACCTCATACATAAGGAGTTATGCTAAATATTAAATAAATTGCTGAAATCATCATATGAATTCAGGTTCCAGTTCAGGTAAGTACAGGTCAAGATTAGGTACCATAGTACAATGTGACGCACAACTAACCATTTGGATGCCACATCTCAGAGGTGAATCTGACTGTTGGAGGGCTATTGGGATAATTGGCTGGAAATGTCATGATTGCATTAAAGTAGCCTCCATCACTGTGTAATGATTTACAAGTTAGAAAAGCAGAGATGTATTTGGAAAAAATAAAGGGATAATTCAGATTTTGGTCTCTTAAGTTTTCTCAAAGAAACCAAGTTAGTCCCTGAACTTTCATTTGCACTAAATTAGACCTTAAACTTTTAAAGAGTTAAGTTTGTTCTTGAATTTCGGAAAGCTTACAAAGCTGGCTCCTAAACTTCTATATGAACCAAAATGATTCTTCCAAGCAGTGACAAAGCTGATCCCTAGACTTCTATATGAACCAAAGTTAGTCCATGAACCCCTACTTCCAAGTCTAAAAAACATAGATAGCTGGATTAATTCGAATAATTTTAGAGAAGTTGAAGGATCAATTTAAGTTTTTCTTTTTTCAGAAGTTAAGGGACTAATTTGGTGCAACTCAAAGTCTAGGGATCAACTTGATTTTTCTGAAAAAATTTAAGGACCACTTTAATGCAAATAAAGTTTAGGACCGATTTAGTTACTCTAAGAAATTTAAGGGACCAAACCATTGAATTCTCCCAAGACTTCTAACGATAATCATTCACTGCTGACCCGTACATATTTCTGAAAGAAAACTTTCAACAATAATCTCTTAACCAAATGGAAAGTGAAGGAGGCCTAAATATCCTCCTTTGCTCTCTACGTATGTACCAAATGCAAAATTACACCGGTACCTAGCAAAACACAAACATATATGGTGTAGAAGAAATAATAAAAGAACTGACAAAAAACAATGAAAAGGGCAACTCTAACTCTTGGGATAACCACTTCGCAAACAAAGTACAAATCAGACAGCGACTTTTTAAGTAGGAACATGATATATAGAAATGTTATATCAGTTCCTGTACAATGATTAAGCAACAAAAAGGTGCATGATCTTAAAATTTGACATGCTCACAGGTAAACACGGGAACTTAATGACGACGATTTAGCTCATAAAAAAGTTTGTCCACTTCTATGAGAGAATAATAAGAATTGCCATTCGGTGCTTAAATTGGGCTTGATTAAAAAAATTCAGCATTACTGGATTAAAAAAATAATAACCTCTTAACCAAAAAGAACATAAAGGAACCATAAATTTTCTTGACTTCCTCTAGACATCCATGAAATATAAACAAACTCAAGGATATTGCAAAGCTAACATTCAGTACAGTGCAAAGGGGTCTCCAATTTTAGGGTTACCACTTTAGGACCGAATTACAGATAACTCAGCATCTTTCTAACTAGTCTGAGAATCACAATACGTTACTTTTTTTTTTTTGAAAGGAAACATCTCAATATGTTATATCTATGTTGTTCCACCATTAAGCAACGAAAAGGTGCAAACTCACAAAATTCAATCTAATAACAGGCAAAAACTAGAATTAAAACAAGAGAGATGAACAGATATACTCACTAAAGCGTATCGGGAGGTCCGATTATAGTAACCTGCCATTCAAATACGTTGCAATCATCGACCAATCCAGCTAAGAAGCCGTCAACTGGATTCTTCGTTAGATCTGATCATAACACCTAAAAGGCCGCCGCGCACACCTTCTCCTCTGCGATCTCCTCAGGCGGTCTCCAATGAGGCCGCGCACTCCTCCGCGCACAACGCACTCCTCAGCGTGGGATTTTAGTGTGGGGCTCCACTCAAGGCTAGTGGGTACAGGTTTGGCTAGCGGGTGGGAAGTCAGGGGTGGAGCTCCGCTCAGGGCTGGAACTGAGAGGAGTACCGGGTCAGGAGAAGGGTTTGGCGAAGAAGGGTTTGGCGAAGAAGGAAATTGAAATTGAGAAGAGGGAAATGAAATATTTCGCGGCAGATCGAAAGTTATAAACCGGGAACGAAAATTTTCGGAAGGAAATCGCCTACGGCTGGCTCAACACCGACTGTTCTTTTACAAAAACAACAAAAACAGTCGGTGTAGGGTATCACCAACACCGACTGTTTTTTAAAAAACAGTCAGTGTTGGTGACTGCTCAACACCGACTGTTTATTACAAAAAACAGTCGGTGTTGGTGACTGCTCAACACCGACTGTTTATTACAAAAAACAGTCGGTGTTGGTGACTGTTTTTTCTAAAAAACAGTCGGTGTTGGTTCACTGACGGTTTTTTTTAATGGAACAGTCAGTGTTGAGGTTCTTCTTATTGACGATTTTACTAGCAGTCTCTACACCGACTGTTACATATTAAAACAGTCGGTGGTTGAGGGTCGGTGAAGGGGTTTTTTGTACTAGTGAATAGCTAGAATAGTGAAATTTGAGAATAGTGAATAAGAATAAAGAAAAAATAGTGATTTTCATATTAGCGTGAAAATGGTGTTTTTCGGATTAGTAAAAATATTGTTTGAATTGTACATATGGAATAGTAAATAGTTGTAGCCAATAAAGAATAATGTTAAAAATGTGCTAATTAAGAGGAAAGATAGGCAAGTGAGATCTCAAATGAATTATCACGATATGGAGAGAGTGGTGTCAAATTTGTCATTTCGGGACTGTATTAGAGGAAATCCGAAAATGAATCATTTTTTTATCTCTTTACACTTCCGGATAGTAGTTATCTCAGCATTTACAAGGAATAGAGAATAGCAATTATTCTAGCTATCCCGAATAGCAAAAATATTGTTTGGATGCACATTGCTATTCCAAATAGCTCCTATTCAAGGATAGTCTCTATTCTTGTTTCATTCAAACATATGCAAGAGGATAGTGGAATAGGGAAATTTTTTATCAATAGAAATTATTAAATACAGATGTCCGAAAACAGAAAGAGTGTCTCGTTTCCAACAAATATAGAAAGATCTGACTCAATGAATTAGATCCAAATTTATAATCGGTCTCAATGGTCCAGATCCATCAATGAGTAGAACTAGGGTGCTCCTAAGCTCACCAAGCCCTTCTGTGAGCGCGACTCTAAAACCTATCAAATTGACTTCAAACGACATTTTCAAACCGTTAGATGTTCAATCTATATTAAAATGTGCTTGGAGACCAAATTTTACATTTTTTGGAATTTTTTTACTATTTATTAAGATGGTTTGAAAATCGCTGTTTTTATTAAAATTCTGCACCATTGGAAAACAGCGATTTTCAAACCATCTTAATAAATAGTAAAAAAATTCCAAAAAATGTAAAATTTGGTCTCCAAGCACATTTTAATATAGATTGAACATCTAACGGTTTAGAAATGTCGTTTGAAGTCAATTCGATAGGTTTTAGAGTCGCGCTCACGAAGAGCTTGGTGAGCTTAGGAGCACCCTAGTTCTACTCTCCATCAATATATATAGAGGTTGGCTAATATCAAAATGTTTGTTCCTAAGCTGCGGAACAAACGTTTTGGTTTTTACATTTTCAAAATCCAAATAGTCGATCCAAACCGTTCAACATTCAATCTGTATTAAAATGTGTTTGGAGACTAAATTTTTACATTTTTTAGAATTTTTTTACTATTTATTAAGTTAATTTTAAAATCGCTGATTTCAATGATCCGGAAATTTTTCACTGTTTATTAAAATCAGTAATTTTAAAAAGGGCTTAATAAATAGTAAAAAAATTCAAAAAAATGTAAAATTTTGTCTCCAAGTACATTATAATATAAAGATCACATCTAACGGTTTGGATTGACCGGTTGGACTTTGAAAATCGAAAACCAATTGGTTACACCACCGCTCCGGAATAAACGTTTTGATATTAGCTAACCTCTCTATATATATATATATTGATGGATCTGGACCATTGAGACCGATCCATAAATTTGGATCTAACTCATTGAGTCAGATCTTTCTATATTTGTTGGAAATGAGACACTCTTTCTGTTTCCGTACATCTGTATTTAATAATTTCTATAGATAAAAAATTTCCTGGATAGAGTAATTGATTTTTCTCAAGAGATGAAATTGACTCATTTTAAAATACTCCTCCACTATTTCACTCTTCCGATGTTAATCGAACACGACCAAAATAGTACAAAATAGAAGTCTATTCCAAATTCTACTTTTCACTTATTCTTTCACTGTTATGCTTGAAGACCAAATTGTATATACTTTTTTGAATATTTTACTATTTTTTATAGGTACAACATCACTTCAAAAAATATAAAATTTGGTCTTCAATTATATTTTAATATAGAGATTATGATGAGTGGTTCGGATCGACTATTTTGATTTTAAAAACGGAGATAAAAATATGAGTCATAATTAGAGTGAGTTATAATTGGAGCACGAAAACAATGATGTATTTTAACTCTACAAGACATTGATTTGCGAATTTCTCCGATCTTGAGACATCATGAGTGCATAGAAACACTCAATAGGGCAGGAATTTCTTGTTAATTCCATTTTTTTGCCTACCAAATTTATCATAACTATATTAAAAACATTACTGTAATCATGATTTTGTACTAATCACTTTCTCATGTCTAACAAGTAACAACGAATTTATATGGCATAAATTTCATGATTTCTTCAATATTGACTTCCCATGTTGGAAAAGTTTGCCAGCTATGATCATTGATAATGATTTTTGAAATCAGACAAAGTTATTAAAAAAGAAACATGCTGTGCGTGTGTTTGACTTGTGATAATTTAAATGTTTAAAGTTACTCAAAGTACCAAACGAGAGTAAAAGTAAAACATCAATTACATCACCTTATTATATTTTTATCCTCACTGCTCCACTTGTTAACATAACACATGAGGACAATTTAATTTTTTGTTCTTATTCAGTACTATTCATCTACTCACTTTACTACTACCAAATATTAATGCTTTAAAATAATTTAGCGCTTACTTCGCATTAACATTATCTCACTTACCAATTACAAGGTAAGTTCCTTACATTATAGAATGAATTAAGAAACATGGAATTGTGAAATAACATATTCACGTGTTAAGAATAAAAAATTATCATAATAAATAACCCAATTTATTATTTTAACCATACAAAATAAAACGTGTATTAATTAATTTATTTTGATTCTATCATCACTAATCAACTTCGGTATAGTAAAGGAATCAACAACATTCAGATGAGTAATATTAATTTGGTTAAGATGGAGATCATCTTTACAAACAAAAATATTCTCGATCTTTATCTCTTTTTTTCAGTGATATTTGATATTTGATACTCCGTAGTCCATAAACAAGACTAATAAACGAAGTACTGCAACAAGAAGCCTGTTTTAAACATTTATCAAAAAGAGAAGCCTGTTTTGAAGTGATGAGTATAGCCCATGACATGAGTAATATTTGGGCCGGTAATCAAACGGTGCTGGGCTATTTCATTTCCTTGTTCTATTTGTGTGATATCTAAATTTCCAAGGAGATGCATCTTTTTTCCGTACAAAATTTGTTCGCCGAAATTTGAGTATAACTTAAGACTATTTTTTAATCTTTTAAGCTCACCAAGTTATTTGATTTGTTTAATTCTAACATCTATTGTATTAATTTCAAATAATGAATCTAAGCCGTTGATACCATCACGAGTAACACAATTACATATCAAATTTCTAAATTTCTAAATTAATTTAGTTTAAAGTCAAGTGGTAAAAAAAAAGGGTTTATAAGTTAATTTTAATACGTTCATTTTTCTTTTTTTTTACAATTTGATTTTATACTAAATTAATTCCAAATTTTATAAATTTGACATGCAAACACATCACGTTTGAAGTAGATCAGTTTCAATGGATTGAATTCCTTATTTGAAGTTAATCTAATAAATTATAAAGTTAAGCTCATCAAAGAACTTGACGAGTTTAAAAATATCCTAGTTCTTCCCCAAGTTCATTTTGAAAAACTAAGATAGAGCATCATAAGATCTGGGAACTGGGGAGCATTCTACAAGAATTAGGGAGGCAAAACTTGTTTAAGTATTTGGTCTAATTTTAATAAGAATTTGCTACTGTTTAAGAAAGAGTTGATCTATCGATAGTTTTATTACTATTAATATAATATTAGTTTATGAAATTTGTAGTATGATGAATCTAAAACTAACCAAATCTTATTTTATGATTTTATAATTCGGAAAATTGGGAAGCTAAAATTGTTCGGCAGACCTGCCATTGGTTTCAATTCCGTTGTGACGGAGCCGTGCTTCTGTCATAACGGAGGCATCTGTCATGATGTATTTCAAACAAGTTGTGCTATAATGCAATCTTAGTTATGCACTTATGCTATAACACAACTCTACTAGTGTGATTGAGTCATTTGCATTATTTAATACAAATTTAGGGATCTTTTTGCGTCATAACACATTTACTTCATACATCCGCTAGTTTAAACAAAATGTGGGTGCAAGTCGCTATACATGCTAAAATGATCGTGTAATGCAATAATTTGTTTGTGTGCTTGTAACGCAACAACTATCGTTTTAGCAAAAGTATAGGATGTTTTGGTATATTCTGCTCCATATGCCAGTAAAAAATACTAGACTTTCAATTTTTGTTTTTTGAAATCTTGTCAGAGGCTGACAAGTATTAGATTAAATAGAATGAGTTCATTACAACCTGAGCTTATTTATTAGCCTCAGCAAGCTGACCTATAAAACAGTGCATGAAGACACACATAACAGAAAAAAAACAAAAACGGGAAAAACAAAGAACAAAATCGACAGTATGTATTAAGGTCATATTCTCAGCAATATTTAAAAAAAAAATACTGGACTCTTTCTAGACATTTTAAAGTTATTAAACGGATCGAAATACTCTTTCAGAGCTCTTTCTTTGAAAAAAAAAACACCGAAATCTTTATTGCTGGATTTTTTTTCTATTTAGTCTCAAATCTAACATATAGATCAGTTGCATTAGGTGTTAGATCGGAAGATTAGTATCTTGTATATATGTAAGATTTTACATTCTCAAGACTGAATGCTATATGATTTACTTTTATAAGGGAATTGATTTCAAAATTTTAAGATAATTTCATTTTGAGATAATCAAAGCGCATCTCGATGTATGAATCTTTGTAGACGTACAAGTATAAATTTGTGTTACGATAATAAGCTTAACTTATTATACTTGACAATTACTGTCATGGGTTTAAAAAAAAAAGATAATAAGCTTAACTTTAGCTAGATTGGCAATTCGATTTTTTTCTTTTTTTTTTCATAAAAGTTGAAAGCCAAACAATTTAACTATTTAATGTCCACAAAAAATTATTCATGTGTATTTCGAATATGCAACTTTTTGTCACTAAGGCAACAATTAATCATATATAGATTTAGACGTCTATTCATCCTTTCTTTAGCTTACCTATCGGACAAAAAAATGGTGCCGAAAAAAGAGAGAGAGAGAGATCCATAAGTGCCAATTTCAACAAAATTAATTTACAAAATTATGAACACAAATTTGATCAGGTATATGATAATTCTTTTTCCATTCACATATTAGAGATCTTTGGCATAATTGCATTATTACAAATTAAAATAAAGTTTTCTTCGGGTAATATTTTTTTTCTTTTCTATTTTATTTCTTCTGCGGTTGGGTGTTTAATGTTATTTATCATATCAACAAATATCCTTTTGTGGGAATTTGTTAAAAATTTCCATTGGCACCACAAGTAGAAAAATTGATATCTCGCATACCACACGCAAAATAAGTTTTGTTATACCAATGCAACATGGAGTGCGTATCCTCTGAGGTATCTCAATTTTTGCGTGACCAACGTGTATGGTGCCTATTCGGGGATAGCGCAGGGTCAGGATTATTTGTGTTTTGAGATTCGTGCAGAACATGTTGAACGGTTAATATTTTCCAGAAAAACACTCAAAGTTTGATATACTCAGAGGATGCGAATTCTGCTTGTATTAAACGAAATACATGCATAATATACTTGTTTGACAATAAGCAGTATAGAGAATGATTCTTGTTTAATTAATTACATTACATTAAATATTTCTAAAAAAAAGGGGGGAATTTCATATATACTACTAAAAAATTATGAAAATACGCATTTAACACTCCAAAATCTATAATTACGTATTTACCATTCTAAATTATAATAACTCACATATTTATCCAATATAATTTACATCTATATCAAATACACCTAAAATTCAAATTAATTATGTTTAAGAATTCAAAAGCTACAATTAATTAAGGATTAATTAAAATTGTACCCATTCTTCACATTCGAATTGGACTCTTGTCTTCTCCTGCTCTGCGCCCATTGCACAGTCTTTATAACCTCTTTTGCCGTCTCTCACATGACTCGCTACCCCATTATTACAACCAGCTCCTGACAACATGAGTGTTTGCTGTTACGATGGCTTCTTGCGCAGGGTGGTAGAAGAAGACGTGACCAATCCTGCCATCGTAATTGGGCTCGAATGAGATGGTGGTAGGGGACACATTAGGGTGGTCGGAGAAGCACGACCTAAATGTTGTTATCAATTGTTAGAGCGGGTATAGGGAGAATGAATCTAGTTTTAATTAATTGTAGTTTCTAAAATATTAAACATAATTAATTGATGTTTTTGGGTATATTTAAAATATATATTTAAGTTGGATAAATACGTGAGTTATTAAAATTTAGAATGATAAATACATAATTATAGATTTAGAGTGATAAATACGTAATTTCATAGTTTTTTTAGTAGTATATATGAAATTCCCCTAAAAAAGAAACATGAAATATTACATTCCGAGAAAAAGAGGAACGTAAAACCTGAATAACTAAGCTTATAAATCTTTCCCAAATATACTAATTGGTGGGCTAACTTATTCCCTTCCCTTCCCGTATAGAGGATTCTCAGAGCAATTATTCAATTTTATTCCAACAATCTCACCAACTATCTGGAACTGGAAAGGATGCATAAATTAAATAGCAGAGTAGTAAACAAAAGGAACAATTATCCTAATAGACAAAATAATTTTATAAGAGTGGAAGGTCGGGAAGCAAATCCAAATTGTCACTATTCCAACCTTATAGTTTCTTCTATTTCCGTAGACCAGAAAATTTTCTTTTAGGAAATGGATATGATTTTTTATTCCAACTCTAGGTTTGTTTTATGAGTTGGTATCCCTTCGCAATGAATACTTTGACACTTTTGATAGTACATTCGTTAATTAATGTTTTTTTTAAATTAAAACTAAAAAAATTATTGAACATATGAATTGATCGCGTATCAAATTTCAGATAATATTAGTGTCATTTAAATTTCATCATATTCCGTTGAATATTAACTATTATAAGTATTTTACTCAAAAAAAACTATTATAAGTATTATGTTGCTTGATAAACAACAAAACTTACATCGAATTTTATCATTTTTAAACACATTATAAAAATATAGTATATATATCATATTTAAAAGTTGGATTTCAAAATTACAAATTATATTTTATCATGAGGAGGGTTCAAATGCTTTCATTTTTTGTGCCTCCACCATGTCGTCACCGTCATCGTTAGATTTTTTATGTTTTTTTAGTTAGATGGATTTGTAGGATTTTATGTTTGGATTGTTATATTTCATGTTTGAATTGTTAGATTTTATGTTGTAGACTTACCATTTAGATTATTTAATTTTATTGTTTATCTAGTAAAAAAAAAACAATTTATAACATTAAATAAAATTATAAAAAAACAAAACTACAATAAATATATAACATATTATAAAACATTACAACAAATAAAATTATAATCGTCAATTATAAAAATATAACTATAAATTATTATAAAAATTATAACAATAAAACTACAATAAAAGTATAACCGTCAATTATAACAAATTATAACCCTAAATCATTATAAAAAATGAAACTGTAAATTACAAAATATAAAAAATTATAAAAAATACAGTAATTTATAATGCAGCATTATAAGCACAGCGTTTAAAAAAAGAGTTAAACAAGAAACCATCCAAACGTGGAGCGGTCTGGTGTGAAGAGGTGACCGCCCCCACTGTGGAGCGGTTTGGTAGTGAAAGTGGTCCGCCCAAACATGAGGCGGTCAGAGTGTTTTTGAAATTATTTTCATACTGAGAGGAGATTTGTTATTTTTTCTTTTGTTGAGAGTATTAATAAAAGTTTCTGTATTAGAACCCTCCTCCTATTTTAAAACTCTTAAAATAACAAAATTAATTGATGTATTTTGTATATTATGCTATATGCGTACGAAAAAAATACATATTTTAACAAAATCAATAAATCAAATTTTGACGATTTAATCGCTTCTCTTTATGGCTATCGAGATGAAGTTAAAATCTCGTACTTTTTCATATAATGTAATTTGGATTATTTATAATATATCTAAAATTATATTATTAACTTAAGCAAGAATAATAAAATTGTACCGTTTAATATAAATAATCGGGGACATCCCTCTATTCCCACAGCCTTAAAAAATTAAAAAAATATCAATTTTCCCAAAAAGATACTTCGGGTTCCGAAAAAGTTTGGTCCAGATCCCTTTTTCATTATTTCACCACCTCCGTGAAATTAGAAAAAAAAATCATCTTTTTCTTATCGGTATTTTTTTTAATCATTGATAGGCTGGAATAAGAAAATTATTCACAATTTTGTTATCATCTATTAACTAAGGATAATTATATAGAGAGATAGATCATTCCATCTCAATCGAACGGTCTAGAATTAATAACGACACATAACTACTAATAGGAGCGAAATAGCGAATAGATTCCTTGAGCTGTTGAAAATTCAACCTGTTAACTAGAAGCATATAAAGAAAAAATAAAAATAAAGAAAATTTACCATTTGACCATAGAGAACAATACGGACTGGTTTTTGACCGATATTTTTATTAAAACCCCCAAAAAAAAACAAATTATCAAATCTGCTCCCACTTCAAAATTATAATTATTTCTACCCTAACCGCCCGTGGACTGGGCGGTCCACTTTTCCCACCAGACCGCCCAGCCACTGGGCGGTCCACTACCACGAGCTGACCGCCCAGCAGCTGGGCGGTCCGCTATAAAACCCTATAAAAGGGGGTTTTCTCTCTCCAGATGAGCACAGTATTCATTCCTCCACACCAGAAATTTTCCAGAACCGAATGAGAGAATTTTGAGGCGATTTTGAGGCGATTGAGCACAGTAATTTCAGCACAGTAATTCCAGCACAGTAAGTCCAGCACAGTAATTTCAGCACAGTAATTTCAGCACAGTAATTCCAGCACAGTAATTCCAGCACAGTAATTCCAGCACAGTAATTCCAGCACAGTAAGTCCAGCACAGTGATTCCAGCACAGTGATTCCCGCACAGTGATTCCCGCACAGTGATTCCAGCACAGTGATTCCAGCACAGTATTTCCAGAACAGTATTTCCAGAACAGTATTTCCAGAACAGTAATTCCAGAACAGTAATTTCAGAACAGAAATATGTTGGTTGCACTGTATGTGGGCGGGAAGTTTACCCGGGGTGCGGAGGGAGCACAGTACACTAAGGAAGCAGCATATGGCTTCGAGGTAAATGCAAATACCTCATTTGTTGAACTGAAGGGTATTGTGTATGAAAAGATCGGTGTGAACCCCAACCGGTGTGATATAGATTTAGCTACCCGGATTAACACAGTAAGAGGTGGTAGACCTTACTATACCCGGTATCCAATAACAGATGAGTCGTTATGGAGGAGTGTTTACAACACTTTTGAGTCACAGGGGGTAATGGTAATGGACTTATATTCCAGGAGAGTTCAGCGTGAACCCGGGGTTGGAACATCTAGGGAAAATAGAGGTTATGATCACTCGGATTATGACAACCCGCGTCACTCGAGTTATGACAGCTCGAGTTATGAGCACTCGGGTTATGACAACTCGGGTCATGAGCACTCGAGGTATGGCAACCCCCGCCACTCTAGTTATGACAACTCGGGTCACTACAGTTATGACAACCCCGGCCCCTCGAGGTATGACAACCCCCGTCACTCGAGTTATGAACCGCCCGTATCACCCGTTTATGAGAATTATGTACCTGATTTTACCACCGATCTACCACCACCACCACCACCTCCTCCTGAAACCCCAATCCAACCCATATTTCCATCTGTACCACCATCAATACCTTTAGTGTCACCCATTGCTACCCGGAGAGACCTTGACCTTGATGCTGAGCTCGATGCCGTACCACAAAGAAATTTGGAAACAGGTGACGAATGGGAAGGGGATTGGAATTCTGATCACGAGTCAGAAGGTGATGGAGATTATTTACCTAAGGAAGACAGATTTCCGATTAGAGGTCGGACAGATAGGCATCCGTGCCCCACATTCAACCATACCACTGCTTTTGAAGAGGCAGACATCTCATTTTTTGGGCCTCGTGTCAGGTACAGTCAAGAGCTTGCTCCGCAGCAGATTTACACCAACATAGATGAACTTGTGAAGAAAATACATGAGGTCCATGTTCACGGCAACTGGGAGTGCCGAGAGGAAAAAAGGGACCGAAGAAGGTTGGTAATTGTTTGTAAAGACGGAGTGCATTGTCACTTCCGTCTATATGCAACCCCTGTGGGTAAGGGCGAGGCATGGATTATTAAGAAGTGTGAACCACCTCACACATGCAAGGCTGCGTCATCAAGGAAAGACCATGCAAATCTTACGGCTTCACTTATTGCCGATGTAATTGAGAATGACGTTAAGGAGGACCCATCGATGAGCCTCAAGGAGGTCGGTAGAGCTGTCAGACGGGTTTACAAGCATGTCGTCCCAAAATACAACAGGTTGTGGAGAGGGCGTGAACTAGGCGAATGGGACATCAGGCCCGCCGTTCAACAACTGACAGGCAGCGAGCAGGTACGGTTAATTTTATTTATTTACTTATATTTTATTTGTTTACTTATATTTTATTTTGATTTTATTTCAACTGGAATGCAATGCAGATGCCATTAACGAAGCCAACGAAAGAGAAAATGCTAGAGTTGTTGCTGAGGCTACCGGTAGTAGCCACCGCAGTCATGAAAGCCCAGGAACCGGTAGTAGCCATGGAGAGACATCCGGTAGTGCCGCACAACCAGCTGAACCCAGACCCAGACGTCGTATTTTGAGTTTGTTCGGCCGTCGTCGCTGATTACCAAGTTTTGTTAACTCTAGTTATGAAATATTTTAGATGTATATTGTGAACTATTTTAGATGTATATTGTGAACCCTAGTTATGAACTATTCTAATTGGTAGTTTGTTATTTTTATTACTTAATTACGTATACAAAAACTAACAACATAAAACATAAACAAACACAAAACTAATGAAATAAAGTCTGCGACATAAATTCCTAAAAATTCTACAACATAAATTCCTAAAAAATCTACTTCTTACAACGAGCCTTGAAAGTGCAAGGCACAAAGTCATCATCAGAGTTTGCCTGATCTGGATCAGTCACAGCAGACGAAGTGGTAGCCTTACCAGTACACGGAACAAACTTATCGTCCGATGCTGGAGGCTCTGGATCAACTTTCTTCTTTTTCAAACCAAAGCCGTAGGGGTTTTCCACAAAGTCATCGTCTGAAATTTCATACTGAACATGTCGTTTCTTCCATTCCTCCAGCTTACATGTCTCACAATTAAAAAAATCACGACATATTTGACACTTGTATTTTTTTTTCCTCATTTTTACCTCGATCACTAATTGACCCTCCTCTCGCTACGCCACGATCTCGGTTGCTCGCTTTCTTACCTCCACTGTTATTGTCCATACCTCAAAATCGCCTCAAAATCGCCTCAAAATTCTCTCATTCGGTTCTGGAAAATTTCTGGTGTGGAGGAATGAATACTGTGCTCATCTGGAGAGAGAAAAACCCCTTTTATAGGGTTTTACAGCGGACCGCCCAGCTGCTGGGCGGTCAGCTCGTGGTAGTGGACCGCCCAGTGGCTGGGCGGTCAGGTGGGAAAAGTGGACCGCCCAGCCCACGGGCGGTTAGGGTAGAAATAATTATAACTTAGGAGTGGGAGCATATTTGATAATTTGTTTTTTTTTTGGGGTTTTAATAAAAATATCGGGGTTTTTGATAGTTGAATCATATAAAGGACTAAATGGAAATTAGAAAAATTTCCCACTATTTTTTAACTACCTCTCCTTCCGACCTCTTTCGCTAAGCTTCGCCTCACACTGTTAATTTCCCAATCTGTCCCTCCCGATCTGCACTCTCTGCTTTCTCCAAAAAGAAACCAACTCAAATCTCCTATCCAGCGAAGCTACTGCTCGGCTCAAGTTTCTTGCTTCGATCGAATCCTCAAATTATTTCCAGATCAGATCCGGAAAAGTGTCCTATCGGGTTGCTTCGTTGAATTCCTACTGAAAAGGTATACTTTTTGCTTTCTAATTTTGAAGTTATATATCTTCTATGTGGTTTGCCTAAGTAGAGAAGGGTCATATTTTGGAGAAAATTATCTTTCCAGTGCTCTCTTTAGGGTTGAAAAGCCAATTGGGTTCTGATCCCTCATACTTTGTTCTATATAGTTTATTACGTGGAGATGGGTCTTTAACTGTAGAATTAAAGGTGAATTTTGTATACTTTATGTTTCTTCGTTTCCTTGCCAAATCCGTCTAATTGGCTACTGGGATCGTGTATTTCTGTTAAGATCTTTGAGTTTTCACTTTCAAGCTATTTGTGCCTTTGTAAGGCCAAGAATTGACCCTTTGATGGCCTGTTTTTCCTTGATGAAGCTATTTAATTTAGTTCCATCAAAGAATATGAATGGCACCAACTTGATGTTTACAGTTTCTTACTCCCTTACTATTTGATTGCTACTTTTTGTTTCTACCTTCTTTTGACTGTTCAAATAAGGTAATTTTATTCACTGCAATAGTTTGGATCTATTAGTCATTACACCAGAAATTTAAAAGTTAAGTAGGAAAATTCTCTCTTATTTACAGTTTTCCCGAGAAGGCGGCGTAATGAATTTTCCAACATCCTATTAGTCAATTGTATTGCTTGACAAAACATGGATATTTTATGTGCATTCGTCTCAAATTCAACTTTCAGAGTAGATGTGCTTAAATTAGTAGCAGGCTTCTCGCCTAGGTGAGATGAGGGATGCTAGAGGCATTCATGAGCATCTTCAAGTCATGCTTTGGAGTGGCTGCTGACTCAGATCTTGATGCAACTGGAGGCCGGCGAGACGGGCTCTTGTGGTACAAGGATAGCGGTACACATGTCAGTGGCGAGTTCTCTATGGCAGTTGTGCAAGCCAATAATTTGTTAGAGGATCAGAGCCAGGTCGAATCAGGACCATTAAGCTTTTCTGATTCAGGCCCGGTTGGGACCTTTGTCGGGGTCTATGATGGGCACGGTGGGCCCGAGGCGGCCCGGTATGTCAATGACCATCTATTCTCCCATCTAAAAAGTACGTTCGGTTGAATCGTCAATATGTTTTTTTTTTCAAATATCTCAGTACTTTTTTGCAATGAATGACATTATCGAAACTACTTCAATTTTGGTCTGTCTACTCGAGCACCTAATTCAGTACAGTATCACTATTATGTTACTAGGCAGTTTTCCTAATTTTGCAATTTACCTTCTTAAGCTGAACTAAACCTCATTTCACTACAAACCTTATTTAACTCAATTTACGTTGATCAACTCTCAGTTGTACTAAAAACAAACTCTCACTTATCAGAATTTGAGCTCATTTTAGCATAAATTTAATGTAGAGTGTTCACTGATACAAAAGGCAGGTAATTCTCAGTTTTTCAATCAAGATCCAATTGGGCATCAATTTTGCAATAAGTTTAATATGTGCATAACAATTGTGTGGCAACAACCCATTAAGATTGCAAATATTCCTTTGTTTAACCTAAAAATATCCAATTTTGCCTCAGTATTATCTCAGTTGTGCAACTAACCAATGGCAGTGACCTGAAGAAACAATGACATTCCTTGAATCCAATGGAATACTACAAGTCTTGAATGAAATCAACACAATCCCTTTTTATCAAAAGGACTGTATCAATTTTCACATTGCTCCTAATTTCTCAGGGTTTGTGACCGAGCATAATGCAGTCTCAGCTGAGACAGTAAGGAGGGCCTTTCATTCCACCGAGGAAGGCTTCCTCTCCCATGTCTCCAGCCAATGGCCGAGAAATCCCCAACTTGCATGTGTCGGATCTTGCTGCCTTTGTGGTGTAGTTTGCAATGGTGTTGTATGTGTAGCCAATGCAGGCGATTCACGCGTGGTGCTCGGGCGCCTTGTGAAGGCCACCGGTGAGGCGGTTGCCATGCAGCTCTCAGCAGAGCATAATGCTGCAATTGAGTCAGTCAGGAAGGAACTTCATGCAATGCATCCTGATGACCCCAGGATAGTAGTTTTAAAACATAATGTTTGGCGCGTCAAAGGTTTGATTCAGGTACTTGATGGCGCTGGTACCAGAATGTTTGGTATGGCTATACATGGAGCGCATTAGCTATGGCATTGCCAGAATTTTTAGTTTATGGCTCGAAATTTGAAATAAATTACCAAATTTGACTAGTATGAGCTGCTAATGATTTTGGGTACATTCTGTTTCAGTTATGACTTTAGCCTACTGACATCCTGTACCAACACAAATGGGCTAATTATAAACTAGTGCAAATTGATATCTAATTACTGCTGCCAATGATTGCACAGGTATCAAGGTCAATAGGTGACGCTTACCTAAAAAGGCAAGAGTTCAACCGTGAGCCTTTGTTTGCTAAATTTCGGCTCAGTGAACCTTTCAAGAAACCTATACTCAGTGCTGAGCCATCAATTTCCGTGCAACCTCTTCAGCCGCAGGATCTGTTTCTGATCTTTGCATCAGATGGCCTCTGGGAGCATCTCAGCAATCAGGAGGCTGTTGATATTGTTCATAGAAATCCCCGCAATGTAAGGTTTCTGTAATGTCTTAGCGTCATCAATTTTTTTTATCGGATAACGATGATGATGATACTTGGGGACTGTTAAGGTAATAAAATTAAGAATGAAATTTGAGGACCCGATTAATTATATACCCATGCAAAATATCCCTTTAATTTTTGGCAAATGTCACACTGCCACCAGAAAGCTGAGGAGAGTTCTCTGATATTTTGAAGCATGTCTGAACCCTTTTTCTGGTTTAAAATATGCAAGGGTTTATTAAAATCAATTTTGGGAGGGTAACGTGGTAACGCATCTTTTCCAGCCATTAAAATTAGTAATATTTGGTAACAAATTGTATCCCACAGGGGATTTAGTGGAAACTTAAGGTAATTAATTACAATGGCAGGGAAGCGCAAAGAGGCTGGTAAAGGCTGCATTGCACGAGGCAGCTAAGAAAAGGGAAATGAGATACTCTGACTTGAAGAAAATCGATCGTGGGGTCCGCCGACATTTTCATGATGACATCACTGTGGTTGTGGTTTTTCTGGACTCAAACCTTGTAAGTAAGTCGGCAAGCTCCTTCAGGGTTTCGCCCGTCTCAGTTCGAGGCGGTGGAGCCATGTCAGGCAGCAGTGTACCAAACATTTGATACAGCTCAACTAGTTTAGCCTGACTTAAGGCTTCCTTTTTTTGTTAATGTACCAGATTTGTAATCATAAGAAATTTCAGGAGTTCATATCCTCTGCAATTATGCGTAATATGCGTAATAATACCTCAGTGCAACCCTAATTGGTGTTTAAAATGAATCAAAAATATTGTGGTGAAGCTATACGGTAATTGGATGGGATGTGGACCGGGGAACTAAAGTCTTAATTTTAATTTGATGATGTACAAAAACGAGAAAAAAAAACATTGTTGAGATAGAGCTCTCAGAGGTTGAATATTTGCACCTGTGTTTACCAACATTTTTTTTTTGTTTATTATTATGAAATCCATTTTATAAATGTCAACATCTTGCTTTAACTGCCTTCGGATGTGATCTCTGATCTGTACATAAACTATAGGCGTACGCCAAGTCATGAGCATTTATTTGGGCTTTTGACAAAACAAGGGTTGACTTTGGAATGAAAACGAATGGTCGAAATGACTGAGATTGACTGATACTAAGATTTGACAATAACACAGCTTTTGTTGTGCATCCCATGTTTCAAAATAAAAATACAAGTTTGCTCCTGCTCGAGAAAAAATATCATAAAATCATGCTCTAGTCTCTGATCTTTTGCGGTTTGCAACGATGATTGATCACATGGGGCTCCTCGATTACAGTAGCATGTGCTTAAAAATATGTATATAAATACAACAATGCATGAAACACTTTCATATTTGATATTTACATTTTCTAGCTCTTAGAAGTTTTTGAATAATGAAATTCAATCAATGAAGAATTTTGTTTGTTGTATATTATGAACAGAAGAAAAAAAATAACAGCAATTGGCCGCATAAAATCTTCTGATTTCTTTCAAGCCCATCATACTTTTTGTGGTGCTAAAAAAGGAGGAGAAACGCACGACAGCTTCCCTAAAACTAGGCCCAAAAGACCAATTGAGCCCAAATACAAGCCACGTGGGACCTGGAAAAAAAAAAAAAAACCGAGAAAAAGAAGCAACAAATAGCGAAATAAAAATAAAAGAGAGATGATTCCAAAGCAGATAACGGTACCATATAGGCGACAGAGAAGCAATTACAGAGGCCATTAAGGCACTGTTGTCTGGTGCGCTGCGCCATGAATTCACTGTTGCATAGCTGAACTTCACCTGGCCTAGTTTTTACTTCAGTCAAATCAAGTTCCCTTGACTCCTCAATGTTCTTGCATCCGCCTGACCTATTGCTACCTTACCTCTCCGCTCGGAAACACACACTGTTGTACGCTTACGCTTCTTCTGTTTTTTCTAAGATTCTGTCATCTAGAACCAATTGCTTGGATTATTGTATAAAAAAAGGGGAAATTTTAGAAGATCGGCACTAACGAGAACACTGGGAATGGTTAAGATGCTCGTTCCGAACAAAGTAAAGAACTGTTTGTGGAATTTTTCAGGTATAGCCCTTTTAAGATTGGAAATACCAGAGCGAATGTTGTTGTGGGTATCATTTTTTAAGTTGGTGATGTGATTTTTCAAAAGTGAGGAAGATGTTGGGGTTCTGGAAATTAGGAGAAATTTTGGCTTTATGGCAAAAAAGCTCTTTAAATTTATAAACGGATGCTCTGTAAATCTTAAAGGCAATCTTAGGTGTATCTAAGAATTTGATTTCTAGTATGAATTTTGCGTCATTGTTCCTCCATAAATTGTGAGTTTAAACCTCTCATAAAGGAGGAGTTTATACCTTTGTATTTGCCAAGAAAAAAAAAATTGCTCGAAAACATAAGGCATAATCGTTAAAAGACGTGTTAAAACATACCACACTTATTTTTTAAAACAAGAACTTATTTCTGTGAAATATTAAATCCTAAAAATCTTAACTAAAAATAGTTTTCTTAAATAAAATTTATTATAATGTTATTGTATAACTTTGACTTCACTGATGGTCTGCTACTATATATATAAACAAGCATTATTTTGAATTTGAAAAACTAAACTTTAAGAAAAAAAATGGCTTTTATTCGTCGGATAAGATCACTTCAAACAAAAAAAAATAGCTTTCTCTGGATCCTCAAATTATATTGTACTCCGATTTCTGGAAAAAAAAAAAAAAAACACAGCACAATATTTAAAAATACTTTTACCGCCTTTTTCTCAAATATCAAAGAGAAAAATCAAAATTGTAAGGGGCTTATTTGAATTATGCCTCCATTTGTTCATTTGTTGTTTATTTTGATGCGCGGCAATATGAATTAATTGGTTACTACTTAGTCGTGATTTGTTGATTACAGTTTTCTAGAAAACATTTACCCCCACTTCCTCATAGAACTGCTCTCTCTCTCTCTCTCTCTCTTCTACACAAGTTTCAAGAACATTAAATAATTTATTAAAAAATGTAGGGTCCGTACGAGTATATCATAAAGCTACAGCTAGCGCCGAGTACAGCGTACTAGTAGGTGTACAGAGTGTATTCATACATAATAAATATGATTTGACAAAAATATTAATTACTCAAATTGGTTTGTCATCAAGTATGATTCAACTTGATGAACCTCGGATAGGAGTCCCATCTGTTCCATCCGATGTTCATCAGACGATCGTTTACCATCCATGCCCGGGGTATGAATGTACGGTGCTGACAGAAAATATAAACAAATCACCTGTCAACCAGTTAAGAAAGGGAAAATTTATTACTTGGGCATGATTGACATGTATATCTATCGGGAGCAGCTTGGGTCCGATGTCCATCGGATTCAAAGTAGGTTCGATGGGCTCTAGGACCGTCCGATCTGCTTTAAGATTCACTCCAGAACTTTCACGGCTTTTTTAATTTACGTGCGCACGAATCTTAAAATTGATCGGACGGTCCTAGAGCCCATCAAATCCACTTTGGGTCCGATGGGCATCGGACCCAAGCTGCTCCCATATCTTTTATGTTATATTGTTGTTTAGAACTTAGAGCATCTACATCTCTAAAACTCTTAGAGTTTCTAAATAACTATTAACTAATTTTTAGAAATTATAGGCTCTAGAACTTGGAGCCGTCTCCAGTGGAAGACTCTGCCTTTTCAAATGGACGGATCACAGATTGAAGTAGTGATCCAATTTTTTTATTTGTAACATTTTTTAAATTTGAAAATTTGAAGTTTGGCATTTTTTTTTTTAATCTCAAAACCTAACCGACGTGCAAATTGAGTATGTGAGACTAAGGCTGCGTATCACATTTGTATTTAAGAAGTAAGTCCATCTAAACAGATTCCATAGTACAAGAGAAATACTTGATCTTTCTTACAGAGATTGATTGTATCATTGGAGGTATTTGCTTTTAGAATGCGAACTATAAAGAATTTTATTTTTTATACGCAAACTAGATTCGTTTATCACTGTAAATGTGCGCAGACTAAATCTCCGTGTTTCCCATGAGAGGTACGCAAACATATTCTGCTTACCTGCTAAGATCCGAGATTTTCCAAAGGTTCTGTATTTTTTATTTTTTTAAATGCTAGAAATAAATTATTTGGAGTGTTGAGACCGTTTCTTAAAACATATATGATTTTGTGTAAATTGAACTAGGTACTTCATAAATGTCTTCATTAAAGAAAAGAAAAGGAAAGAGAGAGAAACACAGCATAACCGCATCTAATCAATATCAATTACTTGTTTCAAACGATCAAACCCAAATTTTTTGAGGTAAGAGTAGAAGGAGGATGTGAGTTGCGTGTATAAACTTATTGATGTTGTTCACCTCTGATTTGAAATGTAGAGAAGATGAACCCTCTCACGTCTCTCCTTTTTTTTTCCGTCTCTTTTCATCACACAACTGTTTGTAGAACACAGTCGTAAACTCCTATCACTCTTTAGTTTTGAAATTCTCCATCTACATTGTTTATCTGACCTAATAATTCTAGGTAATTATTAAAACTACGTTTATTTCTTCTAAGCTAGAACAACTTAAATATAGTTTTAACAATTATATATTTTATTTTGTTGTATAACATGTTGTTGTTTCGAATAATTAACCCTTTAGTTTAACGATAAGAGGTGACATTTTTTACACGAAAGATAGTAAATTTAAAATTCAAACGAACAATAAATATTAAAATTTTGAAGAATAAACCACAATCATGCATTCCCTAAAATAACATTTGGTGTTCCAAAACTAACTATACCTTAAACTATATTCATGTCCATCAAATTCTATGCTTGACCACGTGCATCTAGTTGATGCGGCTTCTACAAACTTGAAAGATTGACAAGGGCGTAAAAAATGTTGTTTTGTATTTCAGCCCATAGTAATATAATCCGCATATTATTCTTTTTGTTTACGTTTTTGAAAAAAACACCGAATAAAATGCAAAAAAAAATTATTATACATTTTATATGCGAATAAAATGCAAATCACAAATTATTCGCAAAAAAAATGCGATTTTTTTTTCTTATAGTACCAAATCATTCCTGAATTATACTAATTATTCTCAAATCGCGAATTTTTTATCCCGCCGAACCGAATCCGAACTATTCATTTGTCACTGTGCTTCAGCCTAACCATTACCTAACAACACACTAAGCCACACGTTAATTAAAATAAAAGAACCGACAGAATGGTATGCTCCGAGTCCAGCCATCCCCTGCGAGGCTGATGTGGGCATCAGTCACTAGAAGATCTTCTGCGGCGTTCCCAGTGAATGGCGCGAAACAAGTTGATTAATACTTTAATCTAACCCTTTAGCCTCCATAGTAACAAAAATTTGGGATTCAGAAATAATTCGTATAATTCGGGAATGATTCGGAGATCTCAGTCCCACAACGGTGCAAAAAAAGAATCCAAAAAATTATTAGGAAAAATTTCACGAATAATTCCGTCAAAGTTCGGTCAACCGAATAATTCAGCGTTCGGTTCACCATCACCAAAAAAACAAATTATTCGCAAATTTTGTGACTATGTTAGCCTCTTTCAATACCATACCACGTACTTCAGCACATAGAACCGTATCCGTATCCGCACAGATATTCAAATATCATATATTGATATCTAATTTTTAAGATACGTATGCATATACAGTCGGATAATATCCGATCTGTTTGCACCTCTATCTTTGTAACATCCAACGGAAACAAAATTTGATGAACATCATATCAAATTCAGTACGATGTCGGGTTAGAGTCATTTGATCGCATCAAGAGTCACGCATACAACGTCAAAATTTGTGCAGATCAAATGAGTACGAATCTTGATGCAGATCCCGCTGCGTATATTTTCCAGAACGGAGGGGTTAAAAAGTTTTATGAAAAGCTAATAACAGGGAATATAAAAAGTTAACACTAGATACCGTAAAATCTGGTTCAGATCAAACAATTGTTGTCTGCTGTCTCCTAGGATATAGTGGTCCAGTCTAGGATCAGATTAGGCTCGGCTGACATAACCCGTTCCACGAGACACTACGCAATATTTTACATTATTTGCCTCACCAAAAAAATGTATTTTATATCACTGCTTTTTAACTTTGTTTTGTGGCCATAACCTATGCATGCCCAGTGCTTATCTGGCGCCTGGATATGGAACGGATTACTTGAACAGATCCGATTAATTGTTAAAAAATGAATAAATCCGATAGGCGATGATTCTTGCCCGGTAATCCGGTTAATTGCTTGAGGCTAACGGTAGCAGCAACTCGTATTTAAAAATTAACCAAATATTATACACATTAATGCGATAAACTTTTTTAAGAACTTCATCACGCAACTAATAGAAAAATGTTCGTAGACATTGTTTTTTTAATAAATGACCCAAATAGATTATTGATTCCAGTAATCATGAAATGGATCCGTATCCTTCTAGGTATCAGACTCAACACAATTGAAATAGACGGCCCAGATTTACTCTTAGCCAGTTCTTGCTTGGGATGGCGCAGGAGCATTATTATTTGTACTTTAAAATTCGTGCCAAGTTAAAAAGAATAATGTTGGACCGTCCGATTCAATTGTACTCGGTTCGGTAACCTGAGATGTGAATTCATTATGAAATCTTATAACATAGATTAAGTTCAGAACGGGCACGGCTCAAAATCAAAACATTCAACCCATTTTGAAAATTAAAAATACAAATATATCTTATGGCACCATCCTCCTACTAATTCACAGTACGGATAATATAACAACATAATAGGAAAAACAAAAACAAAAGCGTACATGTTCAACACTACCAGCTTTATTGAAACTTCCACATGTAGATTTTTGTGTTAAGCTCTTCTCTCCAGTGGCCAGTTTGTTTCTCACCCTAGATCGCGCACAATATTGCTCCTAGCAATGCAATATTTATTTTCACTGCGTCGCCGGTGCGAGCCTGACAATACTCCCACGAGACTTAAAGAAAGATAGTGTTAAAGTGCCAAGAGCCACTCTGTTGGAGCTACGTCCATATGATTTGAGTTGTGGGACACCGTAAAAAGAGGTGTTTTACATCTTTTTCCAAACTTTAAGAATTGAGGTACTTATATGTCTCAAAAATTTCAAAAAATTTGTATTGAAAGTGCAAACATAGCTATTAGAATATCATTTCCAATGTAAGTTATTATGTCGACTTGACGTAGTGAAAAAAGTCATGATCAAATTTTAAAATTTCTTCTAATTTTGAACCAAATATTATTCCACAAGTCCTTTAAAGTTAATTCATAATACGTAACTATCTCCAGTAGTCTGTACATGTTCATAAATATTATAGTGGATAAGTTTTACGAACGTATTCGATGTTAAATATATGTACAACACAAATTCACAAATGAAGATCCATTTTTGAAAAATCTCCGATCAAATTACTTTGTCAATTTTTCGTATTTATTAAAACATCCAATCAGTGATAAAAATAGAGAAAAACACAGTACACTACTAATTTTCCAAACCTCGAAAACGATAAAAGAAGAACATAATTAGCTGTACCTCTGACCCCGCAAAATCGGATTTGAGTTTGACATCCAAGACCGATGTTCTCTCGGATAAAGTTTCCAAACTAAATAGATCCGACCCGATTAAACGTGCCCTTAAATTATAATGGCATGATCTAACCAGAAATACCATATACATAGTTTAATGAAAAAGATTCGCTTATCATATATGCCTAGGAATGAGACTCAAAAAGTGGCAACCCCACAAGTTCACAACCAGCCAAAACGTCCCTGCACTAACTGACAACTAAAACATCCCTTCAGTTATATAATCCATCCTTTGATGAACCTGGTCTCCTATTAAATAAATTACAAACTATTGATATTACAACTCATTAAGCAACGTATGAAGTTGGATACTCTACTCACATAAACATATGAAAGACATATATATATTCTGAGACGGATTTAGAATTTTAATTAGAAATAGGTACAAGATATTGAAAGAGTATAAATTTTTTTCTTCTGACGAATCGAATAAGAGTAGTGGATAGGAATCTAAAAAGTAACAGTACGACCGAATACGTCACGGCCCGACACGGTTCCGTCACGGCACGTGTGTCGGTTACGTGTCGTGACCATCTTTCGAAAATTTGGCACGACAAGGTATACACAAAAGATTTGGTAATGGCACGACACATGGTTATATGTAATTAGGACCGTTAGATCTTGATTGAATGTTGAATCTTAAATAAACTAATCTAAATTATGAAAACAATAGTTAAACGTGACAAATGTGACCGGTCACGTTTGGACACGTATTTGTCACGTTTGGACATGTCACGTATGATCACGGTGTGATTAACGTGTTGTGACCATTCACGTGCCATGACTATCCTCCCAAATTTTGTCACGACACGACACGTAATCTAAGTTACGACAGAGTACATATTTATATTCTTAGTAGCGGACCTCTTTTTTCTTCTAACATATTAACGATTCTTCTAAGTAGAGTAACGAATCGAACTACGTCTTTTTTTATCAGTCTTTATTTTACATGAATCAGTCTGGACTGACTTTCTTTTCCGCCAATTTTCTTCTACTGGACCGTGAATTAAATCCAGAGGTAAGCATTATATCCATCCAGGGGTAGGCACAAGTATAAAATACCGCTAGGTCTAAACAAAATTTCAAATCCAGAGGTAGGCAAGTGCCATTGCATATACTTATAAGTCATTCTTGTTTTTTTAAAGTCCAAATAGTCGATCTGAAGCGCTCAGCATGTTCTCCATATTAAAACGTACTTGGAGACCAAATTTTACATTTTTTTTTAAATCATTTACTATTTTTTTTTTGAATTTTTCAAAACAATGTTTTAATATGGTAAAAAAAATAACAAAATAATCTGAAAAATTGTTTTGAAACACTGTTTTCAATAATTCTAAAAAAATAGTTAAAAAAATATAAAATTTGGTCTCGAAGCACATTTTAATATGGAGAACATGTTGAGCGCTTCAGATTGACTATTTGGACTTTGAAAATGTAAAAATAATTTATAAACATATGCTCTTGTATGCTTATGTAATTAAGTAGAGTAGCCAATCTTGCAACATATTCTATAGTTGTTTAATTATAATTTAAGATTATATATACATTGTCATCAATTGAACAAAATATGAAAAATATTCCACCAAACGAACTTTGAAATGAAGTTTTAAATATACAAGTATACAACCATGCACTGTGATATCAAGTATAGTTAATTGAGTAGAACTAGCGTGTTGTTAAGTTTACCATGTCTATTTGTGAACTTAATTCTAAAACCTATCGGATAGAATTCAAATAACAAATTTAAATCGTTAAAACAAAATGAATGTATTAAAATTAATTTATAAAAACCTTCTAATTTTGACTGTCCTACTTTATACCGAGTTAATTCTAAAATTTAAATTTTTGCATGTAAACAGATCACTCGTAAGGTAGATCAATTTCAGTAGATTAAATTTGTGATCTGAAGCAAATCTAATAAATTTCAGAGTTCTATTCATAAAGAGACTTGGTGAACTTAAAAACACCCGAGTTCTACTCTAATTAACTCCACCTTCTTACACAATAAGATGTTATCATATATACTATAACCACTATCTTTGTTGTAAAATATTCTCTTGACGTTAGATTTTTCCATTAAAAAATCACACAAAAATATATAATGTTTTTATGTGGTGGCCTCTATAGAGATAGTTAAAGTCACATACAATTGTTAGATGGACAATATTTTCACAAAACAAGCTTACCAAATTTAAAATATAAAAAGTATATAAATATGCTACTATTTTAGAAATTAATTGTATACCTTAGTTCATGAAATATGAACATTATTTGATATTCCATTGACTGTTGTAATTTTCAAATTATTTATTGAATGATACAATTTGCATAAGAAGTTTGATTAATTTTTATATACAAGATGTAAATACATGACAGATTATATTTTAGAGTTTAATTTTTTAAATCTATACATTATCTTTTTTATAATTATAAAAAATATTAAGCTAATCAGGGGATGAATTCGGATCCTCCGGCAAAATGCTAAGGCCGTGTTCGGTAGCATGGGATTTAACGGGAAAAACAACATTTAGCTATTTGTTCCCATTGGGTGTTCGGCACTGAAGGATTTTCCCAAATTAATTCCCATTAAATTCCCATGCACTTTACTTTTTCTCTTCCAAAAGCACTATTCTAATGGGATAAATCAAATTGAGTCGGAGGTCGTTTTCTTTTTCCCAATTGGAGCAACTGCTACGAAGATGAATAATTTTTGTTGTTTCTTAACGTGATTAAACTATTTTATCATAATTATTAATATCATAAATGCTTCGTTTATATATATATATATTATCATTTGACATATTGTGATTAAGTTAATAGTTTGAAATTATTAATATAAGAATTGAAACATAAAACCAAAAACGAGCCTATATACAAGACACTCTAAAAAACATTTAATTTATTTTAAAAGAACAGGTTTTTTTTGCTACAAAATTTTAATTAAATAATTAATAAATATTATTATGTTATTGTTTAATTATTTTATTTAATTATGTTAATAAGTATAATTGTATTGGTATTAAGCATTTTAGATTGGATAACAAGTTAAATTTAAATTTATTTTTCGGCATAAAACAATAACTAATTTAAATTTAAATTTATTTTTCAGTGATTGGATAACAAGTTTACGAGCAAAAGCATCGTTATAAAACAATAACTAACAAGTTTTGTTATGTTATTCATATTATTTTATTATACTAATAATTATTAATAAAAATAATTGTATTGATATCAAACATTTTAGAAAGAAAAATAGAATTTCCCACAACTAATTTCACCGTACAACCGAACACCCATTTCAACTTTCTTATAATTAATCCTGTTTGAACCCGTACCTATGGGTTCATATGTTTTCAAAAGTGAGTTTCCATCCCTATCAAATCTCATTCCGTGTAATGAGAAACGAACCTGCCCTAAAAATGAGAATATTGTCCACCTCTACAAACTTAATTTTACGCCAAGTTCATTCAATTAATTCACCCCTGCACCGCTTCAGCTTTGACTTTGACCCTCTTCACAAAACCCAACTCTTGCTCTGTCACTCACACTATTCACTCACCTCTGGCTCTCTCCCCGCTCTTCCCAAAACCCTCCCTGGCTCTTTCCCCCCAAAAAAGAAAAACAAACGGAGGAACTTCAATCCTATTCCCAACCCAAAATCTCATCTCTCTCTCTCCCAAAATGGGGAATTGCGCCGCCACCAGGCTTGCTGGTGCGGGTCTGGGCCTAAGCTGCTCTGACTCCGACGACCCGGTATCTCTCTGCCGTGAGCGCAAGCGTCTCATCAAATCCGCCGTGGCGAACCGCCGTGCACTCTCCTGTGCGCACGCCGATTACATAGACTCTCTCCACTCCGTCGCTACAGCTCTTGATCTCTTCATCCTCCGTCACTCGGCTCCAGCCCCCATTTTGATCACTCTCCCCCCTTCTTCCCCCACAAAGATTGAAGCTTTAACTTTTCATAGTGAAGAAGCACAGAAGGTAAATGAGGCGGTGAAAGAGGAGAAAGAAGAGAAGGTTCATGAGGTGGAAGTGAAACAGGAGCCGGAAATGGGGTGTGGTTATTATTTCGAAGAAGAGGGTGAAATGACGATGCCATCACCTCCTCCTACTGGCACAAACGGGTTGGAAGGGTGGGATTTCTTCAACCCGTTTTATGGGTTTCAAACGGGCGTGCAAACGGGTTTGCCGACAGATCCTGGGTTCTGCAAAGAGTCAAATGAGGAAGAAGAGGAGGCGCTGAGAATGGTAAGAGAGAAAGAGGGGATTCCAGAACTGGAGGAGGCTGAACCGGAGGCGGTGGAGACGGAAATGGAGAAGAAAGTTGTGGGCTTTGAAGAGGAGAAGGCAATCGCTACGGGAGAGGGTTGTAACGGAGGCACAATGGAGGAGAAAGCACTGGAGGTTAGTGAACTCTCCGTTAATAGAAAAGAGTTACTCGAGGCACTCAAAGATGTGTGCGATTTGTTCTTTCGTGCGCACAATTCGGGGAAGGATATCTCCCGTATGCTCGAGGTTTCAAGGAAAGAGCCACTATCTGCGATTGAAGAGGCCAAAGGTGTGTTCTTTCTTTCTTTTTGTAATTTTTTTTTGCAGTTTGATTGAGTTTTGTTTTGTTGGTTTTTCTTTGGTTTTTGGCTGTTACTGTCAGATAAATTCCCAAAATTGTGTCATTAAGGAGTGGTAAACTAGATAGTTATTGTTTTTTTTAATATTAGAGGTATTGGATATGAGTAGATAGAAAACAGAGAGCATTAGTTCAGTGTTTTTTTCCATTTCTGAAAGATAAATAACTTTTTAGTTAAAGAGAAAGCATGTCTGGTTAATATTCACCGAAGATAGGTTTTATACGGCTTTCTACTAGGGTTTTTGCTCCTCCCCATCTGTACGGTGTCTTGTCTTTAGACTAAAAAACATTGTATGCGTTTAAGTTAAAAAGTGGTGTCACGGGCTCTTTTTTGGGTTCGGGCCTTGGGGGTGGAAGTAGAAAGCTTTTCTTTGTTGGTTCGGTTGCTCTTTCTCTTTGCTCCAGACGGTCAAATCGGAATAAAATCATGATTAACATGGGTCTCAGTTATACTTTTTAGAAATACAGACCTTTCTAGGAAACAAACATAACTTTTTTTTCCGCACCGTAGACCCATTTTTCGGGGAATTCTTCCTTTATTATTTTCTTAATCGTGTTGTCTTCTAATTTGTGTATAAAACACAGTTTACCATTCTGAAATTTACAAATTTATTTATTGGATTTTCACAAGGAAAATGACAAAAAGTTATCATCTTTGAGCTTATTGATGTACATGCCTATTGGGGCTAAAAGGTGTCTGTTGTATCCTTGGATTAACCAAATTGGATGATCAGTTTGTTTTTGTTAAGGTCTGGGCAAAAGTTGCTGGTCCATTGACAGTAGCTTGTGGTAAAAAAAGAAGTGCATTGCATTTGACTACTCATAGCTGACATAAAGCATCCCTGTATTAACCACAAGTGCTTTTTCTTTGCAGTGCTTCCCTGTTCCTTATAGCAAATGGGAGTAATAAAATAAGAAAAGAAAACCATGCAGTGTATCTCTGGTGCCTGTAGAAAAAAAATCCATTCTTTTATCACATCAAGTTGTATTAAGATATTGCCAAAAGTAAGTCACTGACAATGTTTTAATTATGTTTAGAAAGCCAATCAAAAGTAATGAAAATAACATGGCACCGGTCGCCGTCTTCATTATCGTCGTCATCATACAGGAGCCACAATTCATCATGGACTGATAGTAACTCCCAGAGTGACATATTTGAAGAGTATGGTATGGGTATGACATCTGGGTCCCACTCCCAGACTCTGGGAAGGCTTTATGCATGGGAAAAGAAACTTTATGACGAAGTCAAGGTAACCCTTTAGTTTTTGGCTTTTGATTTTCCTGGTTTCTTTTCTGTTTAATGGGAGTTAAATGTGTGAATCAAGGCTTAAATTCAGTTAGCGAGCATGGTGTTTTCCGTGTTTAATTAGATACAGTACCGGTGAAGTCTGAAAGTGGGTGTATTTATGGGGGACATGTAACGGTACTGTGTAGTATAGAACTGTAGGTTGATTATGTAGTGTCATGATGGTGCTATACCATGAATTACATTTATAAGATGCTAGTACTGTACATGTCAGTTACTGGTTGCAGCTCAAAATTTTCTCAGTTTTTTTTTTCTACTTTTCCTTGTGTGCTTGCATGTCCAATTGAGATTAAATTTGTTGGGTTGCATTCTCAGTTTCTCACCCTTCAACTTTACAATTGTGAAATTTTTATTGAAATCCATTGTAAACTGTTTTCCGCTCCCTTTGTAAAACAGCATCTGTTCTGTCACTATGTTTATAAAACCCAATTATTCTCTTTATTGCAATTTTGTTGGACATTTTGATATACTTGCAGCTAGTACCTGAAAATAACTTTAAATATGTACCAATTTACACAAGTATCACTTTAGTTTAGTTTGATCTAAGTTGTGTAATTTGGTCATATGTAACAACTAAACTAATATTGAGCAAATCATACTTTTTTATCAATCAATTCTATACAGTTAATATGCAAGGATATGGTTTAAGTAGTTATTTTAGTCAATTCATAAGATTTTACACGTACTCTCACATTCACACCCATCCTGACATTATTTTTCCAATCAATCCAATAAAAGATTGAAGATATAAAATAATTGTAGTAGTTGTGCTATTGTACATATAGATTGCTTTTCATTGAGCCTTTTGCAACCAAAGTTTGGTGATGCATTGACGGTAGTGAATATATAACACATGCATCAGATTCATCATATTATTTTTTTCATCATATCATATGCCAATAGAGTTGGATTTCAAATTTAAACGTTATTTTTGACCATTTTTGAGATTGCCAAGAAAACCTATTTTCATTTGATCCCTCTACATTTATTTGTTGAAATAAAGTGGTTCAAAAATTGCTGCTCTTTTGTTGCTACAAACAAAATTATAGTACAAGTTCAGAACTACATTAAAAAGATAAACCAATCCTGAAACCAAGATAATTGTATTAATGGTGGGAATGGTGAGATTTTACCTGCAGCTAATAACATACTATTAAATTGCCAATTGCTGTTGAATGCCATTTTGTAAGTACAGTAAAATGTTGGGTCAATATTAGAAAAGATTTTTTATTTACTTAACATATCATAAGTCACAACAATTTCAAAATATTTTGCAGGCTGGTGACAAAACGAGACAAGCTTATGAGAAGAAATGTCTCCAGCTGAGAAACCAAGACATTAGAAGAGCCGATCTTAACTCAGGCGATAAGACCAGAAGTGGGGTCAGAGATTTGTACTCTCGTATACTTGTAGCTCTTCGAGCTGTTGAATCCATATCTGAGAAAATTCAGAAATTAAGGGACGAGGAATTACAGCCACAACTGGTAGAGCTAATCCAGGGGTAAGATGAACTTTCTCTTGTATTAACCCAAAATTTAGAAAGGCTAAATTACCCATCCAAGACAGTAGATTCTTCTTAAAGATTTAGTACCACCTGGCTATTTCGTTAATGACATTTTTTGACTATTGGACTAAAACGTGTGATTAAAAAGAAAAGGTAATTAAGATGTGATCTTTGGATTGTGTATGGGTCATATCTATTTGAACCACCAGTCGTGTTGTCCATCCATCAAAGTATAGATTTTTCACTGTCCTTGTGTGGTATGTTTTGATGTATAAAATAACAATTGTGAAATTATACTTATCCTATCTAAATGACAAGTAACAGAAATGAAAAATTTTCTTTTCCTGTTTCATGATTCTTTTGAAGAAGCATTGGTTCTATTTTCCAGATTATCAATGCCATTTCTTTAGCTCATTATAAGTCGATGCAGTTCTGTTATTTATCTAGTAAAGTACATGAACATATTAAGAACAATAAGAATAAAACATAATGGACTTCTTTCAGGAAAAAAAAAAACCATTGACGTAACTTCTGTCAGTATATTAACTGTAGGTTCTTTTGATATTCTTTTGCACATTAAAATGTCATGCCGAATTGGTGGTTCTTTTCTAGATTAAAATTGAGCATCAAATTGCTTTATTTTTTACTACTGACGAACTTTTTTTTTTCTTTTTCATTTTTACCCTCAACAGACTTGCTAGAAATTGGAAGATAATGCTAGATTCTCATGAGACCCAAAAAGAAATAATGTTTTCCGTGAACTGCTTCACATGCCCAGCTTATGGAAAATTTTCAAATGATGCACAACGACATGCAACTCTAAAACTGGAAGCTGAGGTCCGTAACTGGCGATCCTGTTTCTCGGCTTATATCTCAGCCCAAAAGGCCTATATTGAAGCCCTGAATGGGTGGCTCTCCAAATTTATCACACCTGACCCATCCTATTATACCAAACCCAAAAATGGTGTACCTCCATTGGTTTTGATGTGCAATGAGTGGGTTGTGGGTTTTGGTAAATTACCTGATAAACAAGTATTAGGCTCCATTAGAAATTTTGTAAGGAGTGTGAGGGTACTGTGGATAAAACAAGGAGAGGAGCAACAACAGAAGAGAAAAGTGGATAGCCTTGCGAAAGAGATCGACAAAAAGCTCTGTGCATTTAAACGAGCTGAGAATAGGGTTTTGGAGACCAAGTTGCTGGAACATAAACCTGAAGCAGATGCAAAACAGAGGCTTGAGCATTTGGCTGAGAGAAAAGAGATGCTGAACAATCTAAGAAAGAGGTTGGATACTGAGAAATTAAGGCATCATGATTGCATGAGAGAGACACATGATGTAACTCTTAACGGGTTCAAGATTGGTTTAGCGGGTATATTTGAGTCCTTGACTGATTTCTCAAAAGATAGTTTTAGTTTGTACAACGGTATGCTAGAAAATGTGGACGAGTCAAAGGAGTTTGAAAAGATAGAGCCGGCGCATGTAGAAGCATTGAATCTGAATTCTTCTTGAATTTAATTTTACAATTGCTGGTGGCTAGAATTTGAGGTGGGGCCCCTGGTTTTAAACCCTTTTGAACATGGTTTCGAAATTTGAGGGCTTGTTTGTAAAGTTAGATGTGATGTAGGGAATATATGGGATGAAGGGTAATTTTGTAACATTGGTGGGTGACCCTAGTTTGTTGTAATTACTGTTTCAATGCTTGCATGATAGAAAATGGATGCTCTAACCTGACAATCTAGGAGTTATTTATCCATTTCAAGAAAATGAAGTACTGAGCAGTGGGCTCAAATTGGATGTCAGTCTCAAATTAGCAAAGCAACTCAACAAGCACAATTTATATAAGAAATAGTGATAGTAGAATAATAATAGTAATAATGAAGAGTTAGTTTGTGTTAACCTGTTTTGCTTTGGTTCTAATTGAAGCATTCTCAGTGCAACTAATATCTAATTTTTTTTTTACTGTGATTGTGTAATATGATAGATAAAGGCAGATAGGAAGTTGAACCAAACTTGATGTGTTGGCTTTATGCACGTGGAAGAGTTCTTAACAAGGCTATGAATTGGAAAATATCTGCCCAAGTGCAAAGTCTTAACAAGGCAAGAAATGATAAAAAAAGATGATGAGAATTGTGGTACTTTATATGTAAAATTATTTCTCCAAGTTCCATTGACCGAATTATTTTAGGGGCATATTTGTCAGTCAAAGTTGGCAAATGCGAAATGAAATGATCTAAGACTGTCTTTTTCTTAAATTAAATTTAATGATGAAAAATGAAAAATATATTTAAAAATATTGGCATCATATGGGACTAAATTGAACCCTCTTGCCATGTCCTACAGAATATGCCACATTTATTTCTGGTCTTTTGGATAGGTAGGCGAACAGTCTACATAAATATACAAGCAAAAAGTGATTTAGAAAAGAAATTTATAAGATGGCAATGTACAGAATACTTGCATCGCATTGTACATACATGTGAAAGACACTTGTAAGATGGAATGTATATAATAGTTACATAGTACGCACATTTCTTTTGCGTTGTGCGCCTGTAGCTAGATTAATCAATTAAATGCACGACAAATGTATGCTTACCGGTTTAGTTCCATTAATGTGCGAGGAAAAACAGATAAGATTTTATGAGATATTTAATGAGGGAACTATAATTCTTGGAATTAGAAAATATCTGCCAAAATGCCCAAAATATCGCTGATGAGAGTGTGCGACCATGCACTCGACAATTGTTGCTACCTTCTTTATGTCTAATAAACCAATTACAAGGCAAAATCTAACATTTTTTTTTTATATGGTTTGACAGTGGAAAATCTAACATCAATTGAGCTAACAATAACATATGTAAATTGTATATTTTACTTCTGTCGAAGAAAAAAAATAAGTACACGTCAGCTTCTTATTTTTTTCTTATCAAGTAGAGCTAATAAAGTTTAAGGCGAGAAGTTTGTGAGCTTAACATAAAATTTATCGGGTTAGTTTCAAACGGCAATCAAACCGTCAATATTTGATCTAGTTGACGAGTTTAACGTTTACGATTCACATTGTCGACTTTTTAAATATGCTTTATATTTGACCCTCATTCCTTTCTCAAAAAAAAAAAAAAAAATATGCTTTATATGAGATGAAGAGATAAAATTATTTAAAAATGAAAGTACCAAATAATTTATTTTTCAATCTCTTCATTTCATACCTAGTGATCTGAAAATATTGAAAATTTTGAAATAAAATATTGTTCTCATTAAATGATCAACCGTTCAAATTCGGTATTTAAAGTTTATGCAACGATTTCCCCTAAAAATCTTAGTAATTACAAATTTCTCCCTCTAAAACTTATATTATGATATTTACCCTTTAAAATTTTAAAATTCACAAATTTATCCATTTTATTGTCTTTTCTGGTTAGCAGGGGCGGATCCAGGATTTTCGTCAGGAGGGGCAAAAAAATATCGAATCGGGTTTAAATCCATTAACCAATTAGGTACTCGACAAAAAATAATGCTTTAACTCATACTTTCTAATGCTTTGATTTGTAATTTCTGATGCTCTAACTTATAATTTTAATTATCAATCAAAATTCAACAGATTTATTTCAATTTTAACCCTAAATTTAACTCGAATTACAAATTAAACGTTCAGATGGGGGCAAAAAAAATTCCAGGGGGAGGCAAAGTCGGTCGGAACCGATAAATCTCCACTAAAACTCAAAATCCAGGGGGGGCAGCTGCCCCCCCCCCAGAATACACTGGGTCCGCCCCTGCTGGTTATAACTCATTTTAAGTTTATAAAACACCAATCTTACTCTTTATTAAGAAAAATAAAAAATATGTAGCATGTTTTAGAAAAATATCAATCTTCTAATTGGTCAGCTTTCGAGAGTAAATAAGTCACTCTATACTTCTAACGCATACACAACACATTTAGGTCAAAATTCCTCGTTTAATGTTTTATGAAACGATTTTTAAAGTTGAACTACTCACAACTCCTAACGAACTCAAGTTTATACTAACTTCACTTAATTTTATTTGGTCAAAATTTTAAGTATAGCTTCCAGAGCCTCATCATCATAACCAAAATTTCTTACATAGATCACATACATGCAACAGATCTGGAAAAAAAAAGGAAATAAAGAGAACCAAACTGATTGAAGAGAGACTTCCCCTCAAAGGCTTACAGATCTGGCAATCAATGGTGACCAATTCAAGAGAGAGAGCTTTAATTGTTCCCTATTCAGTGTATTGCACGTAGCATTTATGTTTCAATGCTAAGCAAGAAAACCTTTGCTGCTCCTTTGTGCCTTGTATCTATCTATTTATCTCTCTATCTACCCCTACCACCAACAACCATACAGGTGCATTTTGCAATTAAGATCTTTGAAAGAAGGTATTGCTTTTTGCTTCCATTTAGGGAATTTAATGATTGTGGTCCTTGGCTAAAGAAGAAACCGCATTTTTTGGATGTCCTTAATTCTCTAATTAATACTTGGCAATCCAACTTTAGATTTACCTTTTTTTTTATATCTATCCCAAGACATAAAAATTGAAATATTATTCTTAGTTTTGAAAGCATAGCAGATTAATACCGAAGTTCGAAAATGTGTCAAAAAGTTTTCACCCAATCCACACATGTACATTTACATTTAAAACTGTGAAGGAATACATGCGTTCGGTCAACATTTTTGAAAGTATAAACTCAGTCATAGTTTTGCTATTATATTCCAAAGTGAGAATATTGTTATCAATTTTTTATAGAATCAGGGACAGACACAAATAAGTTGGTAGATAGATATCAAGTTGTTCTAGCACCAAATTAATAGATTCAAGTTTCTCTGTAACAGTTAGTTTAGATTCTAGAGTCTTTCATGTAAGAAGTGCTCTTCACCGTCTAAAATCGTTTTTTTAGTGTGTTTCAAGCCATTCTTTTCCAGAGAAATTGATAGAGAAAATTGGATCTGACCAGATGGTCAAAATCAGAGATCAAATACACAATGTATTTCACAGCATTTGAAATCCACAAATGTGATGAAATCATTTGATTTTTGGGCTATAGAACTGTCAGAAATCTTTGTTTGTCAAAATTGTAGTGAAATAGGCTTTTTTTTTTTTTTTTGAGACACTATGAAGAGCAAGATAATGAAATCTAACACTGAAAATTCGAATTTTTTGTTTAAATTATTTGTTAGATTACTTCTTTTGATGTATAATTAGCATATTTATACTAAAATACGCTAAATTACTTGAAATTATGTTGAATTACACTATATTACATTAAATTACTCTAAATTACACTAATTTCGCTAATTATAATGAAATACGGTAAATTACGCTAAACTATGTAAAATTACGCTAAATTAGGCCGATTTTGTGCCATATTTCATAAATCATAAAAAAATAGTAAAAAAATTCCAAAAATAGTAAAAATTGGTATTCTACAAGTTCATTATATGACTAATTTACTGAGCTACTTAGATTGAATAATAGAAATGCAAATCTTAATCGGAAACTTGAACTCAAGTTTTGAGGCTTTTTCCTTTGTTTTTTGACAATTATGAATTTTAAAATCCGGCATCGCGGGCACTGACGCATGCGTATTTTCGCAAGCTTTCCAAAAAGCGGTCATTTGCTGAAATCGGACACTTGAGCGCCGTTTTATGGCCGTTTGAAGTTTCGTCGTCGTTTTTCGCCTTCTCAGTAAAGATATCATCCATATTCATATATAATTTACCGTATTTTAGCGTAATTTCAAGTAATTTAGCGTAATTTAATGTAATATAGTGTAATTCAACATAATTTCAAGTAATTTAGCGTATTTTAATATAAATATGCTAATTATACATCAAAAGAAGTAATCTAACAAATAATTTAAACAAAAATTCAAATTTTCAGTGTTAGATTTCATTATTTTGCTCTTTATAGTGTCTCTAAAAATAAAATAAAAAAAATAAAAAAAAGAAGGAAGAAACCGGCCAGATTCTGGGCCGGTTTGGATATTTTTTGAAAAACCAGAAAATTCTGGCTATATTTATTGATTTGTAATTAACTTTGGATATTAATAAAAATGTCGGTGTTATTATAGCATGGTAAGGATTTGGTCAAGTTGGTAACTAACTACGTGGGTTTTTCTCTGCACCTAATTTATTGCCTTTGAATTCAGATTGTACCTCTTCAACTTTCTCTAAACGTATTGAATTTTCAACGATCCAACTAAAGCAACGCATTAAATGTACTGGTTATAATAATTTAATGAGCACATCTATTCTTCTGTAACAATACAGGTTGTTGTTAATATTGAAACAAGTAACCCTGTTGCAAGTACAAATACAGATATTTTCCGACATTTTTATTAATCCAAAGTTAATTAGAAATTAATATTTATGCTCAGAATTTCTGACTTTTGCCAAATGACCGGTTTTCTCTTTTTTTTTTGAGACACTATGAAGAGCAAGATAATGAAATTTAACACTGAAAATTTGAAATTTTTTTGTTTAAATTATTTGTTAGATTACTTCTTTTGATATATAATTAGTATATTTATACTAAAATACGCTAAATTACTTGAAATTATGTTGAATTACACTATATTAAGTTAAATTACACTAAATTACATTACATTACGCTAAAATACGGTAAATTACGCTAAATTACATATGAATAGGGACGATATCTTCACCGAAAAGGCGAAAAATGACGACGAAACTTCAAACGGTCATAAAATGACGCTCGACTGTCCGATTTCAGCAAATGATAACTTTTCGGAAAACTTGCGAAAAGACGCATGCGTCCGTGCCCACTATGTTAGATTTCAAAATTCAAAATTGCCAAAAAACTAAGGGAAGAGCCTCAAAACTTGAGTTGCAGTTTCCGATTAATTTCTATTATTCAATTTAAGTAGCTGAGTAAATTAGTTACATAATGAACTTGTAGAATACCATTTTTTACTATTTTTTGAATTTTTTTACTATTTTTTATGATTCATGAAAGATGACACAAAATCGGTCTACTTAAGCGTAATTTTGCGTAGTTTAGCGTAATTTACCGTATTTCAACATAATTAGCGAAATTATTGTAATTTAGCGTAATTTAACGTAATTTAGTATAATTCAACATAATTTATTGTAATAAATGTAATTCAACATAATTTCAAGTAATCTAGTGTATTTTAGTATAAATATGCTAATTATAAATCAAAAGAAGTAATCTAACAAATAATTTAAACAAAAAATTCAAATTTTCAGTGTTAGATTTCATTATTTTTCTCTTCATAGTGTCTCTAAAAAAAAAAAAAAGAAGAGGAAATCGGTCATTTTATAGCCGGTTTGGGCATTTTTGGCAAAAGTCGAGAATTCTGGGCATAAATATTAATTTCTAATTAACTTTGGATATTAACAAAATGTCGGGATATTTCACATGACATGTCAAATTAATAGTGCAAGTCAATTTCAAACTTCAGATTGTACAAACGCTCACATGAATCAACAAATGATTAACGACAGTTCAAACAACTAAAACCTCGTGTAATTAAACAACAAAAAGAGCTGCAGTTTCTCCCATTTTCATCCATTTGTTTTTCACAGCTGAGAGAGACTTGTTAAATTATGCGATTTTGTTAGTAAATGCAACATGCAACTTGCAAAGAGATTTAAGGCACAATGATATCTCATCTCAACACTCAAGTGAGGACCATATACATAATTATTACTACGCAAAAAAAATATTATACATTACATAGCATCTCTAGCAGCTATCAGATCTGTTAATGTTTTTAGTACTATAATGAACAAAACCCACCTGCACAACACAGACGGACAAACACATGCCAAACAAATGTATACATGTCAGCAAACTAAATCTATCAAAAAATTATCTAAAAGATACGCCTACACAAAGGACACGACCCATGCTTTAGAAGCCATCCGTCGATGCACGGCAGATGAAACATGTGCTTGCAGTGTGGCAAAACCCTAGCAGTATCTCCTGATTGAAAATCCTGAAATATCATAATAGACGAAACCCAAATCAGAGGACCATTTCGAACAAATCGAGTTCAAAATTACTAATCACCAAAGTCTAATCTAATTATACGTATTCTCACTATTAACTATTTACAGTTATACTGAGAAAAATACCAAGGTATGTACTGTCAGGTAACTTTTTTTTCTTTTTCTTCTAGAGAGTAAATAAGTATGACCAACAAATAGCTGATTCCTTTTGAAAATAAAATAAAAAAACAGACCTGAAGGCAAACGGAGCAGCTGATTTTCTCACCAGAGGCATCAACAAGGTTTCGGTGATTAAATTTGATCACAGGAAGCATGTCAATAGAGTTCTTCTCCATACCTCCAGAATTTCCACCAGTTTCAAAAATATCCAGAGCCTCTCTAAACGGCAAGTCTACCGCATTCATCTGTCGAATATAAAAATTTATTTAATTTAAAAATGTGCAATAGATATAGTAGTTGAATTCAAGATTTTCGTTTCTGACTTTTGCTTTAAATATACCTGGCTCTCTACAGCACTCTGCACTGCTGGATCAACTTTCTCACGAACAAGCTGACCAGTCATGAGACTATACAGTACACCCAGCTGAAAATAAATTATAATACAAAGATAAATTCAAAAATTCAAAAATTCAAAACAAAGATTTTATTACTGGCACGGACCATATATCATCAGTACATACCAATGAACGGTTAACCTATCCGATAAATGTGTATATACTGATAACACACCAATCTATACTACAGGCACCAATTTGTATTCTTTTTTAAATTCTCAGCCTTAATTGGGAACTTTGGATAGTTACTTTGTCCTACAACTCGCTGTACTAGTATACTTGATCTGAAGGAAGTATACTAATCAACAATCGTATACTAAGTCAAAATAACAATATAATCATAGTTAAACCACTAACCACATATACAATACTCCAAATTCCAGAAGAGTTGTTGCGCCAGATGGCGAATGAACGTTCGACCACTTCCATGGCAACAAGTGCACCTGACACCGCGCCGATTCCCGTCCCCCCAAGTACGCCGCTTTCTGTCGCAAGGCCAATCAGAGCACCCGTCACGGCACCAAGGAGAACGCCCACTGAATCAGAAAGAGAAATGTTGAGAATAAAAATAATAATTCGCCGATGCCATCAGAAAGGATAAATGTTGAGAGGTAATATGTTGTATAACCTGTGGTTTTGATTTGTTTTTTTTAGGATATTGTCTAGTTTGTAGTAAAATTTTGTATATTATTTTAACGAGATAGAAGGGCAATTTTTGTATCAATTATGAGAGGGGACCAAAAACAAAGAGGAACTTATAAAAAAAGGAAATATTAACTATACTCTTAGAGAAGAATTCTTTAAAAGTCCTTAGCATCCAAAATGTGAAAATATCAGAAAGCAAACTATGTCATGAAATTTAAGAAGTTTTGGAGTGGAAAATTTGAACCAGAACTCCAATTCAGTCTTAGGATTCCATCAACTTAGATTCTAATTAGTTGAATCATCAAATCATACAGCTTTTTGGTGAAAAAAGGGCAAAATTTGACATAAAACTCCATTCAACTATCCGTTCTACTGAAATTGAAACAGAAAACCTTCCCGTTTTGAAAACGAAAAGAACAATTGATCAAACAAACAACCAACCTGATGCAAATATACACGTAATCAGGACTTCTATGAAACCTCCCACAATTCGACCAAAAGTAGTTGTATTCCCTCTTCTATCAGGGCCTCTTGAGTTGCTATTGAAAGAAGAGAATGGATTCAGGCGACTAGAAGAAGGGGAAGAGCGAATCGAATCCATAATTTTGATTTTGTTTCTGGTAGGTTAATTAACAGAAATGGGGCGGTGGGGATGACATATAAGGAGAGACGAGGAATAGTCTTGTCTTTGCATTTATGAAGGGTTAGGTGGGTTAGTGATTTCGTTTTTGTTTTCGTTTTCCTTCTTTCTCCGTTTCGTTTTCTTTTTCGTTGAACAATAGCACCGCTTAAGCTTTTCTTTTGCATTAACACCCTTGATAAGTCCATATTTGGGTTCATACCCTGCGGGCTTTAACTATAGCAATTAATTGATAATAATTCCTATCTTTTAGTGCATTTTAGCTCCATGTATAATTTTATATTTCTATGTTTCTACGTACTATTTAGTGTGGATTTTGTAATTCAGTATAGCTTTAGTTTCATGGTCATATATAACATGAAAATTTTATTTTATATACATATATATCAAAAGATTAAGCTATCTAACTATTTAATATTAATTATAAATTTTTTATTTTAATTTTAATCCTGTAATTTTTCGTACAAAAAGTATTATTTTTATCATTAGATTAAAAACTGATTATTTGTATAACCTGAAGTTATTTCAAATAACATTTATTGATTACTAATTATAAAATTGAAATGGTTTACACATTCATAAAACTATGTGTACCTGTTCGACTGGGCTCCATAGCCTCTTAATCGACTTTAATCTCAACGAACAACTCTTCCTTATAGAAGATTAAGTATCCTTCTGACGCAATCTCGGTCCCGGAACTCGACTTCGTTAGTGACGGGTCTCGAACTCGGTTTAGTGGAATTAGAAAACAAAAATGCTAGATAGCAACGGCGAGAATAAATCTCTCTCAGAAAATATATTGATATAAAAAGTCCCTTTCTCTTACAAAAGTTCTCTCTTTTATAGGCCATAAGGGGTAATTAATTTGCAACATAGAAATAGGCAAACATAAATGACTACTTAGAAAATTAAACATAGAAATAAACAAAACATAAAGAACTATCTAGAAAATGCAAACAACTATTAATATTCTCTAGAAAATGTAAATGGTCAATTTTGAAAGTAGGTCCTTCTTTAATAGCCACTGCACGCTTCTCAAAGCGAGTCTGAACCCGAATCTAAGTCTGACTCGGATTGGTTCCCGGGTTGGATCTCGGGTTGGATCCCGGGTTGGATCTCGGGTTGGTTCCTGAGTTAGATCTCGGGTTGGATCCTGGGTTAGATCTCGGGTTGGTCTCGGTTTTGTTGCCTTTCTTCTTCTCGGTTGTTGTTCGGGTTTAATTGTTGCATGAGTGTGGTGATAAGTTGGGTTTGGTTGTTGTCCATTCGCTCGAGTAGCGCTGTTTGGTTCTGCTGTATCCGTTCAATGATGGAGATAAGGTTTGGGTCGGCCATTGTCGAATTCGGTGGTTTGTCGAACTTGGTTGTCGGGGATACAACTTCACATAAGCGCGAAGGTGGTTGTCGAACCATGCTCTAATACCACTTGACGCAATCTCGGTCCCGGAACTCGACTCTGCTAGTGACGGGTCTCGAACTCGGTTTAGTGGAATTAGAAAACAAGAATGCTAGGTAGCAACGGTGAGAATAAATCTCTCTCAGAAAATATATTGATATCAAAATCCCTTTCTCTTACAAAAGTTCTCCCTTTTAAAGGCCATAAGGAGTAATTAATTTGCAACATAAAAATAGACAAACATGAATGACTACTTCAAAAATGTAAACATAGAAAAAAACAAAACATAAAGAGCTATCTAGGAAATGCAAACAATTATTAATCTTCTCTAGAAAATGTAAATGATAAATCTTGAAAGTAGGTCATTCTTTAATAGCAGCTGCACGCTTCTCAAAACGAGTCTGAATCCGAATCTAAGTCTAACTCGGATTGGTTCCCAGGTTGGATCTCGGGTTGGTCCCCAGGTTGGATCTCAAGTTGGATCTCGGGTTGATTCCCGGTTGGATCTCGTCACCTTCCTTAGCAAAGATTAAAATCTTAATCCTTGACCTCTTAAAGAGTGTTGCCGAACAATTTATGTTTGCAGTTTAAATCTACAATCATATAAAATAAATTTTTATATATTATTTGCAATTGTCTGAATTATAAACAATTTAAATTTCATGTTAAGTTGAATTAAAAACAACACAAGTATATACCTGCTAAAACATATTTTACCATATTAAGATATCCAACTAAAAATGTGGATTTAAGTATTTAAGTATTGTTCGGAGAATTGCATAACTAGATCATCTTAATTAAATCAAATAATTTCAGAGGCCTACGGGTTATTTGCGAAAAAAAAAAAAAATCCTAATTTCAGAGGTGGATGACGCCCTCGTCATTTTCAAATTGCTGATGAACTTTGTTTGATTTTTTTTTTTTTTTTGCATTTTTCTGGCTCCTTCCTACTCTGTTTTTTTCATTTTGTTTACTTCTGTCGTTTTTTTTTCTCTTTTGTAATGTGGCAAGTTCAATTGGACATAAAATTAAATAAAAACATTTCCAGGTCATGCTCGAAAATGTTCCAACAACTCTGTATGTATCTTAACGGCTAAGGTTTAGAGGAATACGACTCAAAAGGGATAGTGATTGAGACTGAAGATTATAGAGCACAGCAAACGCGTCAGTTTGATTAATTTGACTGACAATTTGGAAGCTTCTGGTTTAAATTGTTGATCATGACATTACCTATCTTGCGGTTAAGGTGTATCTCATTCTCATGTGACAAATATCTTTTTTCTCAGACGAAATTGCTGAGAACGTCCTCTAGGAAAAACATCAAATTTATTGCGATTTTGTTGATGTTTTACCATTATGATGGTAAGTTTGTGATATTTTTCCATATCACGGATTGCTTTTGATGATCAAATTGTAAAAATGCATCATCACGTTATCTAGATTTTTTTTTATGGTAGGTCAGGTGCTTCTTTTCATATTGCGTAAATCTCACGCTGAAATACGTGAAAGTTTCATAATTACTTCGTCATAATCTTAATTTAGATCCTAATCTTGTATTGATATTGAGAAAAGTATATTACTATGGTATGCAGTATATATATTAATTAAAAAATATTCAAAGTTAATTAAAAAATATTAATTATACCCATGATTTCTGAGTATTTTTAAAAATGTCCAAACCGGCCATTTAATGACTGGTTGAAAATTAAAATGGAAACCGGCCATTAAGGCCGGTTGAGAAATTTATTTTATTTTTATTTTTTGAAAAAGTTATGATTTATTTATTTTTTTGTATTGAAATATTAGAAATATTTTTTATATTTTTTTGAAAATAAATATAATGCTATATAATTTGATTTATTAGAAGGACTGCAATAAATAACTCCGATCAACATTTTTCAGGTCGAATTTTTCGCGGATGTAAGAAAAAAATTAAAATATTTCTTTGTGTGTTATTGGAAAAAAAATAAAAATGTTTTGAATCTGAGTTATTGATCCCGGTTCAAAAGTCACTTCTAGGTAAATTAGAAAATAGTGTGATCTTTCTATTTTTGAAAAAACAAAAACTTTTAAGTTATTTTATAATCTCTGACATTGTCAGAGAGTTTGTCAGTGATTTTTGTTTAAGTTAAGTTTTTTGAAAAATAGAAGAATCACAATATTTTCTGTATTTACTTAGAAAAGAGTTTTGAACCGGGATCAATAACTTAGATTCAAAGCATTTTTTTTTCCAATAACATGCAAAGAAATATTTTCATTTTTCTTACAGCTGCCAAAAATCCGGCCTGAAAAATGTTGATTCGGATTATTTGTTGCAGTCCTTCTAATAAATCAAATTATATAGCATTCTATCTATTTTCAAAGAAATATAAAAAATATTTATAATATTTCAATACAAAAAATAAATAAATCATAACTTTTTCTAAAAAATAAAAATAAAAATAAAATAAATTTCCCAGTTGGCCATTTAATGGCCAGTTCCCATTTTAATTCTCAACCGGCCATTAAATGGCCGGTTTGGACATTTTTCAAAATACTCAAAATTTGTGGGTATAATTAATATTTTGTAACTAACTTTAGATATTAATAAAAATCACATGAACTTGCCTTTGGCTTAGTGGCAAAGGCATATGACTCCCATGTGACTAGGGGTGAGTAAATTGCTCATAACTCGCTCGCTAAATGCTCATTAACAACTCACTCATTAACTTAGTGAGCCAAGCATGAGCATACCTCAACTCGCTCATAACTCGCTCATCAAGAACTGAGTTACATAAATCCTGCCACATCTAATCCACTTCTCTAATAGCTGTTAGTATATCCACAAAAAATAATATTAAGAATTTGCAAATTTTTCTAAAACAAGCAGAATTACAATTCCCATTTAATGCACTATTCCATAATTTTCTTTGGTATCGGGCCATACTCATCAATACACTAGTCTCAAAATATAATCCAAAATTTGATCACAAAAAATTTGATCATTAATACACCGTTCTGAATTTGTACAGTTCTAAATTTGTATATTTCTAAATTCTACATTGTTATTATTGTTTTGACAATGCAAATTTGTAGGTATGTGACAAAGAGATAGCCTTGAGTGTGACATGTAGGGCTGTGAGAACGACAAAAAGATAGTTGTTTGATTTTGTTAAATTTGCTTATGAACAATTTTTTGTTAAATTATGTTCTGTTTAATTAGGTTGGATTATGACAATTTGTTAAATTCTATAAATGAAAATTAGTTTTTGAATGATGTATTTTAAACAACTCGGCAACTCGCTCATTATCAACATGCTCATTAACAACTCGCTCATTAAGCTAATGAGCTGAGCATGAGCATACCCCAACTCGCTCATGCTCGCTCATTAATCACCCCTACATGTGACAAGTCATGGGTTCGAAACCCACAAAGTGAAAAAATCCTTTATAATATATATAAGAGTTTGAAAGTGTATTGGATAGTTTGATCTCCACCTTATGATTTCAAAAAAAAAAAATCACAGTCGCAGCCCCCTGGAAAAGGCCGAGTCATCACTAATAAACCAATGTAGTGTTGCTATCTATATGTACCAGTATACAACCCCAATGTTTGGTTCTTCTTCCAAGTCAGGTAATATGTTGCTATGTTGGGTCTAATTAGCAGAAAACCCCACTTCACCTTTACCGAAAAAAGACACCCCTCTTGCTAATTTACAAATACATAATGCTGGTTTGGTATGTTGAAACAGGTACCAGCTGGTATAGTTATCTAACATAAAAAACCTTCCCGACATTTTTATTAATAAACAACATAAAATAAAAAATATCAAATGTACTCGGGTTTTCTGGGTATTTTTTGGCTAGTTGGATTAAAAATTCGAACCGGCCATTTTTTGACCGGTTGAATTAAAAATTCGGACCAGCCAAAAAATGACTGATTAGGTCTTTTTTTTGAAATATTTGTTAGATTATTTCTTTTGATGTATAATTAGCATAATTATACTCAAACATGTTACATTACGTATGTTATATTACTCTAAAATACGCTAAATTATGCTAATTACGCTAAATCTGATACAATCCGAATCCAAAATCCATTAAAAATAAGTAAATAAATAAATGTTATTTGAGTTATTTCAAAGCTAATGAGAAATATTTTTCTTTCAGATGGATGTTTATGAATGCTCCAACAATTTAATTGTACAGTAAAATGATTTCATCAAAATGAGATATGATTTAGTCTTTTTTGATTAACTTATTTTTGTTAATAACTGATGGAATGCTATCTATATATATATACCAGTATACAACCCCAATGTTTGGTTCTTCTTCCAAGTCAGGTAATATGTTGCCATGTTGCGTCTAATTAGCAGAAAACCCCACTTCACCTTACCGAAAAAAGACACCCCTCTTACTAATTTACAAACACATACAGAAAATACTGGTTTGGTCTGTTGAAACAGGTACCAGCTGGTATAGTTATCTAACATAAAAAACCTTCAGTAGAAACTGCTTCGGTAGAAATGGGCTACTCATTTTAAAGTGCATTTTGGTGAAATTTAAAACTTCAAATATAATTTCTAAATAAGAAGCTACAACTTTTAAACTATAAAATGTTGAAAAGTATAATGAAGAATCGAAAATAAAATCCAAAAATTTGGAAAAAAAAATATTTTATAAAATTTTCCCATATAATATATACATGTCCACCTTGCCCAATCAATTACTCGGTTAAGATGCGAGTATGCGACCCCAATCAAATTACTTTGATTTACTGATTGAAAATAAAAATTTTGTTACACTTTTTTCTTCCAAAACGTATTTAGATAAAACAATAAAAATTTGTCTATTAAGAGTAAGAAATAATTGTAGTTTCTTTTCTTTTCCTGTAATTCACCTTGACAACTCCTGTCAAGAACTAAAAAAAAAAGCAAGAAATAAAATTCTATTTTAGAAATCATTCATTAATTTAAATTGTTGAAATTGAGATGTATCTTAAAGAATGATGTATAAATATTTTTTAAATGATGTTTACTATAAAAACTCAATTTTTATAGGGATTAAAATTAAAGATCCATACATAATGCTAGTTGGTTTACATAAATTGGTCAGATTAGATGACTATCGCTCTGAATCTCAGTCTATATATGCACCGTTGGGTAAAAAGGAGGTAAATCAAGTACAAAAATAAATGGAGAAATAAGAGGGTCACACAAGGTACCAAACAACAAGCAAGCAAACACAAGAAATAAGAGAAGACACAAGATTTTACGTAAAAATTCTTTTGGGAGAAAACCACGGGAGCACACAGCACAAATCCACTATATCAAAGAGTCTTACAAATACAAGAGATCATCAAATTCAATAGCACTATCTCACACACTCCTCCTTGAAGACAATGCTCCTCCTTGATCTCATAATCGCCGTGCCATGATCCAACCTACCATTTAGGTAGAGCCCTTAACCAGACACGCATTGTCAAGACAAGCTTCAAGCTTCAAAGGCGGTAAGGACTTTGTCATCATGTCAGACCCATTCTCACTTGTATGGACCTTCTCCAACAATAATTCTTTCTTCTCGAGCACTTCACGTATTCAACGGTAACGTATCTCAATGTGCTTTGACCTGGGGTGAAAAGTGGAATTCTTGCTCAAATGAATAGCACTTTGACTATCACAAAATAACACATACATTTCTTGTCGAATCATAAAAGAACTTCTTCATCCACAATAGTTCTTTGCATGCTTCTGTGATTGCAATGTATTCAACTTCGGTTGTGGAGAGTGCAACACACTTTTGTAGTCTTGATTGCCACGATACATCACCATTTGCAAAATTAACCAAATAACCGGATGTTGACTTCTTCGAGTTAACATATCTGGCCCAATCGGCATCCGTGTATGCCTCCAAAACTGGTTCCTTAGCCCCATAACATAGGCAATAACCAGTGGTACAGCGAATGTACCTAAGAATCCATTTCACAACATTCCAATGAGCTTTACCAGGATTAGAAAGAAAATGACTTACAACTCCAACAACATGAGCAATATTGGGTCTTGTACATACCATTGCGTACATCAAAGAACCGACCACAGATGCATACGTCACCTTCTTCATTTCTTCTATTTCCTTTTCATCATTCGAACAATCATCAAGTGTCAACTTGAGATGACTTCCAAGCGGAGTAGAACCCGGTTTGCACTTGCTCATATTGAATCGTTCAAGCACCTTCTCCAAATACCTTTCTTGTGACAACCAAAGTTTACATCTTTTGCGATCTCTAGTGATTTTCATACTAAGAATTTGCTTTGCATAACCCAAGTCCTTCATTACAAATTCATTCCCAAGCTTCTCTTTCAAAGCTCCAGTCTCGTTTGCATCGTTTCCTACAACCAACATGTCATCAAATAAAGTAAAATAATGATGAAATTACCACTAGAGTACCTTTTCATGAAGACACAATTATCGGAAGTGGTCTTGCTGAAATTGTTGTCACACATAAAAGATTCAAATCTTTTATACCAGTTACGCAGTGCTTGCTTTAAGCCATAGAGGCTTCTCCTCCATTTGCATACCATATCCTCTTTATCTTTTTCAACAAACCCCTTGGATTGCTCCATATAGAGCTCCTCCTCGAAATCACCATGAAGAAATGCGGTTTTCACATCAAGCTGCTCAATCTCCAAATTCAAACTAGAGTATAACCCGGATAGAGGACATAATTTAGGAGAAAACTGGCAACCCTAGCAGCCAATCCAACTTATATTTTGCATAATTCAGGAGGAGAAAACCTGAATTCTAGAGAATCTCTATTTAATTATTTAATTCTAACCTTAGCACATTTAGGGTCACCGTATAAACTTTGAGGGTATTGAACCCTACCTTAAACTATTTTAAAACCTATTTTAAAAACCCCGATAACCTAGACTAGTGAAATTATTTAGAAATCCAATACACTATTCATATGGATTGACACCCCAATTATACTACACGATAGGATCAAGCAGAGTCATCTGGTAGGCCATCTTCTGGAACTGGTCGGTTTCTCAGAATACCGTTTAGGCGTAATAATAGGTCATTTAAATTGATGTTTGTATGTACGTTGTGAACTTGTTTATTTAGATGCAGTTTTGAGAACTATTTTATTTGCAATTTGTGTGGATTTTATTTAGACTAAGTTATGAGTTAGTTGAATGTTAGTTTTTATAACTTTACTGTTTTTTACCATATTAAAAAATTAATTTTGGGATTTCTACTGAACTAAAAATTTAGTTCTTTTAATGAAAATGTAGAGAAATATCAAATCTACATGCATGTCAATTTTCGTGATTTATTGATGTATTTAACTGGGTCAAAATCTTGTCCAAAAGCAGAGACAAAATAGATAATTTGCCATTCTAAATAGATGAACTTCAAATATAAATTAAGATTCAGTTACAATGTTACATCTAACTTAAAACAAAGTCACTAAATTGATGAAATATGACATTATAGTAGCTACAGACTTTGTAGAATAAATTACAACACAACAAGCACTAGTAATCATACTCCTTAGTAGGCGGCTCTAGATCATTGACAGCAGACAAAGTGATAGCCTTACCAGTATAAGTACACGGAACAAACTCATCGTCCGATGTTGGAGGCTCTGGAACAACTTTCTTCTTTTTTTTAAACCGTAGCCATAGGGGTTTTTCACAAAGTCATCATCTAAAATTTCGTACTGAATAGGTCGTCTAGAAATTCCTCCATCATACATACTTAACAGTTATTTTTATCACGGCATACTTAACAGTTTTTTTCCCCTCATCTTTACCTCAACCACTAGTTGACCCTCTTCTCGATATGTCACGATGGGACGATCTACATCGGTTGCTACTGTTCATCTTATTGTCACCCTGAAAATCGTCTCAGAAATTGTCTTCTCTTTCTCTCTTTCTCTTATGTGATTTTGAGTGAGTTGTGAGCGAGGACAGAGAAAACGGGGTATTTATAAATTATTATAGATTCTGAAACACAAAAAAAATATTCCCAACCGACAAAAAAATGGCCGGTTCTAATTTCAATCCCGACCGACCATTTTTAAAAATACCCAACTTAGCTTGGTATAATTATTAATTTTTATTTAATTTTGGATATTAATAAAAAATGTCAGGTAGAAGACCTCGCTCTCCTTCAAACGAAAACGAACCCTAAGAAAATCTACATCTCAGCAACTCAAATGAGTTTATAAATAACTGTTAATCAATTTTTAAAAATTAAGATCTCTGAAGTTTTTAACTCTCACATTTCTGAAATTCAATCAACAAATAAAAAAGAAAAAATAATTTAAGCCAATCATTTGATCAGCATGGAGTTTATAAACGGTTTCTTAATAAAAAACTTTACTGTATAGTTTTCAAATAAAAAACCTCTTTCACATTTTTAAAACTGAATTAGAAACTGCCACGTCATATTATAAACCTAGTCTTAATAAAAAAATAATAATAAAAGGCGCCTGGCCGGAATGACCATCCGGAACCTCTTCCGCCTTGCAAGGCGCTGCGCTGCCACGTTGATTTTCAACCGCCAGGTCATGCGGTCCGATCTGTCAGAGATAGTGCTCAAGCGGCTTGAACACCTCGATCTCCGATTCGTCCCGTCTCTTGTGGACCACACCAGTATACGGGCGGCGCCGGAGACACGTGTCACGACACTGGCAAACGGACTTCGTGTGGCGACTAAATCGACGCTTGCCTTTAAAGATACCTCTACAATAAGTATTACCAAAAAAGTTCAGATCTTTTATTCATTGTCATTATCCAAATAATTATCCAGTTACGCTATTATAATTATAATACTTTACTACTATCCCCACTGGACATTCAGTTCTAGTTTGTGGTCACAGAATATTCTGTAGTTTGTGCATGGAAAAGTCTTCACTTGCATTGTGTTCATCTTGAAAGGAAATAAACACCTTATTTTTGAATAAAGTAAAATCTTTACACACCATCTTGCCATGGGTCTCAATAGGGACAAATTCTCTTTTACAGGTCAGTGAATGGATTGATGCTGGAAGTCGGTTCGAGACTGAAGGAACAAACGGCACAGCGCACTTCCTGGAGCATATGATATTTAAGGGCAATGCATCATGGCGGGAGGTGATAGCGGATATGGTTGGTTATTGTCACACCCCCGGACAACCCGCCGCGCATTTAAACGCAAGGCGTTAAACACATCACATACATTATCAATAATACAACCAACAAGCCACTATATTAAACATAAAAGGAGTTCACAAACAAATAGAAAGGGAAAATATGTCAGACATGGCTAGTCAAACAGTTACCGCCATGTCTACACAATATATAGTTCATACAAATGTAAATTTAAAGCAAGTAGTGGCTACTTTAAGAACTTCCGCTAATTTTCTCACTCACGGCCTTCCTCCATGTCTTCTTCTCTATTTCCTGGAACTCACATAAAAGGTGGTATGGTGAGAGATCGAACTATCTCTCAGTGCGGGATTTAGTTCCAGCCCGGTGTTTTTACAAATGAATGCAATTAATACCCGAATAACAGAAAGTAAAATAAACCCCAAATTTCCTATCAATTCAGATATGCAAGCTTTTAAAACAATTTCCATCTCAAACTCGCTCCTTTTCTTTAAAAACTTTCACAATCTGGACCGCCACGCACGGACGATCCAGCCTTTCCTATTCAATCACATTTAAAGTTTTTGAAATTCCACACTCTGGGAATCCATGCCCGTACATGAAAACCCGGCGAATCGCCACACAAGGACGACCCGAACACCAAACTCTAGATGGGCCATTGCGGGGACCCATCCGGCGAACCGTCACACAAGGACGACCCGTTCTGTTCACATTTCACACTCTGGACTGCCACACATGGACAGCCCAACGAATCGCCACACGAGGACGACGCGATTTTCCAAAATACATGCAGAACCGCCACACAGGGACGGCCCCAATTTAAAACAATTCATTTAAAAACTCTCCGTTTTCTCATTCACATTCACTATTCCTGTCAGTTCAATTCAATGCATCCAAAATTTCCTATCAATGCAATTCTACACAAAATCAAACGAATGTTCGACATCCACAACATGCAGTTTATCTACCAGACTGGGAAAAAGGATTTACCTACCTTAATCCATGCATTTCGTATTATTTGTAAAAAGACCAGGAACCCGCACCTGTATTCTCAGCGACTTCGTTTGGGCGTGTATTGGAATCTCGTGTATTCTCAGCGTCTCCTAAAGGCTCGCAGTTTGCTCCTAAGTTTCAACACGCTTAATTAGATTCTCATTTCTACTTAATCTACAGGATTTCTATTTAAATTTAATAACCTAAATTTCGCATGACATTTGTAAAGAAATTCTAAATCCTATAGCCCTATTCACAATTTATATTTATTTCATAGCAATTGTCATTCAAGGTCAAGTACTAGTATTTAATTCACTTTAACCTACAAGTCTCGATTCATTTCCCCACAATTCAATTAAATTAACTAAACTACCACCCTCGATTCTTCCCACCAATTCAATTTGGTAAATAAAATTGGAGTAATAACCTTGTTTCTTGTATAACTAGACAAATTTCAGAAAAGAAGAGGGTTCAATTTGCAAATTGGGTTATGGGTCTGGGGTTTTCGGTTTTTGGGCAAGGAGTTTCGGGTCTAGGGTTGTGGTGGCCGGCGGTATCAAGGAAGGGGCATGGTTTTGGCCTAGGGTATTGGATTCGGGTCTAGGGCTTGTGGTGGCCGGCGGCACAAGGGAAGGGGAAGGGTAGAGAGAAAGGGGGGGGGGGCACGGCTAGAGGGGCTGTCGGCTAGCCAAAGGAGAAGAGAGAGGGATGAGGCTGTCGGCTAGCCAAGAGGAAGAGGAGGTTGGTCGGCTGGGCCTCTTGTGGCCGGCGGCAATCAAGAAGAGAGGGGAAGGTTTCGGCCAAAAAGAAAAAGAGAGAAAAAGAGAGAAAAGGAAAAACTTACAGAATATTGAAAATGGAGAGGAATGAGAAGAGAGAAGATATTGGGTTGCTTATATTATTGGATATGGGCTGAATTTAGGTTTGGGCCTTGCTAAATTGAGTTTGCTAAAAAAAGGATTTTGACATCTATTAAATATATTTTGCTAAAACGAACCGTCATTTCTTCTCATTTTTACTATTTACTATATTTTTATTCCTATAAATTGTTGATTATTAATTTAATTCCTATTTATTATTTTCTAAATTGGATCTTATAAAATTTAAATCATACCCATATTGAGAAGCGTTACATCCTCCCCCCCTTGGAAATCCTGTTCAGTCCCCTGAACAGCCTCGGCGTCTATGTCTTCGAACAATTCTGGGTATGTGGCACGCATCGTCTCCTCCATTTCCCAAGTCGCTTCTCGGCTGGTGTGTCGTCCCCATTGTACTAAGACCTGTTTAATGGTCTTTCGCCGGAGACTTATTTCTTTGGTGTCTAGTATTTTCATGGGTCGTTCTTCATACACCAAGGTTTCATCTAACCCCAGATTTGAAAAGTCGAGGATGTGGGAGGGGTCTCGGATATATTTCCGTAGTTGAGATACGTGGAAGACTGGGTGTACTTTATCTAGGGTTGGAGGTAGCGCCAGTTCGTATGCAAGTGGTCCGATTCTTCTAAGAATTTCAAATGGTCCCACATATCTAGGGCTCAGTTTTCCTGCTACGCCAAATCGTCTCACTCCCCTCCTTGGAGAGACCTTCAACCAAACATGCTCTCCAGTTTCGAACTCTAGTGGTCGTCTCCTCAAGTCTGCATACTTTTTCTGTCTGTCTCGAGCAGTGTCTAGTTGATTTAGAATCAGTTGAGTTCTATCCGCGCAATCTTTTACCATTTCTGGCCCTGTTGGCAGTTGTTCCCCGTTGTTTCCCCACCACAAGGGGGTCTTCCAACGGTGCCCGCACCAGGCCTCAGATGGTGCCATGTCGATACTGGCATGGTAACTATTGTTGTATGCGAACTCGGCCATTGTCAGATGATCAGCCCATGACCCTTGAAAGTTAATGGCACAAGCCCTTAGCATGTCCTCTAAAGTTTGGATTGTTCGTTCCGACTGGCCGTCCGTTTGAGGGTGATGAGCGGTACTGAAATTGATTCGGGTTCCCATTGCCTCCTGAAAACTTTTCTAGAAGTGCGAGGTGAATCGCGTATCCCGGTCCGATATGATAGTTTCAGGAACTCCATGATATTTGAACTGATATTGAAGAAATAATTCTGCTAATTCTGCACCTGATGTAGGGGTTCGCAGTGGTATAAAGTGGGCTACTTTGGTTAGTGTGTCTACAATGACCCAGATTGAGTCATACCTCTTTTGGGTACGCGGTAACCCAGTGACGAAATCCATAGTAATGATCTGGAACTTCATTTGTGCTCTGGAGTTTGGATACAACAATCCTGCTATCTTTCTCCGTTCGGCTTTCACTTGTTGGCAGGTGATGCACCTAGCCACAAATTCTGACACGTCTTTCTTCATGTTGGGCCACCAAAATTGGGTACGAAGATCCTTATACATCTTCACCTCTCCTGGGTGAATGGTATATCCCGACTCGTGGGCTTCTTGCAGAATTTCCTTTCTCAGTCCTCCCTGTTCTGGCACACACACCCGCTGGTTGAAATAGAGTAGTCCGTCCTCATTTTCCTTGAAGGTCGACGTTGGATTGGTACGGGCCAATTCCCTGTATCTTTGGTGCTGCTCGTCACCTTGGTCTGCGTCCCGTATTCGAGACTTTAATTCCGGTTGTACCGATATAGCTGCGAGGGTGAGTACCGCATTCGTCGCAGCTCCTTTGATGTCGGTTTGCTCCTGGATCCAGCTGGTGGATACACACACTCCCAAATTCATGTGTCGCATCTCCTTGATCAATTCTGTTTCTTGGGTTATGACTTCTGCCAAATTTGTCGCCCCCTTCCTACTGAGTGCGTCTGCCACCACATTTGCCTTCCCGGCCAAGTATTGTATGTCTAAGTCATAGTCCTTCATCAGTGCTAGCCACCTCCTTTGTCTCATGTTCAATTCTTTCTGGGTAAACACATACTTCAAGCTTTGGTGGTCCGTGAATACTCGGCATTTTGCCCCATAAAGGTAGTGTCTCCATGCCTTGAGTGCAAAGATAACTGCTGCCAATTCTAGGTCGTGTGTGGGGTAGTTCTGTTCATGGTTCTTCAATTGCCGTGACCCGTAAGCAATTACTCGTCCGTCCTGCATGAGTACACATCCTAGGCCGTTCCTTGACGCGTCGGTATACACCGTGAACTCTTGGTCTGGTTTAGGCAGTGTTAATACTGGGGCACTGGTTAGTAGTTTCTTCAATGTTTGGAAACTCTCTTCTTGACTCTCCGTCCATTTGAAAGTAGTCCCTTTGTGTAGGAGTTGGGTCATGGGTCGGGCTGTCTTTGAGTACCCGGGAACGAAGCGCCTGTAGTATCCCGCTAACCCTAGGAAGCCGCGTATATCCGTCACACTTTTGGGTTGATTCCATTCCACCACTGCTTTGATTTTATCTGGGTCTACCCGGATACCTTCCCCCGTCACTACATGTCCCAAAAATTTAACCTCTTTCATCCAAAATTCGCACTTAGAGAATTTGGCGTACAATTGGTGTTCCCGTAATCTTTGTAACACTGTACGTAGGTCTTCGGCATGATCTTCTTCCCTTTTCGAGTAAATCAGAATGTCATCTGTAAAAACAATGACGCAGCAATCAAGTAAGTCGTGGAATACTCGGTTCATCAAATCCATGAATGCTGCAGGGGCATTGGTTAATCCAAATGGCATGATCGTGAATTCATAGTGCCCGTAACGGGTACGGAATGCTGATTTCTCTACATCTTGAGGTTGAATCTTTAACTGATGGTACCCCGATCTCAGATCGATCTTGGAATAAACGGCCGCACCTTGGAGTTGATCGAATAGGTCTTCAATCCGTGGGAGAGGGTATTTATTTTTGATCGTGACCTTGTTTAACTCTCGGTAGTCGATGCACAGTCTCATACTACCGTCCTTCTTCCTGACGAATAGTACCGGTGCGCCCCACGGCGAGGTACTTGGTCGTATGAATCCCAGTTCTAAGAGCTCTTCTAACTGAACCTTCAGTTCCTTAAGTTCCGCCGGTGCCATCCGGTACGGGGCCTTAGAGATTGGACGGGTACCAGGGAGTAAGTCTATGTGAAATTCAATTTCCCGATCAGGGGGTATTCCTGGTAACTCTTCCGGGAATACATCGGGATACTCCGAGACGATAGGTACTGACGTTATCTCGGGTTTTTTCGTCTCGAGTTGCATTATGGTGACTATAAAGGCGAGACTACCGCTGTTGATGAGTCTCCTTGCCTGATTGGCAGATATTGTCGGGGTTCCGCCTCCTCGTTTCTTGAGTCGAACAGAGAGGTCATGGAGACCTGGCCTGTTAATGACCATCCTCCCTTTCAGGCAGTCCACCGTCACACCGTTTCGAGTGAGCCACTCCAGACCCAACATTAAATCATAGAGACCCGTCTTAGAGACTATGGGGTTTATCGGGAATTCCCTCCCCGCTATTTGGAGTTTTAACCCTACGCTCCGAAGTTCTGGGGTGGTGTATTGTAAGGCAGGGGTACTTATATTCAGTAATTTACCAGAGTCTCGAGTTGGTACCCCGTGTTTTTCTACCCACTCCTTTGCTATAACCGAATGACTACAACCCGTATCTATAAGTACAAAAACAGGAATTCCAGATAGTTCAAACATACCAGTCAGAAGATCAGTGGACACGTCTTCTCCTTCGTACCCCTCAATAGTCGGTGTTCCTCCCATCTCACCGTTGTACTGATCATGCGCATGCATCCCCACCCTTTGGTTTCCTTGTTATATTTCAAAATAATTTGTACCGTTACTAAAAGGCATAATCCGTCACTAAATATCATATACATTGGTTACTACTGGTGCGCCTAGTTTCCTATAGTTTGGTCTATGACCTATTGCCGCATCCTATTGCTAGCGCTCTCTTAGCGGAAGTTTATTGATATTGTATGTGCTGGCTCTGATACCAACTCAGTTGTCACACCCCCGGACAACCCGCCGCGCATTTAAACGCAAGGCGTTAAACACATCACATACATTATCAATAATACAACCAACAAGCCACTATATTAAACATAAGAGGAGTTCACAAACAAATAGAAAGGGAAAATATGTCAGACATGGCTAGTCAAACAGTTACCGCCATGTCTACACAATATATAGTTCATACAAATGTAAATTTAAAGCAAGTAGTGGCTACTTTAAGAACTTCCGCTAATTTCCTCACTCGCGGCCTTCCTCCATGTCTTCTTCTCCATTTCCTGGAACTCACATAAAAGGTGGTACGGTGAGAGATCGAACTATCTCTCAGTGCGGGATTTAGTTCTAGCCCGGTGTTTTTACAAATGAATGCAATTAATACCCGAATAACAGAAAGTAAAATAAACCCCAAATTTCCTATCAATTCAGATATGCAAGCTTTTAAAACAATTTCCATCTCAAACTCGCTCCTTTTCTTTAAAAACTTTCACAATCTGGACCGCCACGCACGGACGATCCAGCCTTTCCTATTCAATCACATTTAAAGTTTTTGAAATTCCACACTCTGGGAATCCATGCCCGTACATGAAAACCCGGCGAATCGCCACACAAGGACGACCCGAACACCAAACTCTAGATGGGCCATTGCGGGGACCCATCCGGCGAACCGTCACACAAGGACGACCCGTTCTGTTCACATTTCACACTCTGGACTGCCACACATGGACAGCCCAACGAATCGCCACACGAGGACGACGCGATTTTCCAAAATACATGCAGAACCGCCACACAGGGACGGCCCCAATTTACAACAATTCATTTAAAAACTCTCCGTTTTCTCATTCACATTCACTATTCCTGTCAGTTCAATTCAATGCATCCAAAATTTCCTATCAATGCAATTCTACACAAAATCAAACGAATGTTCGACATCCACAACATGCAGTTTATCTACCAGACTGGGAAAAAGGATTTACCTACCTTAATCCATGCATTTCGTATTATTTGTAAAAAGACCAGGAACCCGCACCTGTATTCTCAGCGACTTCGTTTGGGCGTGTATTGGGATCTCGTGTATTCTCAGCGTCTCCTAAAGGCTCGCAGTTTGCTCCTAAGTTTCAACACGCTTAATTAGATTCTCATTTCTACTTAATCTACAGGATTTCTATTTAAATTTAATAACCTAAATTTCGCATGACATTTGTAAAGAAATTCTAAATCCTATAGCCCTATTCACAATTTATATTTATTTCATAGCAATTGTCATTCAAGGTCAAGTACTAGTATTTAATTCACTTTAACCTACAAGTCTCGATTCATTTCCCCACAATTCAATTAAATTAACTAAACTACCACCCTCGATTCTTCCCACCAATTCAATTTGGTAAATAAAATTGGAGTAATAACCTTGATTCTTGTATAACTAGACAAATTTCAGAAAAGAAGAGGGTTCAATTTGCAAATTGGGTTATGGGTCTAGGGTTTTCGGTTTTTGGGCAAGGAGTTTCGGGTCTAGGGTTGTGGTGGCCGGCGGTATCAAGGAAGGGGCATGGTTTCGGCCTAGGGTATTGGATTCGGGTCTAGGGCTTGTGGTGGCCGGCGGCACAAGGGAAGGGGAAGGGTAGAGAGAAAGGGGGGGGGGCACGGCTAGAGGGGCTGTCGGCTAGCCAAAGGAGAAGAGAGAGGGATGAGGCTGTCGGCTAGCCAAGAGGAAGAGGAGGTTGGTCGGCTGGGCCTCTTGTGGCCGGCGGCAATCAAGAAGAGAGGGGAAAGTTTCGGCCAAAAAGAAAAAGAGAGAAAAAGAGAGAAAAAGAAAAACTTACAGAATATTGAAAATGGAGAGGAATGAGAAGAGAGAAGATATTGGGTTGCTTATATTATTGGATATGGGCTGAATTTAGGTTTGGGCCTTGCTAAATTGAGTTTGCTAAAAAAGGATTTTGACATCTATTAAATATATTTTGCTAAAACGAACCGTCATTTCTTCTCATTTTTACTATTTACTATATTTTTATTCCTATAAATTGTTGATTATTAATTTAATTCCTATTTATTATTTTCTAATTTGGATCTTATAAACTTTAAATCATACCCATTTTGAGAAGCGTTACAGTTATGGTTGGTGACATTAACACCTTCACCTCCAGGGAGCAGACAGCTTGCTATGCCAGGGTTTTTAATGAGGATGTTAGCAAGGTGCTTGAGATTTTGGCAGATATTCTTCAAAACTCTACCTTCGATGCTGAGAGAATCGAGCAGGCAAGGGATGTTATTTTGTGTGAAATAGAAGAGGTTTGCTGATTTTATGATTTTTTTCCTGATATGGATGTTAGTTTGTTGATATTTCATGGAAAAGCCCTAGCTTTGTATTTTGTTACTTTCTAATATATGTTTAGAAGGGTAAGAGTAGTATGTTTTAGTTTTCTCTCATTTATCTTTATTTTGAGCTAAGGCACATGTATTTTTTTTTTTAACAAAAACATTTGTTAAAGCTACCTGTTTTTATTTTATTCAGAAACAAAATGAGTACATATACATTAACAAAAAAAAATGAAGGAAAAGCACTTCTAACTGACCCAACTAAATCCCTAAAAATCTGGTTTGATGATGCTCAATATCTCAGCAAGGATAAAGGAAATGGAAAGACACCTACACCAAAGTACTTGTTACATTTGTGAATTTAAACCATCTTACAATTATTTGTCTATCCTGCCAGTGGCGAGGCTACACAGTAGCAGGGGTAGGCACTTGCCTATCCCTGGAAAAAAAAAAAATTTGTAGAACCGGAAATATTTAGAGCTTTGCCTACCTCTGTTGTATTATTTGCCTACCTCTGTTCCAGCAAAAGGTTCAAGCGGTGCTTCAACAGCCTTCAATGTTGAATAAAAAAATACAAAAAGTTCCGACACCTGGAGGGATCTAAAGCCCAAAATGAATAAAAAAAATACAAAAATACAAAAGTTCTGACACATGGAGGGATTTAAAGCCCAAAATGAATAAAAAAATATAAAAAGGTTCCAGCAGCCTTCAACGTTCCAACTTCCAAAGCCCAAAATGAATAAAATAATATATACACCTGGAGAGATCTAATCTCTCTTTTCACGGTTTCACCGAAGCGGGGCTGCGGGGAAGTTTTATAAATAAAGAAGGAGACTGGAGAGACCAAAGCAGCGGGATTCACCGAAAGGAAGAAGGTCCGAACTCCGAACCGAAGCAGTATACTGTATACGCGAGGTCGCGAGTCGCGAGTCGCCGCGGAGAAAGAAATAGGTTTGAAACTTTGAATTTTATAAATTGATTGAATAGGTTTGAATTTTTATAGATTGATTGAAGATAGATAGATTAATTGAATATTTTGTTCGAATTAATTTTTATAGATTGATTGAATAGGTTTGAATTTTTATAAATTGATGAAAATAGATAGATTTATTGAATATCTTGTTTGAATTACATAGAATTGCTTGAATGATCCAAGTAGCATGAAATTGATGAAGATAAATAGATTGATTGAATATCTTGTTTGAATTACATATAATTTATTGTTCTCATGTGTACCAATTAGTAAGGTAACTCTAATTTTTTCTTTAAATTTGTTAATAGAGAATGAACAGATACTACAAGACGGGACCAAAATTTCCAATTGATTCATCTTCACAAGTATCACAACAAATAGGGTCTAGTTTAGGCCCTATTCGTTCTTCATCTTCACAAGAACCTCCTCCTTCTGATCCCGCTTTAAGGCCACCCATATCTCAATATCCACCAAATGAGAAGGATAATATACGTAGACATTACCTAGGCAAAGGGCCATGTCAACCAAACAATCACGATTTTCCCCAAAGAGATATAGGTGGGTTTTTAAGAAGATTTAACAACTCTTGGTTTGGTCAATACCCCTATTGGTTGTAGTACAGCATTGCTAAAGATGAGGCATTCTGTCTTTGTTGCTATCTATTTAGACCGGAAAATCTTGGATCAGGTGGAGGAACGAAGTTTGTAGGAGAGGGGTATCGAAATTGGAAATGTAAGAAAGAGTTTGATGATCATGTTGGTGATGTAAATAGTGAGCACAATCAGGCTCAAATGAAATGTTTGGATTTGATGAGTGAAAGACGGAGCATCCAAACTCTCATTCAGAGACAAAGTGTTAGCGAAGGGATGGATTATCGAGTGAAGTTAAAAGCCTCCGTACGTGTTTGTCGATTTCTCGCAAAATAAGGTTTGGCATTCCGCGGACATGACGAGAAAGAGAGCTCTAACCGTAAAGGTAACTTCCTTCATCTTTTGAGGTATACGGGAGATCTAAACCCACAAATTGATAAGGTGATTCTTGAAAAGGCTCCTAAAAACCGAAAGATGTCATGCTCCGATACCCAAAAAGAGATAGTCAATTCTGCTGCAGAGGAGACGATATTGGAGATACTTGCAGAGCTGGGCAATGAATTGTTTTCTGTCTTGATTGATGAGTCGAGAGATGTTTCAGTCAAAGAACAAATGACAATTATGATTCGGTTTGTAAACAAAACAGGTTCTGTTGTTGAACGGTTTCTTGGTATCGTTCATGTTCCCGATACTAGAGCGTTGTCTTTGAAGAAGGCACTTGAGGGGTTATTTGTTAAGAATGGTCTAACATTGTCTAGATTACGTGGTCAAGGTTATGATGGAGCTAGTAATATGAGCGGAGAGTTCAATGGTCTCAAAACATTGATTATGAAGGAGAACGGGTCCGCTTACTACGTGCATTGTTGGGCTCATCAACTTCAACTAACTCTCGTTCATGTTGCCAAGAATCATCACAAGATTGGCTTGTTTTTTCAAATGGTTTCTCAGGTTGGCTCATCAATGTCAACTAACTCTTGTTCATGTTATCAAAAATCAACTTCAACTTTAACTAATTCTCATTTTCTATTTCTCAGGTTGTCAATGTCGCGAGTGCATCTTGTAAAAGGCGTGATCAATTACGCGAGAAGCAAAGAATTGGAATTGTGGAAGCTATTTCAAATGAAGAGATTATAACCGGAAGTGGTTTGAACCAAGAAATGGGTCTTGCACGTCCATGTAATACTCGATGGAGTTCTCATTTCAAGACCTTAAATGGTGTGATTGCACTATTTTCAGCCACAATAGGTGTACTTGAGGAAATAGAAAAGGATGCGACGATTCTAGAACAACGAATTGAGGCGACTGGTATTTTATTTCATATCCAATCCTTTGATTTTGCTTTCAATTGTCATCTCATGAGAGCTTCATTACTCATCACGCATGATCTATCGCAAGCCTTGCAACGAAAAGAGCAAGATATGGTGAATGCTATGCGTTTGGTGAATTTTGCTAAAGCTCGCTTGCAAGATATGCGGGATAGTGGTTGGGAATCATTATTCAAAGAAGTGTGTCTATTTTGTGTGAAGCACGATATAGACATTCCAAATATGGAGGATAGGTATGCCGGTAAGCCAAGAGACAAACAACGAACACAACTAATTTGCATTATTATCGTGTTGAACTGTTTTACACGGTTATTGATATGCAATTGCAGGAGCTTAATGACAGATTCACAGAAACTAGTACCGAGCTACTTGTTTGTATGTCATGCTTAGACTCGAGTAACTCTTTTTCATCATTTAATAAAGATAGGTTGGTTCAATTAGCTCGATTTTATCCCTCTGATTTCAACCAATATGAACTTGTTGTCCTAGGTGGTCAATTGGAGAATTATCGCATGGATATGCGAAGTGATGACGATTTTTTAGAATTAAAGGGCATCGTTGAACTTTCTAAAAAAATGGTGGAAAAGAGGAGGCACATTGTTTATCCGTTAGTTTACAAATTGGTGAAATTAGCATTGATATTGCCGGTGGCTACGGCTAGTGTTGAAAGGGTATTTTCGGCGATGAATTATGTGAAAAACCGAGTAAGAAATTCAATGGGAGATCAATTCTTGAATGATTGTTTGGTCACTTACGTTGAGAATGAGTTGTTTGATGAGGTAGATGATGAACGAATTATGCAACGATTTCAAAATATGAAAAACCGTAGAACAATGCTTCCTCCATTGACTTGATTTTGTAGCATTAATATATTTCTTGTTTTTTGATATGTAAAAGAATATTTGTTATAAACTTTTGACTTAGTTGAAACTTTTGATATATTTCTTGCATTAATATATTTTTTGCTATTTTTTTAAATTGTCATGAATCCGAACCCGAACCCGTTAATTTATTCGAAACCCGAATCCGATTTTTGCCTACCCCTAGCTCAAATCCTAGCCTCGCCACTGTATCCTGCTCTTGTCCACTAGCCTATACTGCTACTTGTTCTCCCTCAATGTATAATAGAAGGGCATGTAAAGATTTCCTTTGAACTTATTATGGGTAGTGATTACCAACTAATTAGGCTAGTGGACAAAACCTGTTTAGTATGTAATTATTTCTTTTCTAACTTTTTTTTATTTTAAAATTTCTTGTATGTGGTACATGGCAACCTAAAATTTAGAGGCTAGGTTATTTTTTTTACCCTTTTTAGTGGAGTATCTCGATTGAGCCAAAATTGGACATCTGAAATAGTTACTTGAATGATTTCTTGTTTCAATTGTTGATTAAGATAGCATGTTCTGATTTTTTGATATTTAGGTTGAAGACCGAACTGAAGAGGTCCTTGACCTCCTACATTGTGCTGCATTTGGGAACACTCCTCTGGGTAGAACTATCTGGGTGCTGAGAACATTGAGTCGATCACACAAGAGCACCTGAAAAACTACATGACAACTCACTACATTGCACCTCGTGTGGTAAGTATTGGGTAAAAAGGACATCTTTTCTTATAACATCAAAGTTATTCATGTAACCATTATTGAGGAATTTGTGTTAGCATTTTTCTTTCTTTTCTTATAATGAAATAAATTGCAATGCTTTTTTCTGTTTGTCAGGTTATTTCAGCTGCTGGGGCGGTTAAGCATGAGGAAGTTATGGAATTGGTGAACAAGTTGTTCACAAAACTGCCGTCTGATCCCACCACCTCGTCTCAGTTGGTGGCCAAATCACCTGCTTCTTTTACTGGTTCGGAGGTAAGTATTTTTTTTAATGTCAACAATTCTGACTTTATTAAGTGTTGTTTTCTGTTCCTTTTGCTGTGCTTATTTCGGTGTTCTGGTTCAGTATGTTTCTCCTTAATTTGCTTTCTAGCTGTACCGTTAATAACTACCTTTTATGCATAACATAATAATACTGCATTATTATTTCTCTTTGACTTTGAGTCTACTTGTTTTGATCCAGGTCCGGATCATTGATGGTGACATCAAGATGGCTCATTTTGCAGTTGCATTTGAGGGTCCAGCGGCTACTGATCCAGACTCCATCGCTTTGATGGTTATGCTATCATTGCTCGACTTTGGGACTAAGTGTGAGCACTCTGGGTCTGTCTTAAGCTTTGTTCTGTTATGATTTCTTATTTCATTAGTCTCATGCGTGAGCCTGCAAATCCATTTATTGTAATATATACTTCTTGGTAACGAGTTATGTCATGCACACCAGTAAAAAAACTTATGAAAAATCATGTGTTACCCCTCCAAAAGTAAAACTCTTGTAGATTCTTCTCACCCATTTTCATCATAAAGATAGCATAACTGTCATTTCTGTTTCATTCTATCCATGTGGATAAATGTGGATGTAAAGCGGGGGTACTGATGTTATTTGGATCTCAGTGGAGGAAACTAAAAAAAATGTAGAGATGATATTTCTTATTTGTAGAGGTCTGTGTATCTCATTTCTTGTAATATGAGATATTGTAGGGATACATTTTAGTTTCCTTTTTTTTTAATTATGGTTTGCATACTGTTACAACACTACCATTATATATTATGTATGAATGAACAATGTGTTGACCTGCCTCTGAAACAATAGTAACTGATCCTCAGTAGGTAGTGCTTGGTTGGTACTTAAAAAACAATAATAGGCTTTTTGTACATCAGGTTTGGTCAGATTAGCCCCTCAAATTTATTTCACTAGTGCTTGCTGAATTCAGATGAGTTGAGTTGGACTGATCTATTTGCTTGGTTTGAAGATCACCATTGATATTATAATAGAGGGCCTTGGGCTACCGTAGTTTTTTTTTAAGGCTTGCCATTGGCTGCCAAGATTAGGGCTACCGTAGTTCACTATGGGAATTTGGGCCGAAATTTTTAAAACTATCAGGGCTGGCCTGTTCATTTGTCAAATTCCCACTGGAAATTTTATGGGTTTGGGCTCTTCCCATTTCAGGACGTTTGACAGACCATCTTTTTACTCAAATTATTTCCGTGGGAATAACCCACACTTTCCATTTCAATGTATTTTTGGGCTTCAAAATTTCTGACCTCAGAGCTCTTTGTTTTTGAGCCCAACTACTCTCTCTCCGCTGACACCACTGGACCCCAATTAAATATTCTCTCTTTCTCCACTTGACACATGAATTTTTGACTCTCTCCTCTATGTTCTTTTTCCATCATGTTTACGGGAGATGGGTATATATAAATGATGTCTCTTTTTCTTCAAAATTGAGTGTGGGACTAAGCTAATTGTGGAACCAATTTTTTTTTTCTTTTTTACAACTGCTGGATTTATAAATTGTTTTTAAAATAAATCACAAACTGTTAAAAACTTTGTTTGATAAATGTTTATTTTTTTAAATGATTTTAATTGTTGTTTTCATATTTTTTAATTATATATTTTTAATGTTTGTTTGTTTTCTTAATTTTGTAATTATATATTTTAAATGTTTATTTGTTTATAAATGTTTATTTTTTTAAATGTTTTTAAATGTTTATAATTGTTATTTTCTTATTTTTTATCAACATTTACATTTTTCTCATTTTATTTATACCCATTTTAATAATATTTTTTTATTAGAAATGTTTCATCTATTTATATTATTATTTAATCAATTTTATTTAATTGCATTATTATAATTTTATTAATAAACTAATTTCAAAACAATAAGCAAATGGAAATAGTGTATTAATCACGATCAATTTGTTAATTTAATTTTAAATATTTTTCGGTGATTAGAATTAATCATTATTGTATTGCATTAATCTTGTATTAATCACCACATGCAAATGCTTGTTATAAAATAATAATAGATAAATATTATTATGTTATTGTTTAATTAATTTAATTTAATTTAATTAATAATTATTTTATTGATATCAAGTATTTTAGAAAGAAAATAGGATTTTTCACAACTATTCCCACAGTGCAACCGAATATTCATTCAGTACATTTCTATAATTATTCCCGTGCATACTTATGAGTATGGGTTCCCGCAAATAAAAAAGTGGGTTACCCGAACCCGTCAAATCCCATCCCGGACAATCCCATGACATCCGAACAGCCCTCATTGTTTAAAAAAATAAACCAAAAAATCATTGTTTTTGAGAAATTCGAAATCTAACACGGCCGCATAATGATTCTACGGGCCCAAATGCTGGGAACTGCACAGGCGTTCTGCGGACCCAACTAGGGGTCCGCAGAACCATTTTGCGGCCCCATATATTTTTTTTTTTTTGTTAAAGCAAATTTTGAGAAATCTCATGCGGGGCATGCATTTCTAGAACAAAAAAAAATTATTAAAAAACCAAACTTTGAGATATCCCCACGTGGTGCCGCATAATGGTTCTCAAAACCAAAAAAAAATATATATATATGGATCCGCAGAATGCCTATGCGGTCCTCAGCATTTGGGGCCGCATAATCATTCTGCGGCCGTGTTAGATTTCGAATTTCTCAAAAACAATAGTTTTTTGGTTTATTTTTTTTTTAAAACTGTGCTAACTTTAAAAATTTTGGAAATTTGGGGGTCAATAAATCCGTCTTTGGGCGTGATTTCAAATTAAAATGAGCAGTATTAATGAAATAAAATTATGAGGCATATAATTAATTTGTATTGAAAAAAATAGGAGGCATATATAATAAAATTAAATTTGAATATAATAACAAAATATGTAGGTCGAAGAAAATAATAACAATTAATTTATTTTAAGCAATATAAATTAATTTGTAAGTCAAAGTAATTTAACAAAAAATAAAAATGAAAATTCAGATTTTAAAAGGGTATAATTTTTGAGAGGAAACTCTGGTTTTAGTGTTTGATTTCATTTCGAAGAGCACGCAACTAGATCTACAGAAGTACCCAAGAAAAGCCAAAAGTCCATTGTTTTCCAACCCAAAAAAGATTGTCTATAGCCTCAAAAATTAAGTTAAAATTTATAATTAATTTGTTTGTTTCCATTATCATATTTGATTCGCTTCCTTAGGAAATGTTAATATATATAAGTAAAACAAACAATAATGAGAATAACAACAATAATAAATATAATATATGCTATCCTGCTGGATGCAGGCTATCTTACCAATATTTATTAAGCTTTATGCCACTATTACATGGTCTATCCTTAATTGTCGCAGTCTTTGTTAGATGAACAGATCAAAAGCAAAGAAAGAAATAAATTACAACTCTGTTTGCTTAATACCCAACAACAAAAGTTATAGTGCACTAACAATGCTTTGTCGTGGTGGACTGTACCTATTCCTCTGAAAATTAGGATGTTTATGTGGTTAACTGGGAAAAACAGAATTTTAACAAAAAAGAACTTGAGAAAGAAAGAATGGCCTGGGAATATCACATGCCAGTTCTGCACACTACCAGAAACATCAACCATTTATTCTTCAAATGTACCTTTACTAAGCAAATTTGGTTTTGGATGGGAGCTGGTCAAAATCTTATGTCTAACTGGCACAAATTCTCTAATAGTATTATTTTTGCTAATCAATTGCCTACATTACACAAATATGCATTTTTGCTAGTCAATTGCCATATGATGGACAATATGGAAATACAAGAATGATTTGTGCTTTGAGAAAGGTAAGCGAAAAACTATTAAACAAATCATCTTATTAATTATCTCCCTTGTACAATATTGGACAGGTGTGGTTAAGGATCAGGTGAAGGAATGCACTGCATTATGGCTTACCCAAGTCCTTGATAAAATCCCATTGGATAGTTGGCATCCGGATGACTACCAACTGGAATTTGCGGCAGAGGAGCAACCCCAGCCATATGAAGTACAAGCAAAGACGCAAGCATCTTTTTGGTTTTAGGAATATATCCCTCAGCCCCCAATGGGTGTGGCTTATGAACTATTTGTTAGCATTACTGTTGTTTTGTTTGATGAGCCCAGCTGCTAAGCTGATGAGATATGTGTTTGCTTTTGTTACACTCTGATACACTGTACTATATCAAGGTGTAAGTTAACTATTTTCTTTAATGAAAATGGGCTTAGGCCTTTTTATCAAAAAAGAATACAAATTATGTGATTGAAAGGCTGAAATTAAATTCAAAATTTCATCTTTCAATTGTAGCCGTTGGCGGATAGGACACCCAATGTGCTTGATAATGAAATGGAGATATAAACCACTATATTTCAATACTCATTAATTGATTAAACAAAAAAAATTCAGTTACATCTATACTAATTATATAACATTCAAGCAACCCAAATCAACCATAATAAGCAAACAATCATAAAGTAAATAACAATTGTCTATTGTTGTGATAGGTGTAAATTATATACACCTTCGATCTAGTTTTATCATAAAATAATGCCAAATATCTTGTATTTTGGATATAAAGTGAATAGAATACTCATAAAATCAAGTTACTGCGTTCGCTCGACTTTACAGTGCAGGAAACGATGAAAAATGAAGAAAAAGACTCCCAGTGCGGACGCACTCAGTACTTAGACAATTTTCCAGCATCTCAGAACTTCACAGAAAAAAAGTCCTAGCCTAATGCGTCCGCAGTCACCTCCAGTGCGGGTCAGATCATCCGCACTCACTACTTAGCTGATTTTGCAAGTTTCAGATTCTTTGGGGAAACAAAAAAGTCCGAGGCTAGTGCGGACGCACTCAGAGAAATAGGTAGAAAATTCAGGAAAGAAAACTTGGAACCAAAGGAAAGTTTGAGCCAGTGCGGCTCAGACCACCCGCACTCACCACCAGTGCGGACGCACTGGACCTGCAGACAGCCATAAATTCACGAAGTTCAACAGGTTTTCTATTTTTGGCACATAAGGGACATGTTTTAAAAGGCCAAAATGAGACATGGCAGTCTGAGGAGTGCACAAACTAACTCCACTTCTAGCTTCTAAATTGGGCATGGTCTTTGGCTATAAAAGAGGAAGAATTTCATCTCTCTCATCATCCCCTGTTACATATCCATTTCCACAAATTGAGAGAAAATTTTGCAGAAATTCTCGAAGTTCTGAAGGCTTTTCAAGGAAGGAGAAGAAGAAGATTCGAGCAAGGAGTCGGCAAGATCGAGGTTTTGGATCTAAGAAATGGTGTAATCATTTCTTTATTTTATTTCTTCTTATTTTTGCCAAACTTTGTTATGGATCTCTCCAAGAGAGAGTAGTTTTCTCTCTAGGGGTTTAGGTCAAATGCATGAACTTGTTTAATTCTATCTTATTCGGATATTTATTTTTATTATGATTGTTTTGTAGGATTTGATTGTTAATTTCTGTAATTTATCATTTGTGTTAATTACATAGTCTAGTACTTGAATTGGACAAGTCCCGCTTTAGATTCGAAAGTACCAAAGTAGTTAGGATGGAATAGGAGAGTACCAAATTATGAGCACAAATACCTTAGAATTTGAATTAGAATCGACCGTAATTTGATATCCAAACCGGAACTACAGAAATTAAGGTTAGGGTTTGGTGAAGAACGACCGTAAAGTCAAACCCATAATCAGGACATCATGAATTAAATTGGATATTGATATGAAGAATGACCGTGAAGTACCAATATTTGAGGATATGATAGACTAACAAGAGCTTAATGGGTCTAGATAGCTAGGGTGAAGAATGACCGTGAAGTCCGAAACTATCTAGGCACGTTATTAATTCACGACCGTGACCCTTTTTAATAATTTTAGGTTAGAAATCTCATCAAATCAAACATGAATTCAAACAAACTGAATAAATAGAATTAGCAAGGAATTGTAGACCGAATACTCCTAGATCTCCTCAAACTTGAAAGCAAACCAATCTTTCTTTTCTTTATTTTATTTACATTTATTGTTTGAAACTCCTCCTTCCGGGTATTGAACCCAAACTTAGGATTTTAGAACAAACCCCCCCTCATTTCTACTTTTTGTACTTTACTTTCTTTTTCTAAAGTTTAAACTAGGTAGCTAAACATACTCTCTGTGGTTCGACACCCTAAGTACTACATTGATCGGTTGTGCGCTTGCAACTAACCTTTCTTTGAGTATTAAAGGTAATAAATTTAAAGGCAAAAAGAGTATACATCAAGCATAATTCCGTATCTCTAAAATACTCATCATGTTGTAAGCAATCTAATTTTCTATTTGACTAATTTGCAAAATATATAAATATTGAATTTTACGATTTCTTTGTTTAAAATATTTGCAGGTATAATTGCTATATTAATTTGAGTGATAAAGAAAAGCATTATGACATGATTCATGGTGAACAAATGCTATATGGATTTGCTGAATCATGAAGACAAAGATATTTCAATTTACTATTTGATTTTTATCATTTTTATATTTGAAAATATGGTAAAGCTAATTTGAGGTTGTGCTACCTGAGTCCAATCGTTACCAATGGTTGTCAACCGTTGTAACGGTTCAAATCTTCGAATTGCAAAAATATTTTTCTAGGTAAATTCAACACAAACCAACTAGAGGCCAACCGTTGCCAAAGGTTGGTCAAATGTTGGAACGTTTGATCAATGCACGAGCAAAACCCTAATTTCACAGATTATCATATCTTTTGACAACCATTGTAACGGTTACGAACCGTTATAACGATTGATGGCAAATTTCTAATTTTGTTTCCTTTCTATAAATAGAATGTTTGATTTAGTTCTGTCTACCACTCCGACCACTGTAGAGCTACAAATTCAAATTTTATGTGAGACTAAAGTTCTCTATTTTGCTTGTGCATCAAACTTCAATATCTTTTAAACAATATCAAATTCACTTCACCAATATTAATCCAATTTGAGATTAGAGTGATTTTAGTGATTCTTGGAGTGTGTGTTGAACTAAGAGCCTTTTGTGCTCGATCTCCTTTGGCCGTGTTGACTTCCAGATTATTTGTAAGGGTTCACCGGTTCCACGTTGTACAGCCTTTCTCATTAGGTAATAAGGCACGCCGAGAGTGATCGTGAAGCCCCAGAGACATAGGCCTTGTTTTGCCGAACGCTGTTATCATCTCTTGTGTCAATCTCTCTAAACTTATCTATTTATTTATTTATTTGTACTTATGATTTTAAAAGGTCTCATATTCATTCCTCTCTAGGTGTTGTTAGGGACAACATCATCAAGCAAACAACGTGCAATAGAAAGTAAGCAGCAAAAAACCCGCATACAATCAACAACAATAAAATTAGTTGGAAGGAGCTGAGAATAACTCGAGATCCACACTTTAGCAATGTTGAGACGATGTGATTAGCGTATTGTTGCCGTGTATATGCATCATACAGTCCTGCTTGATCCAATCGTGTGGAGTTCATGCCTATGGCAAGTTTACAAGATTGGCTCAGTAATTCAATGACGTCTTCTATTAATTTAGTTAACCACAACTTGCACAACTTGCGAATTCGTTGTGTTTCAATGGTCCATAATTGTCTGAAAGCAACAATTTTGTATACATCTTAATAAATACTAAAAAAAAACAAAAAAAAATGTAAAATTTGGTCTTCAAGCACATTATAATATGAAGATCTTGTTTAACGGTTCGGATCGACTATTTTGATTTTGAAATTGCAAAATAACTTATAAAATATGGTGTCAAGATGTGTCACTATAAAATAGTGTAATTGGATCCCTCCTCATATATTAAATATAAACCACTATATTTCAATACTCATTAATTGATTAAACAAAAAAAATCAATTTATAGAGATGATTAATTATCTTTTAGGAAGCTCATTTGATATACTCATTAATTGATTAAACAAAAAAAACTCAGTTTAATTGATTAAACCACTATAAAACCAAGAAGGGATAACACTTATTTGATATACGCACAGAGGAAGAAGGAGACACGTATTTAGGTGTTTAGGATTTGTTAGAAATTGATAAAAAAGATTCTGCCTTTTGAAAACTTTTTTTTTTTTAACTTTCTGTCTATTTTTCAAATTACGAAATGGTCCAAAAGTGATTCCTAAGATAGTGAAATGTTGCGTAAAATGTTAGTATAAAGCTTTAGGATCTTGATATAAGTGATTCCTAGGCAACAGCGCTTATCTTTGCTTCGAAAGGTTCCAAGATATATGAAGAATTAATTACCTCGTATGAATCTACATATATATAAATGTCTCGTTCAGAAAAAAAAAATGCCGTTAATGTATAATGTAATGTCTGGTTATAGATATTGTCGTTAATATAATTTGTTTCTTGCATTCTTCGACAATTATTAATCTCATTGCTCATGCGCTTCAAGGATGAAAACATAAGTTGATTAGTTGATTATCTATACTATGCTACTTTATGATGGTTCCTATTATTTTATATGATAAGTTGATTATCCATACAAGCTTAAGGATGAAAACATAACATAGATTTTTGATTGATATATATGTACTTTGTAATTTGAAACTTATTATACAAAAGTATTTGATAATCTGGAATTTTCTCCTAATAATCTTTGAAATGCACATTTGCTTATTTTGCTGATGCATGCTAGCATGCAGTATCGATAAACACTTACCTATTTCATTTAAAATATAGAGTAGAACTAGGGTGATCTTAAGCTCACCAAGGCTGCGGTAAAAAAAAAAAATAATTTATAAGTTAATTTTAATATGTTTATTTTTCATTATTTTTTGACTACTTGATATTATATTAAATTAGTTTGAAAATATATAAATTAACATGTAAACTCAACACTCGTGAAGTAGATTGCTTTCAATGATTTTGATGCATCACTTGAAACCAATCCGATAGATTTTTGAGTTAAGCTCACAAAGAGATTTAGTGAGCTTAAAAACACCCTAGTTCTACTCTAAAATATATCTATTGACATCCATCACACAGCTTTGATCAAGTAAAACGCGTTTTCACGGCTGTTAACAAATGTCTTGATCTTTCACGTTTTTTATAAATGGTATAACTCCATACATTTTATAAAATTTAAACGAATTATATTTTCATATTTGAACTATATTTGTATGTGTATTTATTTAATATCGAATTTATATGTGTATTCGAAAAATTAAACCGGATACAAATATAGTTTAACCAATATCTGTTGATCCGTTATCACCCCTATATTTAATTAATCCCAAATACTCGTCTCAATTACAATAAATTAAATTCGAGAACATCCAATTTTACTCGGCTTGTCTTATCAATATAACGGATGGATTTATTCTAAGATCAATTACTCAACATCAAGGGTTAGCTACACGATGCCAATTTGTTTAGCTAAATTCAATTTTGCACCGATCAGGATACTCTGTGTATCATTACGTCCAAATTCCAAAATTCCTTTATGCCCCCACATCAATTTCGGCAAAAGTCCTTTATGCCCCCACATCAAATTCCAAAATTCAATTATCTCCCGACTGGATTTGAGTTCCTTTGAGCATATGGTAAGCAGTTTCACAGTGAACCTGCCATTCTTAGCAAAGGTAAATAAGAAGCAGTCTTGTCCGGAGCCGGATTCGGTCTAATGACATTATTTGTGGCGATAGAAAGTGCAACTGAGAAGCCAAAAATTGCTGTAATGTCTGAAAATTCCAGTCATGCACATGAGAACTTGTACTGGAATGAACCAACTGTTCAGACTTGACTTGTTTCATCTGTCTTGTTCGGTTCTCGCTCCTCATCACAATAAAGCATCATGTTTCTGAACAGAAATAATAAAAAAAAAAAACACTCTAGACTCGTGAGTCTTGACTTGAGTTCTTTTATTTTCCTCTAAATACAACTATATGATTTTCGCATTGAAATAAATAGATTAAAAAATAGCCGGGTTAAAAAAGTCAGATATGTTGAAGGTTTCGTACAAACTCAAATTATTTACACGACCAAATTTGGTACGATGATTAAGTCAAATCCCAAACAAAGAAATCGTAATGAAATGGAAATCCCCGTCAAGAGAATTAATCAATATGTTGGACATAAAAAGTAAAATTGCTGATGCAATCGACACCAGAGAAGAAAACCCAATCAAACTGTTTCATTTCAGGGAAGGTAAAGATTGTTGTTTTACAATTTTGCCCTTATCTAATAACAAATAAACAGTAAGTCCTCCATAAGGGCAACCTGGTAACTGAGCTATGGTTTGACTGGTACAATATGACAAGATATTATTCCTAATCGAATGCAATGTTTAATGGATCTTCAACCGATCCAATAAAACATAGGCATATTAATTAAATCCTCTGGGAGTCTATAATTAGAGACATTCTAATTAGTTTGGAGCCTTGGAGGCGCGTGCATTTGATTGTTGTCTTAATCAGTTTCATCTTTTGTTGGATTTTAGGTCCTCAATAGCCGGGTCAAAGCGTCAACCAAACCCGTTCTCATCCTTTCCTTCCTGGAATAACTCAAAAACGGGTGGCAGTGTGTAGACCAGGAAACTTAAAAATATATCTTTCCTTGACTAAACAAACCTTGTATTCTGTTTCCCCACCAGCCACCTCTTGTATATAAACTTTGTACCGTGTAATAACATCTTACATCTATCTAGCACAAATTCTGCTACCTTTTCAATCGTTAAAAAAAGAAAGAATGGAGAGGTCTGTAAAATCAAAAAGATCAAACTTCTTAACCCTTTTAGCAAAATC
>JAJGRW010000235.1:0-19843 GCA_025461045.1 Carex parvula | reverse complement strand
AACTGGTAAACAATAAGTGTAAATGGTAAACACATAAGTAAATGGTAAACCATTCAGGTACATGTAACAATTATGTAATGGTAAACAATTAACTAAATGGTAAACAATTAAGTAAATGGTAAACAATTAAGTAAATGGTAAACAATTAAGTAAATAGTAAACAATTAACTAAATAGTAAACAATTAACTAAATAGTAAACAATTAACTAATTAATTAATATATAAAATAAAACATAATAAAAAAAATAAAATATTACCTCAACAGTAGCGAGCTGCCTCGGGCTGTGTGAAGATCTGAAGGGGAGGGGGTGCTATTTTATAGAGTTTTTTGGCGTTTTAAAAAAAAAAAAAAAAAGGTACATAGCTGGCCATAAAATGGCCGGCTTAGGGAGGGTACATAGCCGGCCAGAAAATAGCCGGCTTGGGTATATATCGATAATTGGTCCGATTCTGGGTATAATTAATAATTTGTATTAAACTTTGGATATTAATAAAAATGTCGGCAAAATAAGTATTATATTTTAAATGAAATAGATAAGTGTTTATCGATACTGCATGCTAGCATGCATCAGCAAAATAAGCAAATGTGCATTTCAAAGATTATTAGGAGAAAAATCCAGATTATCAAATACTTTTGTATGATAAGTTTTAAATTACAAAGTACATATATATCAATCAAAAATCTATGGTATGTTTTCATCCTTAAACTTGTATGGATAATCAACTTATCATATAAAATAATAGGAACCATCATAAAGTAGCATAGTATTGTTATTGTTACAGTAATTAAGTGGCTTCACCGAAAAAAATTTACACTTTAATTAATTTAATAGTTCACGTACGCTCTCACGCACGATACATCTTTCGAAAGAGAAAAGGAATTATATTGAAGCGCATGAGCAATGAGATTAATAATTGTCGAAGAATGCAAGAAACAAATTATATTAACGACAATATCTATAACCAGACATTACATTATACATTAACGGCATTTTTTTTTCTGAACGAGACATTTATATATATGTAGATTCATACGAGGTAATTAATTCTTCATATATCTTGGAACCTTTCGAAGCAAAGATAAGCGCTGTTGCCTAGGAATCACTTATATCAAGATCCTAAAGCTTTAAGACTAACATTTTACGCAACATCTCACTATCTCAGGAAACACTTTTGGACCATTTCGTACTTTTGAAAAATAGACAGAAAGTTTTCAAAAGACATACTTTTTTTTTATCAATTTCTAACAAATCCTAAACACCTAAATACGTGTCTCCTTCTTCCTCTGTGCGTATATCAAATAAGTGTTTTCCCTTCTTGGTTTTATAGTGGTTTAATCAATTAAACTGAGTTTTTTTTTGTTTAATCAATTAATGAGTATATCAAATGAGCTTCCTAAAAGATAATTAATCATCTCTATAAACTGATTTTTTTTGTTTAATCAATTAATGAGTATTGAAATATAGTGGTTTATATTTAATATATGAGGAGGGATCCAATTACACTATTTTATAGTGACACATCTTGACACCATATGTTTATAAGTTATTTTTGCAATTTCAAAATTCAAATAGTCGATCCGAACCGTTCAACAAGATCTTCATATTAGAATGTGCTTGAAGACCAAATTTTATATTTTTTTTTGTTTTTGTTTAGTATTTATTAAGATATATACAAAATTGTTGCTTTTAGACAATTATGGACCATTGAAACACAACGAATTCGCAAGTTGTGCTAGTTGTGGTTAACTAAATTAATAGAAGACGTCATTGAATTACTGAGCCAATCTTGTAAACTTGCCATAGGCATGAACTCCACACGATTGGATCAAGCAGGATTGTATGATGCATATATACCGCAACAATACGCTAATCACATCGTCTCAACATTGCTAAAGTGTGGATCTCGAGTTATTCTCAGCTCCTTCCAACTTATTTATTGTTGTTGATTGTATGCGGGTTTTTTGCTGCTTACTTTCTATTGCATGTTGTTTGCTTGACGATGTTGTCCCTAACAACACCTAGAGAGGAATGAATATGAGACCTTTTAAAATCATAAGTACAAATAAATAAATAGATAAGTTTAGAGAGATTGACACAAGAGATGATAACAGCGTTCGGCAAAACAAGGCCTATGTCTCCGGGGCTTCACGATCGCTTCTCGGCGTGCCTTTCTATTACCTAATGAGAAAGGCTGTACAACGTGGAACCGGTGAACCCTTACAAATAATCGGAAAGTCAACACGGCCGAAGGAGATCGAGCACAAAAGGCTCTTAGTTCAACACACACTCTAGGAATCACTAAAATCACTCTAATCTCAAACTGGATTAATATTGGTGAAGTGAATTTGATATTGTTTAAAAGATATTGAAGTTTGATGCACAAGCAATAATGGAGAACTTTAGTCTCACATAAAATTTGAATTTGTAGCTCTACAGTGGTCGGAGTGGTAGACAGAACTAAATCAAACATTCTATTTATAGAAAGGAAACAAAATTAGGATTTTGCCATCAATCGTTATAACGGTTTGTAACCGTTACAATGGTTGTCAAAGATCTGATAATCTGTGAAATTAGGGTTTTGCTCGTGCATTGATCAAACGTTCCAACATTTGACCAACCTTTGGCAACGATTGGCCTCTGGTTGGTTTGTGTTGAATTTACCTAGAAAAATATTTTTGCAATTCGAGGATTTTAACCGTTACAACGGTTGACAACCATTGGTAACGATTGGACTCAGGTAGCACAACCTCAAATAGCTTTACCATATTTTCAAATATAAAAATGATAAAAATCAAATAGTAAATTGAAATATCTTTGTCTTCATGATTCAGCAAATCCATATAGCATTTGTTCACCATGAATCATGTCATAATGCTTTTCTTTATCACTCAAATTAATATAGCAATTATACTTGCAAATATTTTAAACAAAGAAATCGTAAAATTTAATATTTATATATTTTGCAAATTAGTCAAATAGAAAATTAGATTGCTTACAACATGATGAGTATTATAGAGATACGGAATTATGCTTGATGTATACTTTTTTTGCCTTTAAATTTATTACCTTTAATACTCAAAGAAAGGTTAGTTGCAAGCGCACAACCGATCAATGTAGTACTTAGGGTGTCGAACCACAAAGAGTATGTTTAGCTACCTAGTTTAAACTTTAGAAAAAGAAAGTAAAGTACAAAAAGTAGAAATGAGGGGGGGTTTTGTTCTAAAATCCTAAGTTTGGATTCAATACCCGGAAGGAGGAGTTTCAAACAATAAATGTAAATAAAATAAAGAAAAGAAAGATTGGTTTGCTTTCAAGTTTGAGGAGATCTAGGGGTATTCGATCTACAATTTCTTGCTAATTCTATTTATTCGGTTTATTTAAATTCATGTTTGATTTGATGAGGTTTCTAACCTAAAATTGTTAAAAAGGGTCACGGTCGTGAATTAATAACGTGCCTAGATAGTTTCGGACTTCACGGTCGTTCTTCACCCTAGCTATCTAGACCCATTAAGCTCTTGTTAGTCTATCACATCCTCAAATATTGGTACTTCACGATCGTTCTTCATACCAACATCCAATTTAATTCAAGATGTCCTGATTATGGGTTTGACTTTACGGTCGTTCTTCACCAAACCCTAACCTTAATTTCTATAGTTCCGGTTTGGATATCAAATTACGGTCGATTCTAATCCAAATCCTAAGGTATTTGTGCTCATAATTTGGTACTCTCCTATTCTATCCTAACTAGTTTGGTACTTTCGAATTCAAAGCGGGACTTGTCCAATTCAAGTACTAGACTATGTAATTAACACAAATGATAAATTACAGAAATTAACAATCAAATCCTATAAAACAATCATAATAAAAACAAATATCCGAATAAGATAGAATTAAACAAGTTCATGAATTTGACCTAAATCCCTAGAGAGAAAACTACTCTCTCTTGGAGAGATCCATAACAAAGTTTGGCAAAAATAAGAAGAAATGAAATAAAGAAATGATTACACCCTTTCTTAGATCCAAAATCTCGATCTTGCCGACTCCTTGCTCGAATCTTCCCTTGAAAAACCTTCGAAACTTCGAGAATTTCTACAAAATTTTCTCTCAATTTGTGAAAATGGATATGTAACAGGGGATGATGAGAGAGATGAAATTCTTCCTCTTTTATAGCCAAAGACCATGTCCAATTTAGAAGCTAGAAGTGGAGTTAGTTGGTGCACTCCTCAGACTGCCATGTCTCATTTTGGCCTTTTAAAACGTGTCCCTGATGTGCCAAAAATAGAAAACCTGTTGAACTTCGTGAATTTCTGGCTGTCTGCAGGTCCAGTGCGTCCGCACTGGTGGTGAGTGCGGGTGGTCTGAGCCGTACTGGCTCCAACTTTCCTTTGGTTCCAAGTTTTCTTTCCTGAATTTTCTACGTATTTCTCTGAGTGCGTCCGCACTAGCCTCGGACTTTCTGTTTCCTCGAAGAATCTGAAACTTGCAAAAATCAGCTAAGTAGTGAGTGCAGATGATCTGACCCGCACTGGAGGTGACTGCGGACGCATTAGGCTCGGACTTTTTTCTGTGAAGTTCTGAGATACTGGAAAATTGTCTAAGTACTGAGTGCGTCCGCACTGGGAGTATTTTTCTTCATTTTTCATCGTTTCCTGCACTGTAAAGCCGAGCGAACGCAGTAACTTGATTCTAGGTGTATTCTATTCACTTTATATCCAAAATACAAGATATTTGGTATTATTTTATGATAAAAACTAGATCGAAGGTGTATATAATTTACACCTATCACAACAATATACAATTGTTATTTACTTTATGATTGTTTGCTTATTATGGTTGATTTGGGTTGCTTGAATGTTATATAATTAGTATAGATGTAACTGAATTTTTTTTTATGTTTAATCAATTAATGAGTATTGAAATATAGTGGTTTATATCTCCATTTCATTATTAAGCACATTGGGTGTCCTATCCGCCAACGGCTACGATTGAAAGATGAAATTTCGGATTTAATTTCAGCCTTCCAATCACATAATTTGTATTCTTTTTTGATAAAAAGACCTAAGCCCATTTTCATTAAAGAAAATAGTTAACTTACACCTTGATATAGTACAGAGTGTGTAACAAAAGCAAACACATATCTCATCAGCTTAGCAGCTGGGCACATCAAACAAAACAACAGTAATGCTAACAAATAGTTCATAAGCCACACCCATTGGGGGCTGAGGGATATATTCCTAAAACCAAAAAGATGCTTGCGTCTTTGCTTGTACTTCATATGGCTGGGGTTGCTCCTCTGCCGCAAATTCCAGTTGGTAGTCATTCAGATGTCAACTATCCAATGGGATTTTATCAAGGACTTGGGTAAGCCATAATGCAGTGCATTCCTTCACCTGATCCTTAGCCACACCTGTCCAATATTGTACAAGGGAGATAATTAATAAGATGATTTGTTTAACAGTTTTTAGCTTACCTTTCTCAAAGCACAAATCATTCTTGTATTTCCATATTGTCCATTATATGGCAATTGACTAGCAAAAATGCAGATTTGTGTAATGTAGGCAATTGATTAGCAAAAATACTACTATCAGAGAATTTGTGCCAGTTAGACATAAGATTTTGACCAGCTCCTATCCAAAACCAAATTTGCTTATTAAAGATACATTTGAAGAATAAATGGTTGACTGTTTCTGGTAGTGTGCAGAACTGGCATGTGATATTCCCAGGCCATTCTTTCTTTCTCAAGTTCTTTTTTGTTAAAATTCTGTTTTTCCCAGTTAACCACATAAACACTCTAATTTTCAGAGAAATAGGTACAGTCCACCACGACAAAGCATTGTTAGTGCACTATAACTTTTGTTGTTGGGTATTAAGCAAACAGAGTTGTAATTTATTTCTTTCTTTGCTTTTGATCTGTTCATCTAACAAAGACTGCGACAATTAAGGATACACCATGTAATAGTGGCATAAAGCTTAATAAATATTGGTAAGATAGCCTGCATCCAGCAGGTTAGCATATATTATATTTATTATTGTTGTTATTCTCATTATTGTTTGTTTTACTTATATATATTAACATTTCCTAAGGAAGCGAATCAAATATGATAATGGAAACAAAAGGAATTAATTATAAATTTTAACTTAATTTTTGAGGCTATAGACAATCTTTTTTGGGTTGGAAAACAATGGACTTTTGGCTTTTCTTGGGTACTTCTGTAGATCTAGTTGCGTGCTCTTCGAAATGAAATCAAACACTAAAACCAGAGTTTCCTCTCAAAAATTATACCCTTTTAAAATCTGAATTTTCATTTTTATTTTTTGTTAAATTACTTTGACTTAAAAATTAATTTATATTGCTTAAAATAAATTAATTGTTATTATTTTCTTCGACCTACATATTTTGTTATTATATTCAAATTTAATTTTATTATATATGCCTCCTATTTTTTTCAATACAAATTAATTATATGCCTCATAATTTTATTTCATTAATACTGCTCATTTTAATTTGAAATCACGCCCAAAGACGGATTTATTGACCCCCAAATTCCCAAAATTTTTAAAGTTAGCACAGTTTAAAAAAAAATAAACCAAAAAACTATTGTTTTTGAGAAATTCGAAATCTAACACGGCCGCAGAATGATTATGCGGCCCCAAATGCTGAGGACCGCATAGGCATTCTGCGGACCCATATATATATATATTTTTTTGGTTTTGAGAACCATTATGCGGCACCACGTGGGGATATCTCAAAGTTTGGTTTTTTAATAATTTTTTTTTGTTCTAGAAATGCATGCCCCGTATGAGATTTCTCAAAATTTGCTTTAACAAAAAAAAAAATATATGGGGCCGCAAAATGGTTCTGCGGACCCCTAGTTGGGTCCGCAGAACGCCTGTGCAGTTCCCAGCATTTGGGCCCGTAGAATCATTATGCGGCCGTGTTAGATTTCGAATTTCTCAAAAACAATGATTTTTTGGTTTATTTTTTTAAACAATGAGGGCTGTTCGGATGTCATGGGATTGTCCGGGATGGGATTTGACGGGTTCGGGTAACCCACTTTTTTATTTGCGGGAACCCATACTCATAAGTATGCACGGGAATAATTATAGGAATGTACTGAATGAATATTCGGTTGCACTGTGGGAATAGTTGTGAAAAATCCTATTTTCTTTCTAAAATACTTGATATCAATAAAATAATTATTAATTAAATTAAACAATAACATAATAATATTTATCCATTATTATTTTATAACAAGCATTTGCATGTGGTGATTAATACAAGATTAATGCAATACAATAATGATTAATTCTAATCACCGAAAAAATATTTAAAATTAAATTAACAAATTGATCGTGATTAATACACTATTTCCATTTGCTTATTGTTTTGAAATTAGTTTATTAATAAAATTATAATAATGCAAGTAAATAAAATTGATTAAATAATAATATAAATAGATGAAACATTTCTAATAAAAATTATTATTAAAATGGGTATAAATAAAATGAGAAAATATGTAAATGTTGATAAAAAATAAGAAAATAACAATTATAAACATTTAAAAACATTTAAAAAAATAAACATTTATAAACAAATAAACATTTAAACATTTAAAATATATAATTACAAAATTAAGAAAACAAACAAACATTAAAAATATATAATTAAAAAATATGAAAACAACAATTAAAATCATTTAAAAAAATAAACATTTATCGAACAAAGTTTTTAACAGTTTGTGATTTATTTTAAAAACAATTTATAAATCCAGCAGTTGTAAAAAAGAAAAAAAAAATTGGTTCCACAATTAGCTGTGTCCCACACTCAATTTTGAAGAAAAAGAGACATCATTTATATATACCCATCTCCCGTAAACATGATGGAAAAAGAAGATAGAGGGGAGAGTCAAAAATTCATGTGTCAAGTGGAGAAAGAGAGAATATTTAATTGGAGTCCAGTGGTGTCAGCGGAGAGAGAGTAGTTGGGCTCAAAAATGAGCTCTGATGTCGGAAATTTTGAAGCCCAAAAATACATTGAAATGGAAAGTGTGGGTTATTCCCACGGAAATAATTTGAGTAAAAAGATGGTCTGTCAAACGTCCTGAAATGGGAAGAGCCCAAACCCATAAAATTTCCGGTGGGAATTTGACAAATGAACAGGCCGGCCCTGATAGTTTTAAAAATTTCGGCCCAAATTCCCATAGTGAACTACGGTAGCCCTAATCTTGGCAGCCAATGGCAAGCCTTAAAAAAAAACTACGGTAGCCCAAGGCCCTCTATTATAATATCAATGGTGATCTTCAAACCAAGCAAATAGATCAGTCCAACTCAACTCATCTGAATTCAGCAAGCACTAGTGAAATAAATTTGAGGGGCTAATCTGACCAAACCTGATGTACAAAAAGCCTATTATTGTTTTTTAAGTACCAACCAAGCACTACCTACTGAGGATCAGTTACTATTGTTTCAGAGGCAGGTCAACACATTGTTCATTCATACATGATATATAATGGTAGTGTTGTAACAGTATGCAAACCATAATTAAAAAAAAAGGAAACTAAAATGTATCCCTACAATATCTCATATTACAAGAAATGAGATACACAGACCTCTACAAATAAGAAATATCATCTCTACATTTTTTTTAGTTTCCTCCACTGAGATCCAAATAACATCAGTACCCCCGCTTTACATCCACATTTATCCACATGGATAGAATGAAACAGAAATGACAGTTATGCTATCTTTATGATGAAAATGGGTGAGAAGAATCTACAAGAGTTTTACTTTTGGAGGGGTAACACATGATTTTTCATAAGTTTTTTTACTGGTGTGCATGACATAACTCGTTACCAAGAAGTATATATTACAATAAATGGATTTGCAGGCTCACGCATGAGATTAATGAAATAAGAAATCATAACAGAACAAAGCTTAAGACAGACCCAGAGTGCTCACACTTAGTCCCAAAGTCGAGCAATGATAGCATAACCATCAAAGCGATGGAGTCTGGATCAGTAGCCGCTGGACCCTCAAATGCAACTGCAAAATGAGCCATCTTGATGTCACCATCAATGATCCGGACCTGGATCAAAACAAGTAGACTCAAAGTCAAAGAGAAATAATAATGCAGTATTATTATGTTATGCATAAAAGGTAGTTATTAACGGTACAGCTAGAAAGCAAATTAAGGAGAAACATACTGAACCAGAACACCGAAATAAGCACAGCAAAAGGAACAGAAAACAACACTTAATAAAGTCAGAATTGTTGACATTAAAAAAAATACTTACCTCCGAACCAGTAAAAGAAGCAGGTGATTTGGCCACCAACTGAGACGAGGTGGTGGGATCAGACGGCAGCTTTGTGAACAACTTGTTCACCAATTCCACAACTTCCTCATGCTTAACCGCCCCAGCAGCTGAAATAACCTGACAAACAGAAAAAAGCATTGCAATTTATTTCATTATAAGAAAAGAAAGAAAAATGCTAACACAAATTCCTCAATAATGGTTACATGAATAACTTTGATGTTATAAGAAAAGATGTCCTTTTTACCCAATACTTACCACACGAGGTGCAGTGTAGTGAGTTGTCATGTAGTTTTTCAGGTGCTCTTGTGTGATCGACTCAATGTTCTCAGCACCCAGATAGTTCTACCCAGAGGAGTGTTCCCAAATGCAGCACAATGTAGGAGGTCAAGGACCTCTTCAGTTCGGTCTTCAACCTAAATATCAAAAAATCAGAACATGCTATCTTAATCAACATTTGAAACAAGAAATCATTCAAGTAACTATTTCAGATGTCCAATTTTGGCTCAATCGAGATACTCCACTAAAAAGGGTAAAAAAAATAACCTAGCCTCTAAATTTTAGGTTGCCATGTACCACATACAAGAAATTTTAAAATAAAAAAAAGTTAGAAAAGAAATAATTACATACTAAACAGGTTTTGTCCACTAGCCTAATTAGTTGGTAATCACTACCCATAATAAGTTCAAAGGAAATCTTTACATGCCCTTCTATTATACATTGAGGGAGAACAAGTAGCAGTATAGGCTAGTGGACAAGAGCAGGATAGACAAATAATTGTAAGATGGTTTAAATTCACAAATGTAACAAGTACTTTGGTGTAGGTGTCTTTCCATTTCCTTTATCCTTGCTGAGATATTGAGCATCATCAAACCAGATTTTTAGGGATTTAGTTGGGTCAGTTAGAAGTGCTTTTCCTTCATTTTTTTTTGTTAATGTATATGTACTCATTTTGTTTCTGAATAAAATAAAAACAGGTAGCTTTAACAAATGTTTTTGTTAAAAAAAAAATACATGTGCCTTAGCTCAAAATAAAGATAAATGAGAGAAAACTAAAACATACTACTCTTACCCTTCTAAACATATATTAGAAAGTAACAAAATACAAAGCTAGGGCTTTTCCATGAAATATCAACAAACTAACATCCATATCAGGAAAAAAATCATAAAATCAGCAAACCTCTTCTATTTCACACAAAATAACATCCCTTGCCTGCTCGATTCTCTCAGCATCGAAGGTAGAGTTTTGAAGAATATCTGCCAAAATCTCAAGCACCTTGCTAACATCCTCATTAAAAACCCTGGCATAGCAAGCTGTCTGCTCCCTGGAGGTGAAGGTGTTAATGTCACCAACCATAACCAACCATATCCGCTATCACCTCCCGCCATGATGCATTGCCCTTAAATATCATATGCTCCAGGAAGTGCGCTGTGCCGTTTGTTCCTTCAGTCTCGAACCGACTTCCAGCATCAATCCATACACCGACCTGTAAAAGAGAATTTGTCCCTATTGAGACCCATGGCAAGATGGTGTGTAAAGATTTACTTTATTCAAAAATAAGGTGTTTATTTCCTTTCAAGATGAACACAATGCAAGTGAAGACTTTTCCATGCACAAACTACAGAATATTCTGTGACCACAAACTAGAACTGAATGTCCAGTGGGGATAGTAGTAAAGTATTATAATTATAATAGCGTAACTGGATAATTATTTGGATAATGACAATGAATAAAAGATCTGAACTTTTTTGGTAATACTTATTGTAGAGGTATCTTTAAAGGCAAGCGTCGATTTAGTCGCCACACGAAGTCCGTTTGCCAGTGTCGTGACACGTGTCTCCGGCGCCGCCCGTATACTGGTGTGGTCCACAAGAGACGGGACGAATCGGAGATCGAGGTGTTCAAGCCGCTTGAGCACTATATCTGACAGATCGGACCGCATGACCTGGCGGTTGAAAATCAACGTGGCAGCGCAGCGCCTTGCAAGGCGGAAGAGGTTTCGGATGGTCATTCCGGGCTAGGCGCCTTTTATTATTATTATTTTTATTAAGACTAGGGTTATTATAATATGACGTGGCAGTTTCTAATTCAGTTTTAGAAATGTGAAAGAGTTTTTTTATTTGAAAACTATGTAGTAAATTTTTTTATTAAGAAACTATTTATAAACTCCATGCTGATCAAATGATTGGCTTAAATTATTTTTTCTTTTTTATTTGTTGATTGAATTTTAGAAATGTGAGAGTTAGAAACTTCAAAGATCTTAATTTTTAAAAAGTGATTAACAGTTATTTATAAACTCATTTTGAGTTGCTGAGATGTAGATTCTCTTAGAATTCGTTTTCGTTTGAAGGAGAGCGAGGTCTTCTACCTGACATTTTTTATTAATATCCAAAATTAAATAAAAATTAATAATTATACCAAGCTAAGTTGGGTATTTTTAAAAATGGTCGGTCGGGATTGAAATTAGAACCGGCCATTTTTTTGTCGGTTGGGAATATTTTTTTTGTGTTTCAGAATCTATAATAATTTATAAATACCCCGTTTTCTCTGTCCTCGCTCACAACTCACTCAAAATCACATAAGAGAAAGAGAAAGAGAAGACAATTTCTGAGGCGATTTTCAGGGTGACAATAAGATGAACAGTAGCAACCGATGTAGATCGTCCCATCGTGACATATCGAGAAGAGGGTCAACTAGTGGTTGAGGTAAAGATGAGGGGAAAAAAACTGTTAAGTATGCCGTGATAAAAATAACTGTTAAGTATGTATGATGGAGGAATTTCTAGACGACCTATTCAGTACGAAATTTTAGATGATGACTTTGTGAAAAACCCCTATGGCTACGGTTTAAAAAAAAGAAGAAAGTTGTTCCAGAGCCTCCAACATCGGACGATGAGTTTGTTCCGTGTACTTATACTGGTAAGGCTATCACTTTGTCTGCTGTCAATGATCTAGAGCCGCCTACTAAGGAGTATGATTACTAGTGCTTGTTGTGTTGTAATTTATTCTACAAAGTCTGTAGCTACTATAATGTCCTATTTCATCAATTTAGTGACTTTGTTTTAAGTTAGATGTAACATTGTAACTGAATCTTAATTTATATTTGAAGTTCATCTATTTAGAATGGCAAATTATCTATTTTGTCTCTGCTTTTGGACAAGATTTTGACCCAGTTAAATACATCAATAAATCACGAAAATTGACATGCATGTAGATTTGATATTTCTCTACATTTTCATTAAAAGAACTAAATTTTTAGTTCAGTAGAAATCCCAAAATTAATTTTTTAATATGGTAAAAACAGTAAAGTTATAAAAACTAACATTCAACTAACTCATAACTTAGTCTAAATAAAATCCACACAAATTGCAAATAAAATAGTTCTCAAAACTGCATCTAAATAAACAAGTTCACAACGTACATACAAACATCAATTTAAATGACCTATTATTACGCCTAAACGGTATTCTGAGAAACCGACCAGTTCCAGAAGATGGCCTACCAGATGACTCTGCTTGATCCTATCGTGTAGTATAATTGGGGTGTCAATCCATATGAATAGTGTATTGGATTTCTAAATAATTTCACTAGTCTAGGTTATCGGGGTTTTTAAAATAGGTTTTAAAATAGTTTAAGGTAGGGTTCAATACCCTCAAAGTTTATACGGTGACCCTAAATGTGCTAAGGTTAGAATTAAATAATTAAATAGAGATTCTCTAGAATTCAGGTTTTCTCCTCCTGAATTATGCAAAATATAAGTTGGATTGGCTGCTAGGGTTGCCAGTTTTCTCCTAAATTATGTCCTCTATCCGGGTTATACTCTAGTTTGAATTTGGAGATTGAGCAGCTTGATGTGAAAACCGCATTTCTTCATGGTGATTTAGAGGAGGAGCTCTATATGGAGCAATCCAAGGGGTTTGTTGAAAAAGGTAAAGAAGACATGGTATGCAAATTGAGAAGGAGCCTTTATGGCTTAAAGCAAGCACCATGAAACTGGTATAAAAGATTTGAACTTTTATGTGTGACAACAATTTCAGCAAGACCACTTCCGATAATTGTGTCTTCATGAAAAGGTACTATAGTGGTAATTTCATCATTCTTTTACTTTATGTTGATGACATGTTGGTTGTAGGGAATAATGTAAAATGAAATTGAGGCTTTGAAAAAGAAGCTTAGGAATGAATTTGCAATGAAGGACTTGGGTTCTGCAAAGCAAATTTTTGGCATGAAGATCACTAGAGATCGCAAAAGTTGCAAACTTTAGTTGTCACAAGAAAGGTATTTGAAAAAGGTGTTTGAACGGTTCAATATGAACAAGTGCAAATCGGGTTCTACTCTGCTTGGAAGTCATCTCAAGTTGACACTTGATGATTGTCCGAATGATGAAAAGGAAATAGAAGAAATGAAGAAGGTGACGTATGCATCTGTGGTCGGTTCTTTGATGTACGCAATGGTATGTACAAGACCCAATATTGCTCATGTTGTTGGAGTTGTAAGTCATTTTCTTTCTAATCCTGGTAAAGCTCATTGGAATGTTGTGAAATGGATTCTTAGGTACATTCGCTGTACCACTGGTTATTGCCTATGTTATGGGGCTAAGGAACCAGTTTTGGAGGCATACACGGATGCCGATTGGGCCAGATATGTTAACTCGAAGAAGTCAACATCCGGTTATTTGGTTAATTTTGCAAATGGTGATGTATCGTGGCAATCAAGACTACAAAAGTGTGTTGCACTCTCCACAACCGAAGTTGAATACATTGCAATCACAGAAGCATGCAAAGAACTATTGTGGATGAAGAAGTTCTTTTATGATTCGACAAGAAATGTATGTGTTATTTTGTGATAGTCAAAGTGCAATTCATTTGAGCAAGAATTCCACTTTTCACTCCAGGTCAAAGCACATTGAGATACGTTATCGTTGAATACGTGAAGTGCTCGAGAAGAAAGAATTATTGTTGGAGAAGGTCCATACAAGTGAGAATGGGTCTGACATGATGACAAAGTCCTTACCGCCTTTGAAGCTTGAAGCTTGTCTTGACAATGCGTGTCTGGTTAAGGGCTCTACCTAAATGGTAGGTTGGATCATGGCACGGCGATTATGAGATCAAGGAGGAGCATTGTCTTCAAGGAGGAGTGTGTGAGATAGTGCTATTGAATTTGATGATCTCTTGTATTTGTAAGACTCTTTGATATAGTGGATTTGTGCTGTGTGCTCCCGTGGTTTTCTCCCAAAAGAATTTTTACGTAAAATCTTGTGTCTTCTCTTATTTCTTGTGTTTGCTTGCTTGTTGTTTGGTACCTTGTGTGATCCTCTTATTTCTCCATTTATTTTTGTAATTGATTTACCTCCTTTTTACCCAACGGTGCATATATAGACTGAGATTCAGAGCGATAGCCATCTAATCTGACCAATTTATGTAAACCAACTAGCATTATGTATGGATCTTTAATTTTAATCCCTATAAAAATTGAGTTTTTATAGTAAACATCATTTAAAAAATATTTATACATCATTCTTTAAGATACATTTCAATTTCAACAATTTAAATTAATGAATGATTTCTAAAATTGAATTTTATTTCTTGCTTTTTTTTTTTAGTTCTTGACAGGAGTTGTCAAGGTGAATTACAGGAAAAGAAAAGAAACTACAATTATTTCTTACTCTTAATAGACAAATTTTTATTGTTTTATCTAAATACGTTTTGGAAGAAAAAAGTGTAACAAAATTTTTATTTTCAATCAGTAAATCAAAGTAATTTGATTGGGGTCGCATACTCGCATCTTAACCGAGTAATTGATTGGGCAAGGTGGACATGTATATATTATATGGGAAAATTTTATAAAATATTTTTTTTTCCAAATTTTTGGATTTTATTTTCGATTCTTCATTATACTTTTCAACATTTTATAGTTTAAAAGTTGTAGCTTCTTATTTAGAAATTATATTTGAAGTTTTAAATTTCACCAAAATGCACTTTAAAATGAGTAGCCCATTTCTACCGAAGCAGTTTCTACTGAAGGTTTTTTATGTTAGATAACTATACCAGCTGGTACCTGTTTCAACAGACCAAACCAGTATTTTCTGTATGTGTTTGTAAATTAGTAAGAGGGGTGTCTTTTTTCGGTAAGGTGAAGTGGGGTTTTCTGCTAATTAGACGCAACATGGCAACATATTACCTGACTTGGAAGAAGAACCAAACATTGGGGTTGTATACTGGTATATATATATAGATAGCATTCCATCAGTTATTAACAAAAATAAGTTAATCAAAAAAGACTAAATCATATCTCATTTTGATGAAATCATTTTACTGTACAATTAAATTGTTGGAGCATTCATAAACATCCATCTGAAAGAAAAATATTTCTCATTAGCTTTGAAATAACTCAAATAACATTTATTTATTTACTTATTTTTAATGGATTTTGGATTCGGATTGTATCAGATTTAGCGTAATTTAGCGTATTTAGCGTAATATAACATACGTAATGTAACATGTTTGAGTATAATTATGCTAATTATACATCAAAAGAAGTAATCTAACAAATATTTCAAAAAAAAATCTAATCGGTCATTTTTTGGCTGGTCCGAATTTTTAATTCAACCGGTTAAAAAATGGCCGGTTCAAATTTTTAATCAAACTAGCCAAAAAATACCCAGAAAACCCGAGTACATTTGATATTTTTTATTTTATGTTGTTTATTAATAAAAATGTCGGGAAGGTTTTTTGTGATAGATAACTATACCAGCTGGTACCTGTTTCAACGGACCAAACCAGTATTTTCTGTATGTATTTGTAAATTAGCAAGAGGGGTGTCTTTTTTCGGTAAAGGTGAAGTGGGGTTTTCTGCTAATTAGACCCAACATAGCAACATATTACCTGACTTGGAAGAAAAACCAAACATTGGGGTTGTATACTGGTACATATAGATAGCAACACTACATTGGTTTATTAGTGATGACTCGGTCTTTTCCAGGGGGCTGCGACTGTGATTTTTTTATTTTTTGAAATCATAAGGTGGAGGTCAAACCATCCAATACACTTTCAAACTCCTATATATATTATAGAGGATTTTTTCACTTTGTGGGTTTCGAACCCATGACTTGTCACATGTAGGGGTGATTAAAGAGCGAGCATGAGCGAGTTGGGGTATGCTCATGCTCAGCTCATTAGCTTAATGAGCGAGTTGCCGAGTTGTTTAAAATACATCATTCAAAAACTAATTTTTATTTATAGAATTTAACAAATTGTCATAATCCAACCTAATTAAACAGTACATAATTTAACAAAAAATTATCCATAAGCAAATTTAACAAAATCAAACAACTATCTTTTTGTCGTTCTCACAGCCCTACATGTCACACTCAAGGCTATCTCTTTGTCACATACCTACAAATTTGCATTATCAAAATAATAATAAAAATGTAGAATTTAGAAATATACAAATTTAGAACTGTACAAATCCAGAATGGTGTATTAATGATCAAATTTTTTGTGATCAAATTTTGGGTTATATTTTGAGACTAGTGTATTGATGAGTATGGCCCGAAACCAAAGAAATTATGGAATAGTGTATTAAATGGGAATTGTAATTCTGCTTGTTTTAGAAAAATTTGCAAATTCTTAATATTATTTTTTGTGGATATACTAACAGCTATTAGAGAAGTGGATTAGATATGGCAGGATTTATGTAACTCAGTTCTTAATGAACGAGTTGAGGTATGCTCATGCTCGGCTCACTAAGTTAATGAGCGAGTTAACGAGTTGATAATGAGCGAGTTGTTAATGAGCATTTAGCGAGCGAGTTATGGGCAATTTACTCACCCCTAGTCACATGGGAGTCATATGCCTTTGCCACTAGGCCAAAGGCAAGTTCATGTGATTTTTATTAATATCTAAAGTTAATTACAAAATATTAATTATATCCGCGATTTTTGAGTATTTTGAAAAATGTCCAAAACGGCCATTTAATGGCCGGTTGAGAATTAAAATGGGAACTGGCCATTAAATGGCCAGCTGGGAAATTTATTTTATTTTTATTTTTTAGAAAATTATGATTTATTTATTTTTGTATTGAAATATTATAAATATTTTTATATTTTTTTGAAAATAGAAAGAATGCTATATAATTTGATTTATTAGAAATACTGCAACAAATAATCCGAATCAACATTATTTCAGGCCAGATTTTTCGCAGCTGTAAGGAAAATTAAAATATTTCTTTGTATGTTATTGGAAAAAACAATGCTTTGAATCTGAGTTATTGATCCCCGTTCAAAACTCCTTTCTAGATAAATATAGAAAATATTGTGATCCTTCTATTTTTGAAAAAACATAACTTAAACAAAAATCACTGACAAACTCTCTGACAACTATAAAATAACTTAAAGTTTTTGTTTTTGTTTTTTACAAAAATAGAAAGATCACAATATTTCTATATTTACCTAGAAGTGACTTTTGAACCGGGATAAATAACTCAGATTCAAAGCATTTTTATTTTTTTTCCAATAACACACAAAGAAATATTTTAATTTTTTTCTTACAGCCGCGAAAAATTCGACCTGAAAAATGTTGATCGGAGTTATTTGTTGCAGTCCTTCTAATAAATCAAATTATATAGCATTATATTTATTTTCAAAAAAATATAAAAAATATTTCTAATATTTCAATACAAAAAAATAAATAAATCATACCTTTTCAAAAAATAAAAATAAAATAAATTTCTCAACCGGCCATTAATGTCCGGTTTCCATTTTAATTTTCAACCAGTCATTAAATGGCCGGTTTGGACATTTTTAAAATACTCAGAAATCATGGGTATAATTAATATCTTTATTAACTTTGAATATTTTTTAATTAATATATATACTGCATACCATAGTAATATACTTTTCTCAATATCAATACAAGAGTAGGATCTAAATTAAGATTATGACGAAGTAATTATGAACTTTCACGTATTCAGCGTGAGATTTACGCAATATGAAAAGAAGCACCTGACCTACCATAAAAAAAAATCTAGATAACGTGAATGATGCATTTTTACAATTTGATCATCAAAAGCAATCCGTGATATGGAAAAATATCACAAACTTACCATCATAATGGTAAAACATCAACAAAATGGCAATAAATTTGATGTTTTTCCTAGAGGACGTTCTCAGCAATTTCGTCTGAGAAAAAAGATATTTGTCACATGAGAATGAGATACACCTTAACCGCAAGATAGGTAATGTCATGATCAACAATTTAAACCAGAAGCTTCCAAATTGTGAGTCAAATTAATCAAACTGACGCGTTTGCTGTGCTCTATAATCTTCAGTCTCAATCACTATCCCTTTTGAGTTGTATTCCTCTAAACCTTAGCCGTTAAGATACATACAGAGTTGTTGGAACATTTTCGAGCATGACCTGGAAATGTTTTTATTTAATTTTATGTCCAATTGAACTTGCCACATTACAAAAGAGAAAAAAAAACGACAGAAGTAAACAAAATGAAAAAAACAGAGTAGGAAGGAGCCAGAAAAATGCAAAAAAAAAATCAAACAAAGTTCATCAGCAATTTGAAAATGATGAGGGCGTCATCCACCTCTGAAACTAGGATTTTATTTTCGCAATAACCCGTAGGCCTCTGAAATTATTTGATTTAATTAAGATGATCTAGTTATGCAATTCTCCGAACAATACTTAAATGCTTAAACCACATTTTTAGTTGGATATCTTAATATGGTAAAATATGTCTTAGCAGGTATATACTTATGTTGTTTTTAATTCAACTTAACATGAAATTTAAATTGTTTATAATTCAGACAATTGCAAATAATATATAAAAATTTATTTTATATGATTGTAGATTTAAACTGCAAACATAAATTGTTCGGCAACACTCTTTAAGAGGTCAAGGATTAAGATTTTAATCTTTGCTAAGGAAGGTGACGAGATCCAACCTGGGGACCAACCCGAGATCCAACTTGAGATCCAACCTGGGGACCAACCCGAGATCCAACCTGGGAAACCAATCCGAGTTAGACTTAGATTCGGATTCAGACTCGTTTTGAGAAGCGTGCAGCTGCTATTAAAGAATGACCTACTTTCAAGATTTATCATTTACATTTTCTAGAGAAGATTAATAATTGTTTGCATTTTCCTAGATAGCTCTTTATGTTTGGTTTTTTCTGATTTAGCATTTTTGAAGTAGTCATTCAATGTTTGGTCCTATTTTATGTTGCAAATTAAGTAACTCCTTATGGCCTTTAAAAGGGAGAACTTTTGTAAGAGAAAGGGATTTTGATATCAATATATTTTCTGAGAGAGATTTATTTCTCACCGTTGCACCTAGCATTCTTGTTTTCTAATCCCAAACGAGTTCGAGACCCGTCACTAGCAGAGTCGAGGTTCCGGACCGAGATTGCGTCAAGTGGTATTAGAGCATGGTTCGACAACCACCTTCGCGCTTATGTGAAGTTGTATCCCGACAACCAAGTTCGACAAACCACCGAATTCGACAATGGCCGACCCAACCTTA
>JAJGRW010000234.1:41103-110988 GCA_025461045.1 Carex parvula | reverse complement strand
AAATAAACACCTCATTTGAAACAAATGTTCGAATGGGAAATGGTGCATTGGTTCAAGCCAAGGGCAAGGGAACATTGCAGTAACACACTAAGATGGGTTCACGGTTGATAAGGGATGTGCTACTAGTAACGATCTGAGCAGAATCTTTCAGTGTGGGGCAATTGGTTCAAAAACGTTATGCAGTACATTTTGAGAAGCATGGCTGCAAGATAATTGATCGGCATGGCCAAGTGCTGGCAAATATTGTGATGGAAGACAACAGAAACTTCGTGTACAATTAAAGCATACTCCACATCTAGTTCTTCAAACCGAAACTGTAGATGAGTCAATTCTGTGGCACAAGCGGTCGGTCATCTCAACTATAGTGCACTCAAATGCTGAAACAAAGGAGATGGTACAAGGCCTACCTGAGCTCAACACAAACCGTCAAACCTGTGAAGGGTGCATTCTAGGCAAGCAACATCGAAACTCTTTTCGTGCGAAAAGGGGTGCATGGAGGGCAAGTTCACCATTAGAGTTAATTCACACCGACATCTGTGGCAAAATGCAAACACCATCAGAAGGTCAAAACTGGTATTTTCTGATCTTTGTTGATGATTTTACAAGAATGACTTGGGTTTATTTTCTCAAAGAAAAGTCACAAGCACTTGAAGTAGTCAGAAAGTTTAAAGCTCTAGTTGAGAACCAAAGTGATTTCAAATCAAGGTGCTAAGAAGTGACAGAGGTGGAGAATATACATCCAACCAATTTGTTAAATTCTGTGAAGATCATGGAAATTAAGAGACAACTCACAACTGCCTATACCCCTCAACAAAATGGTGTTGCCGAACGTAAAAAACCGTACCATAGTAGAAATGGCAAGAGCCATGCTCAAAGACAAGGGGTTATACCATTAAAATTCTGGGCAGAAGCAGTCTCTTTGGCTGTCTACTATCCAGAATAGAAGTCCCACAAGAGCTGTACCAAATAAAACCCCAATTGAAGCATGGAGCGTAACCACTCCCAATATTAGTCATTTGAAAATTTTCGGTTCAGTATGCTATGCCCATGTCCCAAAGGAAAATAGATCTAAACTCGATGATAAAAGTGAACGCTGTATTTTTATGGATATTCGGATGGCACCAAAGGGTATAGATTTGTATAACCTTGAGAAGAAAAATTGGTTGTTAGTAGAGATGTCATCTTTGATGAGAAAGAAGTCATAATTGGGGAAAAAACCAATTACCCACATGTCAACCAACACCAATCATCATATTTCAAAACCAAGATGTCCAAAGCATACCAAATGTAGCAACTCCAAGTCAACCACCACAAACCACACCCAGCCGAGACCCCAGCAGCAGTTCAGCTGCGCAACCTGAAGACAACCTGCAACTTGAAGACAACCCGCAACCCAAATGCCTCTAATTCGCAACCCATTAGCTCCAGTTCACAGCATCCTGATGTTACATTAGCAGTTACTCCAAGTAGAGTTATAACCTTGGCTGAACATATATGAAAGAACAGAAAGATGCAATTTTCTCGGGTGGTTGAACCACAATCGTTTGAGCAAGCAAAACACCACGAAAATTGGAAGAAAGCCATGGAGCAAGAAATTGGGATGATTGAGAAAAATAATACATGGGAGTATAGTGGACAGACCAACCGATAGAAGTGTAATTGGTGTTAAATGGATTTACAAGACCAAGTTGAATCCAGATGGTTCAGTTCAGAAGTTTAAGGCAAGGCTCGTTGCCAAGGGGTTCAAGCAAAAACCTGGAATCGACTACTTTGAGACATACGCACCAGTTGCACGTTAGAACAATCCGTACGATCATCAGCCCTAGCTGCACAGCAAAAGTGGCGCATCAATCAACTAGATGTCAAATCAGCCTTTTTAAATGGAGAACTTAACGAAGAAATTTTTGTTGAGCCAACCCGAAGGATTTTTAGCTCAAGGGGGAGATAACAAAGTCTACAAATTGAAGAAGGCGCTCTATGGGACTGAAACAGGCTCCACGAGCGTGGTACAGTCAAATTGACAAATATTTTCTGCAAAACGAGTTTGAGAAGAGCAAGGTCAGAACCAACTCTCTATGTGAAGAAAAGAGGTACTCACATTTTAATCGTTGCTCTATATTGTGATGATTTGATCTACACAGGCAACAGTGAAGCAATGATGCAAATGTTTAAAGGAGACATGATGAATACCTATGAAATGAGTGACCTTGGATTGATGAAATACTTCTTAGGTATAGAAGTGGTTCAAGTTGAAGATGGGATATTCATATCTCAGAAGAAATATGCAGAAAACATATTGAAAAAGAATAGGTTGCAAGATTGCAAGAGTGTCACAACACCACTTGTTCCAATTGAAAAATTCAAGAAGGAAGATGGTTCGGCAAAGCAGATCCAACTGAATTTCGCAGTTTAGGTTGGAAGTTTATTGTACTTGACTGCAACAAGGCCGGACATCATGTTCAGCTCAAGCCTTTTATCAAGGTATATGGACTGTCCTACTCAAAAACATTTTACAGCGGCAAAACGAGTTCTAAGGTACATCAAAGGCACTGTTTCTTATGGCATATGGTACAAACCTGTCAACAACTCAAAGCTGATTGGTTTACACCGATAGCGACTGGGCGGGATGCCAAGACGACATGAAGAGTACTTCAGGCTATGCGTTCTCGCTTGGATCAGGTATTTGCTCTTGGTCATCCAAGAAACAGACGGTGGTCGCCTTGTCATCAGCCGAGGCAGAATACGTTGCAGCAGCAAGAGCCGTTGCACAGGCCATTTGGCTCAAAAGAATATTGGAGGATGTCAATAGCAAAATGGAGGAACCAGTCACTATCTACAGTGACAGCAAATCTGCCATAGCAATCAGCGAGAATCCAATCAGCCATGACAGAACCAAGCCATTGCCATCAGTATCACTACACTAGAGATGCAGTCGAGAAACAAGAAGTGCAGTTGAAGTTTTGTCGAACTGACGAACAGTTTGCAGACATCTTTACGAAGGTGCTAACAAAGGAGAAGTTTGAACTCAACAGGGAACACACATAGGTGTATCCCAGATGTAATCGTTTTACCGCTGAGGTGGGAGTGTTGAAACACAAACTGTTGAAGGTCAAAATTAGATCAGATGTATTTTAGACGTGTTTAAGCTATATTTGGAATTGTTGCAGCAGAAATATAAGTGGGTAGTTATTTAATGTTAGTGGGGCTATAGTTAGCATTATTTATTTGTAGCAGTAGCTAAATAGAAGGAGCTGTTTAGTTAATTTAGGACACGTCAAAAGTTCCAAATTTAGGTAGTCAGCTTTGTGTATGAGAGGCTATATAATCAGCCTTTGTATTTGTGTTTATGTGTACCAGAATAACAAGTTAATTAAAGATTTTGCTGCAGAAAACTCTCTCTGTCTTCTTTCTTCTTTACAATCTATCTTCTCTATTAGGTTAGCCATTTTTAATTGTTTACAACATTATCTATCTCTCAATTTGTCACTAAGCGAAGAATGTTCTAACTAGGGGAGTTTTGTCCGAAAGATTTCAGAAAATATCTTATTCAATGTTTGTTTAATTACATTTGAGAACAAGTCTTTAGTTCAGTAATAGAGGCAATGTCCTCCGTATAAGTGGTCATAAGTTTCGAACAAGTAACCTTCTATTTCCAAATCCCCTCTCACCCCTCTACTCGTTTTTATTTCTTTTCTAATTTTATTTCTTTTCTACTTTTGCAGGTGCATCATATCCAATAGTGAATTAGTGATCCATATATGGGCTTTGTTTAATTTCATTGCTAACATTAAAAGCACTTGACATGTGCGGGAACAAGAGGAGTCATATTTCTCCTATGCAACGATCGTCTAGAGGAACCTGATATCCGGGAAATTTTTGTGGGTTATGATGTTTTATAATTATTGTGGAAATTATAAAAATTCCCAGACCGTCTAGATTCTCGGCGGTTAGCACATAATATATTTTTCTTTGATTTGACATTTGAAACAGTGTTTCTATGGCCGAAATTGTTGGATTTGTGTTTTTTTATTTTAAATTAGAAATTTTTTTGATTTTTTGATTTTTCTATTAAAATATTAAATTTTTTTTTATATTTCTTTGAAAATATATAGATGAAATACTATAGAATTGAATTTACTACAAAGACTACGACAAATAATCCAAATTAAAATTTTTAAATCGGAATTTTTTGCAGCTGTAAGAAAAATTAAATATTTATTTGGGTGTTACTAGCAAAAAATTAAAATGTTTTGAATCTAAGTTATTGATCCCGGTTCAAAAATCATTTCTGGGTAATATATAAAGAAATTATCGTGCCGACATGTGTGGTCTTGTTTTCCTGTCGGACAAAGACTTGAGTAGACCGCATCACTTATGTTTTTATCCCAATCCCAGTTTTCTAAATTCTTTAATTTGCTATGAAATGGAGCTCTAATTTTCATATTATGTAAAGAGATTAAAACGGATATTTCGAGATAAATTTTATTTTACTTTGAGTTGGTTGGTCAAATATAATAAAAAATGTAACATTTATTCTATTTTTTTATGCTCAATATTCATTGTTCACTTTCATACTTTTTGGTTGTATCGTATTTTTATTAATCAATTAACATAAGATAGGAGCTTGATCCGGTCTTATTTTCACAAAATAAGATTGCCAATTTGTCACAAAATTACTCAAAGATCATCAGAAAGATGGATGAGATTGAACGGAGAAAAAAAATCCACCTCTAAAAACGTGTATGGTATTTATGGTGCAGGTACTTTTGAGAGATTTGATTCGGGAGACAATTATCTATGTAAAAATTGTTCACCTCACAAGTATCAATACTTCTGTGCATAGATTTAAATAGTTCATTGCATATGTATTAATACTTTAGAAAAAAAAATTTGTGCTGGAGTTTTTGCAGTCCCCCCAGATAGTTATGGTAGTTATGGTTGTTATGGTGCGGGTACAGTGCGTGTATTGTAGCGCGGATATTGTTATCAGCTTCCAAAGAAAATAAAGAGAGGGAGGGTTGGGAGGAGCGTTGTGTTACTGTGATTGATGTTATATGTTTGTTCACTTGGAAGAAGATTTTAAAGAATGCGTGTGACAGTACTAAGCTAGTAATACAAGAATTCATTTTTTGACTTTTTTATATCCCATTTAAAAAAAAATTATTATTTTTATTTTAAATGGTTTAACAGCTATTTTTAATTTCACATCGTGTTCACTGTTTATTCTAAGCTCATGCATTAAGACTGCTAAAAATTGTTGTATTTTTTGTAATTTAATACCAAAATAAATAATTGATCTGTAGCAAAATGCATGCGTTCAGAAACCTTGCATTTAGTCAGTTGTTTTGGTATTTAGAAAATATAATTCGGTATTTTATTAAACTATTTGAATACATGAGTTCAAAATGATCAGTTGCCAACACATGCATTTAGACAATATATATTGTGTTGTTAAAATTTTCAAAACAATATATATTATTGTTCAAAAATAAAAATAGAGATCATAGGCAAAGAAAATTCCACAAGACTGAATTCTTTACTATGTAGGAGAATTATTAGTCCCCACAGCATTAAAGTATTAGCCCCACAGCATGTGATTTGGACAGATCCAAAGAAAAAAAAAAACATGCTCTAGTCAAGTCTTCTACTGTGTGTGCATGTCCTATGCAGGATGCTTTCACATGCTATGTCACTTTCTCACATCTTATTGAGTTATGACCCTTTAATTGTCATCTTGTACTTGAGTTTAAACTAGAGGTATATGTACTAAATGAACAAAAAGAAAAAAAAATTACTACGGTGGTGTTGTGGTGAGAAGTAGAATACTGACGGTAGATAATTTAATTGAAAGATTTTGGGAATATTGATTAACTTGTACTGCCTTCTTAAATGATGGAAAACTATCCACCATTTATTCATCAATGTCCGTACACATAGCAGTTGATGATATATATTAAAAGAGCCATTATGGAAATATTAAATTTCTGTGCAGATCACGGGACATTTATTATAAATATGAACAAAACATTACATGTGTGCCTTGGCCCATTGCAAGAAGACATCCACAGGGTTTGCTGGTAGGACCTTCAATGATAAATAGTATATATATATTTGATGTACTACCTAGTTAAATGCTGTGAAAACTATTCAATTGTGTATTTAAAAACATAAATATTTGGTCTTATTTGATTTCACAAATTTTGTTTGTAATTTTAGTAGCAACCATTTTCAAAGAAGTTGTTGTGTATTTTGACTAATTTTCATTTTATCAAATCAATAATGGTTTGATTTATGGTATAGGAAATCAATAACTCTGATGGTAGAGAATATTATAAGAAAATTTATTTGTAAAATACCATAATAAATAAATACTGTCAGACAATAGTGATGTATTGTCTTTCGGAGAAGCCAAGAGGTAAATATATACTATCCTAATCAAATTTAAACTTTTTGTTAATTAAAATCAAAATAGTTGCATCGGGGAAAGCATATTCCATTTGTACAGTAATTTAAGAGGATGTGTGATGAAAATAAAGAAAAAAGTATGTTGCCGTATTTTTTTTTTTTTTTTTTGTGATTTGACTAAAGTAAAAATAATATGCATGTAGAGAAACCTTCGGACACTTCATGTGCACTTCAAATATATCACTTTCGTTTTTAATAAATGTTGATAGGATGATATTGGCACATCTAAAAAATATAATACAACAATTAAATTGACGTTATTTGCTGTCTATTTAAAACTAAACCACAAAAAGCAAATGAATTTTTTTATTAAGAATAATTTATGTATACCCCTCAAAGGTTTCAAAATTACGTATTTCCCTCGAACCACATCAATTCAAACCCCGTGATACACGCGTACAAGGGGGAAATTGAAATTTGACATGCTTCATGGTTGGGCTTGTAATTAAGAATGGGTGGAAGTCTTGAGTACTATGCATTGAAAACCAAGAACAAAAAACAAAAAAGAGTACTATATATGAATGGGTGGAAGTCTCTGGGTGGAAAACATTGCATCCATCAATGGGTGGAAGTCTCTGGGTAGATGCATAGTACAAGTATCACAGTGGAAATCCCAATAACCAAGAACAAAAAACCAAAAAGAGTACTATATATGATGGGTGGAAGTCTCTGGGTGGAAGTCCTAAAGCAATAACCCACAGTACTATCACAGTGATGGTGGTGATAGTGAGCATGGTACCGTTTAATTGGAGATGTCCATTTTGATGAGGCAGTGATGGTGGCAACTGCAATGAAGGCCTTTAGATCAAGTACCAGATTTGTTTACATGTAAATTTTGATTCTTTTTTGTTATTACTCTTATATTTTTCTTTTTCATCGGTTTATGTTGTTGTCTAGGAATTAGTCCTTGATATGGAGGCTTATTAATTTTCAGGTTCTTGTTCTCTAATCTTTTTGTACTACACAGAGGTTTAGTAAGAAATATCGATATTTTCTTTTTTTTTGTTAGGCCTGCATTAGCCTGTTTAAATCCTACTTTTTTTTAAATGTTTTGTCATTATTCTGCATATATTTAATTAACATTAAGATGATTTGTGTCGAAACACTATATGAGATCATTAACATTAGGTGTTAGCATGGCCTAAGAGAATACTCCAATATATAAATATGCAGCATAAATGCAATTCACACATTACAATATTCTTATTTAATTAAGTGCATATCAAACGTCTTTCAATTGAAATACTTAGACTATCCCCCCCACCCCCCCCCCCCCCCCCCCCCCGTAAAAGAAAAATATAACATTCGTCATTACAACATATATACTACAACACCATAAATTACCACTGCTATCCAAATGTTACTGATAATACATATTTAGTAGAGCCCTTCTTCTATTTTGATCCTTTTTTTCTGTCTCTATGGCCTAAGCACCGTTGTTCGTGCTGAGTTCAACTCCTTGGTAACATCTTTGATAGAAATGCGTTCTCTTGGAGACTCTTTGGAGCACATAAGCCCGCATTGAATCACTGAAACCAAACAACTAGAGACATTTTCTGGTGCATACAGATTGTGTTCTCCATCAGTTTCAGAGAATAATTTGGGGTCGACTATGTCCATGACTTGGTCGGGGAAAGCCATCTCAACTTGCTTCTGAAGGCTCAAACCATCTCTGATTCTCTCATCGGTTGGACTTACTCCAGTGAACAACTCAAGCAGAAGAACACCTGTAACTGTAGACATCTCCTTCTACTGATGGCCGACCACCCATCCCATACTCTAGACAATGAAAAGTTAATAGTTACAGCCCTAAATTTAGTACAGAAACATAGTGACTTACGACTCAACCTATTAACATATGTATAATTCACCTAGTTTTTTAAACTTGGGCTCACATGATCGTGCATAATTTGTGTATTTTTTTCAAATTGAATAGCCCAACACGGTAAATTAAAGAAGTATACATAGATAACAAAATTAAGTCTCAATCATGTCAGTATAAATGAGGCAACATATATTTTTTCCTTCAGCCTCGCTAGTGGAACAAACTTGGCCAAACTTTTCATTGAACCTTAATAAAGTCTATGAATAATTTTCGTTGCAGGGACATACAAAAAAAAGTACTTATTAAATAAGAATCTCCGCTATATATACCTGGAGGAATGTAGCCAATAGAACCTTTGATTCCACTGGTGCTTGACATTGATTGAGAAGGCATGGTATCAGATCGAACCAAAAACCTTGCTAATCCAAAATCACTCACATGTGTAGTCATATCATCATCCAAAAGTACATTACTAGGTTTGAGATCACAATGCACGATTGGTGCAGGTAAATGGTAATGGAGATAATCTACGGCTGCCGCCACATCAAATGCAATGTTCAACCTCTGGGTGAAGCTGAGGCTTCTGAATGGCCCATCTGTACATGCATTTGGATGCAACCATGTGGCCAAGCTACCATTTGGCATGAACTCAAAAACCAAAGCCTTGAAATCACTACCTTGGTAGTCTATGCTTGAGCACAAACTCAGCACTTTTATAAGGTTTCGGTGTCTCACATTTTTTAACGCCTCACATTCAGAGAAGAAACTTCTAGAAGCACTGTGTTTCTCAAGGTTTAACACCTTCACCGCAACGGTTGTCACATTCTCGAAGCTCATAACGGCTTTGTAAACTTCTCCAAATGAACCTCTTCCAATTAGATTATTCGGGGAGAAATTTTCAGTAGCTCTAAGAAGGTCTGTGTATGAAACAGGCTCTAACCCATATTTCAAAGCTTTATCAGATTGTGGTTTGTTTCGAGGGTTGTTTCTAGCATAATAAATCACTAACAAGCAAATGATTGCAATTGTGCAAATAAAAGAACCAACAATGGAACTTATGAGCACCATGTTTCGTCGAGAGTGATGTCTCTGTGTGGAATGCTGTGAGATGCAATGTGACAAATGCATTTGAGGTACTCCACCACAAATCTTTGGATTTCCTCTTACATCTAGACCACTGGCATTCTTGAAAATGCCTTCTTTTGGTAATTACCCCTCGAAATTATTGAATGAAAGATTCAAATATTGCAAGTTCATTGTACCGAGGAATTCAGGGACTTGACCAGAGAGCAAGTTGTTAGAGACATCAAGGTTTTGCAGCCCTTTTAGATTGCTCAATCTGGTTGGAATTGTTCCTTGGAACAGATTGCTATCAAGATAAAGGGCTTGAAGTACCTGGCATCCATCAATTGTGCTAGGAATCTCTCCACTCAACTTGTTATTCGAGAGACGAATTGATTGTAGGTTTTTCAAGTTACCAATTTCTGGTGACAAGATGCCAGTTAGATAATTGTGTGACAAGTCCAAACTAACAGAAAGAGAAGGAAGACCCATGATTTCTTTGGGAATTTCACCTACCAACTTATTATTTGAAATATTCAGGAGTTCTAATAATTTCATGCTACTTAACTCTGGTGGTATACTCCCTTCTAATGCATTATTTTCTAGATAGAGCTGGGTCATTTTGGTGAGGTTAGCAAGAGTTGCGGGGATTTGACCTGAAATCATGTTACTGCTCAGATTTAATAGTCCCAATTTGGAAAGATTACCAATTTCTAATGGAATGGTGCCATTGAGAAACATTCCACCTAGGTCAAGCATGATTAGGTTATTGAGTTTTCGGAGCTCTACTGGTATGCTTCCTGAAATTGGGTTATTAGACAGTGAGAGTTCAACAAGACTAGTAGAAAGGTTTGTTATAGAACTAGGTAATGCTCCTTGTAGTTGGTTGTAGTCAAGGTCTAACTTTTGTAACAGAGTACAATTACTCAAAACATCCATGAAACTCCAGTCACGTGGTCTCTTGGCTTCTAGTAGATTAGAATCCAATTCAACTCTTTGAAGATTTTGTAAGGCTCCAAAGGCAGATGGTATCACGCCAGTGAAGTAATTATCACTTAATTCTAAATAACTAAGAGCAGAACAATTGGATATGGATTGTGGGATCTGTCCTTTGAGTTGATTGTAATATAGGAATAGATATTTCAAGTTTGGTAAAGCATTGCACATATCGAAAGGGAGAGTTCCATCAAGCTGGTTATAACCAACTGACAAAGTAACCAATGCTGATAGGTTGTAAATGGAGTGTGGTATTTTACCCGAAATGTTGTTATGATAAAGGTCAAATACTTGGAGCTTTTGAAGCTTCCCCAGTTCATCAGGGATGGAACCATACAATTTATTTTCGTAAAGAAGAAGTTCCAGTAAGTTAGTAAGGTTGCCCAAGCCAGACGGGATGTGACCACTAATGCTATTTTTGTCAAGATAGAGAAGTGATAGTTTGGTAAGGTTACCTAAGGTAGGTGGAATGGAACCAGTGAAGTTATTATTGTAAAGATAAAGACGTGATAGGTTAGTAAGTTTGCCTAAATCATCTGGAATATCGCCATCAAAATCATTTTGGTGAAGATAAAGATATATTAGGCTACTAAGGTTGCCCAAGGTGGATGGAATTGATCCTGTGAGATTATTGCCATACAGTGATAATATTTGGAGCTGTGGGAAGAGGCCGAATTCCAATGGTATGCCTCCTGTGAGAATGTTATTCCTCAGACTGATTTTTTTCAATTCTTTGCATTGCGCTAAGTTAGATGGGATGGTTCCATGGAGATTATTATCTCTCAAATAAATAACTTCCAGATTTGAACAGTTACTTAGAGTAGATGGAATGCTACCATCCAGAAAATTACTACTCAAGTTGAGAAAACGTAGCCTACCCAAGTTTCCAATCTCTACTGGGATACTTCCTCTCAGCTGGTTATCAGAGAGACTCATCCTTTGGAGGAACGTGAGGTTTGCTAGAGATGGAGATATATTACCTGACAATTGTTTGGAGTCAAGAACGAGAGCAGTCACTCTATCAGGATGGTGCCGGCCACACAAGATCCCTTGCCATTGACAGTGGTGCAGTGACTCGTTCCATGAGGAGAGGACTCCAAATGGGTCATCATGTATTTGGGACTTGAAGGAGAGAAGTGCTGATAGATCAGTTTTACTAGTGGTTACTATGGCAGCGAGAGAAAAGGAGGATAAGATTAAGAGACTTGAGAGGAGGTGAATAGTGAGCACGCTATAACAAAGTTCCATGATTTGTGTAATGAAGGCAATGGGTTTCTCTCTCACAGAGTGCAGCTCTTCTTATAGTTAAAGGGAGATGTATGGTTAGAAAAAAGTTGACCAGAAGATATTCCCTCATGAGTCGTTCTAGTGCTGACTGTTATTCCGTCTTGTATGGACTAATATGTGACTGTTATTCCCTCATGGCCGTGAAGATATGGTTGGAGATGACTGGCTATAAATATCCGAATGGGATTCCATGGTTTGGGTTGAAATTTTTAATTTTTGGAATTTTTTACTATTTTTTAAGATGGATAGAAAATCATTATTTGTTGAATGGTCAGAAAACAGTAATTTTGTACCCATCTTAAACAAAAAGTAAATTTTTTTCCAAAAATATCAAATTTTATCCTCAAGTATATTTTAGTATGGATATCATGTTGACCGGTTCAGATCGACAATTTAGACTTTGAAAACGAATATATAAAATATGAGGTATGAAAGACACGACGCATTGGAACCCTCCTCTCTCTCTCTCTCTCTATATATATATATATATATAGTTCCTTAAATGCTTCTATTTTTTTTGCCTCTACTATGCCTCTAATTTTAGAACTACAATAACTTAAAATTTACAGCTTAAATATTAAATTAAAATCATTAGATATTATCTATATCATTTTGTACATGCACACTTAAAATATCACGATATTTCTATTTTGTAATTAGTATCAACAGTTTGCAAAAATACACCGATATGGATAAATTATATATGGATGTTGATTTTTCAACTTGTGTGAATGTAGAGAAAATAATATAGATTACATTTTACAGTTTTATTTTGATATATAAAATTTAAATTTTTTGTTATTAGAAAATTAAAAATATAGATAGAACGGAGAAAAAAAATAGAAGATTTGAACCATCATCATTTTTAAATAATTTTTTTGTCCACATCAATCACAAATTCTTCAGTCTCCTCCTACAACTAACGTTCAAACATTTGACCGAGGCACCATATTCCTGTGCTTCCTATTGGGTCATGTAAATATATTAATAAATGATTTCTGGGCTAATATAAATTAAAGAGATCTATAATTTCTAAGAAACTGATAACAGTATTCGTGCTACAGTATCTGTACTGTACCTGCACCATGACTACCACAACTATATAGGGGGGCCGCAAAAACTCCAACAAATATTTTGTTGTCCGAAGTATTAATACATATGCAATAAAGTATTTATACATATATACAGATGTATTTATTCTTATGAGGTGAAAATTTTTTACGTAAATAATTGTCTTCCCAATCAAATTTTTCAAACGTACCTGCACCATAATTAAATACCTGTGGAGGCCATTCAAACTAAATGGCGGAACATATACGTTTTTAGAAGTGGATTTTTTTCTCAGTTCATTCTCATCCATATTTCTGACAATCTGTGAGAAATTTTGCGAATCTAATACCACGAACATTTTCTACGCAATTTTCTCTTTCAAATTAGATCCATGATGACGTACTTTCAGACTCATCGTTACACAAATATGTATACCTCGACGTGCAAGTATTTATTCCTATACTTGCAAATATTCTTTACATATGACACTAGATGACGTTTAAAAGTACTAATATCTAGTACTACAAGTATTTATATCTCTGCGCTGAATTATTTATACCTATGTGGTCAACTATTTTTGTTAGAGGAAGGTTGACGCGGGGACGATTGGGTAAGGTTGATGCGGTGATATCAACTTAAATGTTTCTATTTTTTTTGCCTCTACTATGCCTCTAATTTTAGAACTACAATAACTTAAAATGTACAACTTAAATATTAAATTAAAACCATTAGATATTATCTATATCATTTTGTACATGCACACTTAAAATATCACGATATTTCGATTTTGTAATTAGCATCAACAGTTTGCAAAAATACACTGATATAGATAAATTATATATGGATGTTGATTTTTCAACTTGTGTGAATGTAGAGAATAATATAGATTACATTTTACAGTTTTATTTTGATATATAAATTTGAATTTTTTGTTACTAGAAAATTAAAAATAGAGATAGAACGGAGAAAAAAATAGAAGATTTGAATCACAAATTCTTCAGTCTCCTCCTCCAACTAAAGTTCAAGCATTTGACCGAGGCACCATATTTTTGTGATTCCTATTGGGTCAAGTAAATATATTAGTAAACAATTTCTGAGCTAATATAAATTAAAGAGATTCATAATATATATGACTTATGCATAAAAGGTCTAAATTCAGAATATGAAAGCTGGAGATGACTGGCTATTAAAGTATGAGAAGCTGGGATTAGCGAATCAACAAGCAAAACAATATCATTACGACACAGTAATTAAAGTTATCTTAATTACTTAAAAAGTAAGATTTAATTAACAAAGAAGCTGGGGTTAGCGAATCTTTTATGTATTGACAATGACCAAATCTAGTACATGGGAAATGCTCCCAATATAATTCTGTATTTGCAAATGCAGTCCTTTATTGTGGACAAAAATTTCAATGCTTCATGGACCACCAATTATCTATCTCTCAATTTGTCACTAAGCGAAGAATGTTCTAACTAGGAGAGTTTTGTCCGAAAGATTTCAGAAAATATCTTATTCAAGTTTAATTACATTTGAGAACAAGTCTTTAGTTCAGTAACAGAGGCAATGTCCTCCGTATAAGAGGTCATAAGTTTGGAACAAGTAACCTTCTATTTCCAAATCCCCTCTCAGCCCTCTACTCGTTTTAATTTATTTTCTAATTTTATTTCTTTTCTAATTTTGCAGGTGCATCCAAGACGGTGATATTATGTACAATATTTTTTGCATTTGGATGAATGAAATGCTGAATTATTTGTTCAAGTTGTATTTTTTTAGGTTTAATTTATTAGTAATGTTTTATTGTTAAGAACAATATTTGGCTGTGAACTTAATTATTTGTTTGTGCAACATATTGCACAGTATATATGTTTTTATATGAGTACTGTGTTATGTTCAACCTGCTATTCTCTAACACGAAAACTATTAATTTGTGTAAAGTAAAATATTTTTTCATCTTCATTCATTCATCCTCAAAACCTTTATAAAAAACCAAACTAAAGATAAAAAATAAAATTCTCTCATATTTAATTGAGAATTTTGAGGTATGAGTTCATTATTTTAAAATAAATATTTTTTTATCAATGACAGTGCTATTAGCAAGAAATCAAAACACTTGCTCTGATTTGAGTATAAATAATTGGTGTAGGGTGCAGAAAGTTGCACAACGGTGGAAGGTGTGTGCATGTGTATTAAATGTCTCACGGTTCAATGCTCTCTGTTTTTACGACATGGAAGAGAACATCGAACTTGAAACATCTATTTCTTTCTACAATTCCTTCTGGTTCACCCTCGACAGACCTACTGTTCATGATCAGTCTATCGAGAGAGTTTAATGATTGTGGGGACGTTTAACTCCCAGCGGGCGCAAGCCCCCGCTATTAATTACATCAGATGACCCTTCCAAGCCATGCTGAATACCTCGTCCATTCCAGGATTTGTGCCTATTTATTGTGAATTGAATAAAGGGGCTAAAAGGGGACTCATGTATTGATTCTGGTATTGATTTGGTTTTCTATACGTTTGGACATATGTGTGTGTGTATGATTTCATATTAAAATAACATTTATTATACTTTGAAATAGGAATTTGGATATTTGAGAGGTGTATGTACATTATTTGTTGATATTTAACTCATAACATTTTTATTTACCTTTTTGTTAATGAATAAGATCATTTAAATGTGAAGAAAGGATATTTTGGTCATTTCAGGATTTGATTGATGCTTGGATATGTTCAACTTTGATTTAGAAACATGAGGAATTCAATTTGGGTTCATTTGGGGGTGGTTTGAGTTGATTTGGACTTAAGATGAAAAAGTTATGCTTGAAAAGAATTAAGGACCTATTTGTAAATATTTATATTTTTTAAGGGGCTTATTTATAAAGCTGAAAGGGTGTCAAATTGAAATATGGGCTTTAAACAGGGTTTGAATTGGAAATTGGGCTTCCAAGGGTCTTTTTGGAGAGATTTTAGGCAGCTAAGGGCCTTTTTGTAAATTTGTAGGGATTGTTCTATAAATATTAAAAATCAGAAGGGTCTCGTTGTAAACAGGTTTTTATTTTAAAGATTTCTATTTATTAATTGGGCTTTGAGATTTGCATATTGGGCTTTGAGATGTGTAATTTCGGGTTTCAAGATTTGCTTTGAGTATTGGATTATGATTTTGGGCTTTGAGATGCGTATTCTGGGCCTTGAGACTGATGCTAGGCCTTTGAGATTCGGTCGAAGGGATTTATATCAAAGATGGGGCTGATGACAGATGGGCCCTACAGGTCAGTCAATCATCGGTTTCAAGTTTGGATGTGGGCTTTCGGATTGATGTTTGCTTTGAGATTCGCGTATTCTATTTGAATTTTGCTTTGGCACCGAGATCAAACGCTCTTGCTTGCTTCAATATTCGTGCTTGAGGATATGAACTCGGGGTTTGTCTCCGACGTAGGGTTTAAATTATGTTTTTATATTATGTTCAGATAGAATTTTGTGATTTTTACTATTTTATTTGATTTTTAAAGTATTTGTTTTTGCAGAGGGGCAATAAAGGAAATTTTGTATTTTTAATGCTGATTTTTCCATTTTAACAAACTGAACTTCAGAATTCATATAAAATCAAAATAAAATTAGAAAAATGTGAAATTTGTGTCCATTTTGTGTATTTTGAGGTCCTTTATTTAATAATGATATTTGTTCTTTGATTTGATTTTTCAGTCAGTCAGTACTGTCCATTTATCAGCAACAGCTTTATTTTGTTTAAATGCTGATTTTTCTGTTTTTAAACCTGAACTTTGAAAATTCATATAAAATCGAAATAAAAATGTAAAATTTGTGTCAATTTTGTGTGTTTTGAAGTCCTCTATCTAATGATGAAGTCCATTTTTCATTTTGGTCCATGTATCAGTTCAGATTGTTCTGTTTACCAGAGAGGGTCATTTTAGCACTTTTGAGTGCTTTCCTTGTACCAATGGTATATGCTTTGGAATTTTATATTGGTGCTGCACATTAGTTGGTACCAGAAGCTAACCAAAGGTCCTTTGTCATGGCTGGTTGCTATTTATCACATTTTCAAGTAGCTTTTAGGCTACAAATTGGTATAAGTAAAGAGAAAGGGGAAAATCCAAAGATCTAAAATTCATTATATTATGATTTTTTTAAATATCAAAAATCTATCAAAAGATGGTTTTATGCAGGGACTTCCCTGATTTTGTTTGAAATCACATTTTTTTGTATAATCTCACTTGACAAAGGGACAAATCATTAAGAAATCATTAATTCAAATATACAAATGATATTTTCAACATAGTTGACATCTATTTGCAATTTGAACCTCATTCTTTCACTATTTTGCACAAATGTCTATTTAATCTCTTTATATTGTGCCATTTATACACATAATATGCATTTATGCATGAAGAGATCATTTAGAACTTATTTGTGCAACATTGGTCCCATATCAAGGAGATTATAATAGGAACTATACAGCTCTACCATTATAACTCATTTTTTTTGTTGCTTTTAACCATTTCTAATAAAATAATCAAAATAGGTTGGATGCAATAGGAACTATACAGCTCAACACATGCATCTTTGCTATTTGATTATTTTATACAAGAATTAAGAGCATAGAAATTCAAAGAAAGTTCAAGAAAAATCAAATTTGCATATTTTGGGTTTTTAACTTTGTTTTTTATTAGAAAGATGAAGTGCAAAAAGGGAAATAAAATACCAATAACTAAAATATATATATTTTTGTTTATAAAGACAGCAAAGGAGGAGAAATAAGAAAAAAGAAAGAAAGAAAAGATTTTTTTTTAATATTTATTTATGCATACATTATATATATTTTTTTGTGATCATTAAGCTTCATGCTTTGCTTATAAATAAACTTAAACATCATGAAACTTTCTCATTTTGTATTATTCAAAAGTTCAAGATAAATAAAATAAAATAAAAAAAGAAAATATAAGATGAAGGAAGCTCCAACAGAGAACCCAAAATACCAAAACTTCAAAAAAGAGATTTTATTTCACTAAGAAAACTTTATTCAGATGGACTCCAAACATCAAAGATTACATCTTTTTAGGTATTTTATTACCTAATTTTCGATTTTTCTCTATTACAAAGGAGGAAGAACACTAATTTCTTTGTTTTCTCTCTATCTCTTGCTATCTTTCTATATTGTAGTGGCTATGTAGTTGTGGTAATGTTCTATTTCCTGAGCTTCATACCCTCTTATATAGGCAGCAAGGGTCTAGGGTTTTAGGCCTTGGTGATGTGGCTATCATTATGCACATCAGATGTTTGATCAAAGGCCTAGATCATATTTCTTCATATATTCGGGTATACATGGCAATGATCATCCAATAGGGTTTTAACATGTCACTAATCCTTGCTGGGAGTATTTTCAACCTTTGGATCGATCTTGGATGTTGTGCATTGTATTATAGCCCTTGATTGGCCGGCCAAATATGACATGGTTTGATTTTCGTGCTCCTGCACCCCTGAAGAGGAATCTTCCTCATTTGGCCTCTTCCAGGGAGTGAATTTCACGTGTCTCTTGGGGACCATCGAGCTGATGACAGCTATTACATAGTGGTGCCTTGTACCCGAGCCAAAACCGGGCTTAAAATGGGCTCACATCATTTTTACATTCGGATGCTTGGGAAGGTGACAGAAGGTATCACAATACCGCCCTTATCATGTGCCAAGGTGTATTTACCCCATTGCTGACGAATTATGTCCTTTCCAATTGTGTCGCACTCTGGCGCATGCCATCTTCATGGGTTGGCTCAATCATTCCTTTCTTTAGTAAATTGGCAAGCCCCTTATCATCGCCTGTACCTACTCAGTCTATAAACCGAGTTTCGGGGCTTAATTTTGTGAAGAGCCCGAGTTCTCCATTTCTTCCTTTTCTCCTTTCTCGGCCTTGATTAGAGCTTATGAGAAATAGACAAAGAATGTTTGAATTGAGAAGGAAAAGGTGAACCCCTTCTTCATCTTTGGGTAAGAGCTTCATACCAAGCTTCACTCATTTTTTTCTTGAATTTTTTAGTTTTGGTTTCGGTTCGGTCTGTGAGATAACGGAGGAAGAAAGGGTTGACTGGAGGGGCCCGTGTGTCAATCTCTCTACTATAATTTCTTTGCTTCCTCTTGATTGCACTCGGTGTATCGTAAACCGCATTGGGTTTGGCCACGGCTCACAGAACACCTAGCGTACCCAAGTTAAAGGGGTCAGAAACGCGTATGTTAAAACCCAGCGACATTTCTTCCTCCTTGCTCGATCGCGGTTCGTTGTGGACCAATAGGATGACCGCTCGGTGTACACCGTGTTGTTGTGATGCACCGCGTTCATGCATCGTGAAGGGGTCAGAGCCCTTGCAGCGCCAAATTTAACTTGACCCCCAGCTTTTGAACGGACCCGATCTATGGTACACGGAGTCACTGGTAGCATGGTGCATATGTTCAGGTTCGGTAAACCAAGTTCGTCTATCTTGGCTTATCAGCGAAAGATAGCCTTGAGAGGTTGACATGTGGGCCCTCAACCATTTGAGTTTATTCATATACCCCTGATTTGTACCCAGAGAGCTCAGATTTAAATGCTATAGGTACCCATGCCACGTGGCACTAATCAGAGTCTTCCATTTTGCAAATTTGACATCTTTTCAACCATTTTGAATTAGAAAACGTGCTTTATATCGAAATTCATGATTATTTGAGTAGATTTTAATCATGAACTTGATTTAATGAATTTCATTTCCCATTTCGTGGTGTTGTGTCAAATTAAAGCATGATTAAAACTTCAATTGACCAATTTATGTAGTTAAGTGGCATCTTTATCCAAATAACCGTGATCCTAACTTTTTAGGGTCAATCAATTGGTTAATTCTACACATAAATTCATCATTATATTTTTAAAGTATAAAAGTATATGTGTAACACTTGGCACACTAAAATAATTTATATTTTCTACATACATGACTCATTTATTATTATTCTTGTTTAATTGGTACATGCACACATAAAATATCACCATATTTCAATTTTGTAATTAGTATCAACAACTTGCAAAAATACACCGATATGGATAAATTATACATCGATGTTGATTTTTCAACATATTGATTCATATAATTACAATGAAAATCAAAAAGTGATAATTTTATTTATTCATGTGAGAGATAAGGCACCAAGCAGAAGCGTCTACTTGTACAATTCAGCGTACATAAAGTCCTAAACAATTGACCTTGAAATTTCTGGTTAAGTACTTGTTCTTGTGTAAATATTAAACACTTCTCATTTAATTATAAAAAATAATAATTAATAAGTAATGTTATGTTATTATTCAATCTATTTATTTAATTGAATTATTGATAATTTTATTAATAAAGAAAATTGTATAATACCAAAGATTTTAGAAAGAAAAGTAGGATTTCTCACAATTAATTTCATGGTATAATTAACCAAACTCTCATTTTAGCACATTCTCATAATCATTCCCGTGCATATCCGTACCCATGGGTTCCTACATTTTTAAAAGTAGATTCTAATTCCCATCAAATCCCATCCGGTGTAATCCCGTGACATCCGAACAGACCCTTAAGGAATTAATTATGGTAGCCCACGGTGGATTGTATAAGAACATACAACAGGCCTATACATTCAAATCATGTTTTGTGCGTTCTTTCCCGGTGTCATGTAACGGATCACATCAGTACAAAAAAATCTGTGATAAATCTGGAATCAATACAAGCATGCAGCAGGTCAAGTCAACTAATATCAGTTCATGCTATGGATCCATAGCTCTGCTTTTAAGTTTCAAATAGTTAATTTGAATTGCTTAATATGATCTCCTTATGAAAATCTACTTGGAGAAAAAAAAAAAATTTTAAATTTTTTTTACTATATGTTAGATAGATGGAAAATTAGTACTTTCGCATCAATCAAATTTAGATAAGGTAATTTTTTACCTATCTGAAAAAAATAGTAAAATGATTCTAAAAAATATAAATTTTTGTCTCCGAGTACATTTTTATATAAAAATTGTATTAAGATATTGTATCGATTATTGTTAAAAAATAAATAACATAGATATAATACAGAGACCTACCTTGTACAAAGTATTGTAGCTTGACTAGCCTCACTCACCAATATAATTATAAATTAAAGAAATTTCCGAATGATAATTGTTTAAAGTTGCAAAAATCAAGATAAACATATATGAACCAAAATTAAAATAAAAGATTATATACAATCAATCAAAGTCGTTGAATAGTCAAAATATCTAGATTTTTTTGCTAAGGTCGCTTTTTAGTAATTAATTTGACTAAGACTATAGAAAGACTAAAGAGGCGATTGAACGGTGCCACGTGAACGCTCTAACCTCCTCAACTTGACCTGCTGCTTGAGTGATTACAGATATCTATCACACATTTTTTTGTACTGATGTCTGTTACATGACACTGAGGAAAGGACGCACATTTTTGTGTAGGATTATACATAAGAGCATCAACATCTCGAAACTCTTAGAGTTTCTAAATAACTGTTAACTGCTTTTAAGAAATTATAGACTCTGGAGTTTCTAAATGTTCACATCCTTGAAACTAATTTTAGAGTTTCTAATAAGCCACATCATCATTAAATATAAAATTGATAAGCCACATCAGCAGTAAATTAAACTAAATTTAGCGAATACAAGCCAATCGTTTTGCCACGTCAGAGTTTATAAACAATTTCTTAATAATAAATTATTGAGCAAAGTTGCTAAATAAGAAATCTATCTACATCTCTGAAACTGGTTTAGCTACTGCCACATCAGATTAGAAACTCTAATAGTTTCAAAAATGCAGATGCTCTAAGTTTTCATTCCATTCTTGTGGGTTGGATCCTATACATTCTCTATATATCGATCGAGCGGGCTTACAAAATTCGGGCTGCCCAAGAAAGTTTTAAGGCGCAAGGATTATGTAGATCCTCTATGTATAAAGCGAATTGTTCAACTTCCAAAATTGGTGAGGTGAGTTTTAGATGAAACATACACGTGTAAAAAAAAGAATAACTCATTTAAATATACTGCCAACAAGAATACCTCATTTATTAATTGTGAGTATAATTTGTTTAAATCACACAAAATTGATGATATGTATAGTATATATATTTAGTTTGGACTATAGATTTATCTTTTTACCGAAAAATAAGAAATAAAAAAATTAAAATGCACTACAAAAAAAATATGCACCAAATTAGGTTACTTTACTAGTTTTGCCCATTGTGTAACAAAAAAATGTATCCAACTCTATTCTATTTTATTTTCATTATTTCTTCTTAGTTTCTGATATTTGTTTGTACCAAAAATCACTTTTTTATTTGTAGAATTTTGTGATAAATTTAATTTCATGGAAATTATATTTTATTTGTGTGTGATTTTCAAGAAATTAGTTCACTTTGGCATTTTTTTGAAGAAATTAATTCTTTTGTGGTGTTTTATTCACAAAGTTTCAGGAAATAATTTTGTTTATTCCCAGATTATATCTCCTCGAATTGTTAGAGTTCAACAAATATGTACCACAGGTTCGATGCCGATTTGTAAAACTCTGTGTTTCCAATGGTACCAAATAGGTACCAAAGGCCTTTACCTCACTTTGATAGAAAGAAAATGCTAACATATTAAATTTATTATGTAAATTTTGTCAAAAAAACATTTCTTATGTAAATTTAATTAATGTAGATTTAATTTGTTTTAAGCATTTTATCTAACATATTAAAACTGAAGATGCGAGAGATGGTAGTTTTGGTTTCAATAAGGATCATTGGTCAGTGGTTGAATGGGTTACTTATGGGTTCCTTAAATTTAATAGTTTTATACGTACTGTTGTTGGCAGAAGAGTTCCGGAAAGATGGGCCCAAACAAATTAAGAAGAGAAAGAATCTACACCACCCTGTTGCAGAGTGAATCGTAGTGGCAACACTACATAACAAACACTCAAGGGATGAGCTCCTCGGTGTTGACTTGGTCAACTTAGCAATTAAGAGTATATATATAATAACTTAAAGAACCGAATCTCCTGCCCAAGGTCCATCCGTCTGTCCATCCATGATCTGAACAGTCATAATTCCATTTAGGAATAAACTTTTTGGAATTCAATTTGAAAACCATACATTCTATTAAAATGATTCGAAGTTAGGTATGGAATTACTTTACTTAAGATAGAAAACACATCCATGCATTTATTTGAAAAAATGTACATTAATGCAAAAAATAATATTATGCGACAATCGCATACTATTGTTAATTTTGTTTCTTTAATCTCTTTTGTTTGTTGTGATGATAAACACCCCCACAAAAATTTTCAATGCTTTCTGTAAAGAACAATAAATTGAGAAACAAATTTGCTCTATCTCCAAATCTGAGATTTTAATGGACAGTTTGTTCAGTTTGCTCAAATTTTCCCTTTCTGCCACCACCCTAATGCCACTTCATGGAAACAGATTTAACAACCAATAAAGAAGCTCAAGCAAAAATAGCGAAAAATTATGAAGCTCAAGAAAAATTGAGATTTTCGGAGCCCGGTTCTGACTAAGGTTAATCTATCTGATAGGGATTACCACATGCCCATTTTGTGACCAATTTGAGTCTGTTGATCATCTCTTTGTTACTTGTCCTTATATTTCATCCATCTGGTCATGGATTCCTAGGCATAATGGTTTTACTTTTAACTACACCTCAATTAAGGATTTATGGGACTTGGATCAAGATTTTGCTCCTAGGAACAACTTATTATTAGAACTAATTATGGCTACTACGTTATGGACCTTATGGTTAACAAGAAATAATATTTGCTTTAACGATGTACCTATATCTTCCTTGGCCTCTACTGCTTCATCTTTTATTTCCTTAGCCTCCTTTTGGTGTAAGTCCAGGAATGATAATTCTAATTTTAAATTAACTTTATTTTTGCCTTTTGATGTTTCTCCCTTGCATTAGACACATACCATAATAGTCATCTCGAACTCCGATACCCAGGAACAGACAAGCTCTCCGGGATTGGACCAAGATCCAGCTCTTGGATTAGAAGGATCTAACTTGGAGGACTACCTAGCTGACCTAGCCGCTTATCAGGAGATTGATAGAGCTGCTGGGTTTGCTTCCTCCAAATTGCGTCTGGCTCTGGTGCAAGGTCTGTTGGGGAATTATAAAGGCCAAACAATTACGCCTTATCTAGAGATCAAACAATTACATCTCATCTAGGGGTCAAACGCTTACACCCCGGGGAAGGAGAAACAGTTCCCCACCTTAACCTAAGGACCGTCCTATGCCAAAGTCGACTCATAAAACATAAATCTTAAGTGCGGAACATAATACCTGATTACATTGATATTTCAATGGAATAACTCGATCCTTTAAGAGATCGCCAACCGTCTCCGTGAGCACGAGACTAGACTCTAATGGCAAGAAGCCCTTCTTGTTGTTTTGTCGTATAGTCGTAGGAATAAGTCTTCCAAGACAGCAAGATATGGCCCTTGAGAAATCCTCTCCAAATTTTCTAATGGATTTGATGGTGGAAGAAGAAGAGAAGGCACACAGAGCTGTATTTTTCTAAACCGAAAAACGTATTTTCAGTTTCTGTGCTTTTCTGTGTTGTCTTGTGTCTTGGGGACCAATCCTTATATATAATAACCTATCTGGTTATCTGCCAACTTGAAAAAGGTATTTTGTGTGACTGCATCAAAAGCCGTGCTGTCGCATCAAAATTCGTGCGGCCGCATTGATATCCGTGTGGCCCACACAATCATCTTAAATGACAGTTTTCTGAATTGCAAATCTCAGAATCAGTCCATTAATGATTTGAAATTTGCCTAAATTGTTCAACACATTTATGGACCACATCCTAATGAATATATTGATTGTCTATTACCTTGTTTGATCACTTTAATTGACAACCATATATGACAGTAAACAATCCATAATTATATTACATATATGCTCAATGTTGGCATTAAATCCAACGAGGTTGGCAATAAATCCAACAATCTCCCACTTGAGCAATATGTTATGACTTTTTAATTATGAATTGTGTTCCTTATGTGCGCACATTTCTTTACTGTCTTCCTTATATATTCCCAAACTAATTCGGTCCATCAACTATATCAACAAAGGACTAAAGCGGCATTCGTCGCATTTATTCGCAACTAAACCCTCAATAATCACATCATTAATATAGCTGAATGACATGAATCATGATGTGGATGTGTAGCATAGAAATTACATGCAATTGTGATCTTCACATGCCTATTTCTAACTTGGTCTCCTACTTAAATCGTGAAACTGAATTTCATAAATTAACTGAATTAGAGGTCAAACATAAACAAGAAACAGAATGTCAAAACTTCATAATATATATAACACTTGTTACATGTCACAAGTTACATATTCAAAATTACAATGAAAAATAGAACATTAAGTTACAAATAACAGACTTCCACTAAAATTGAATATCCTCAATAGAGATTACACCCATATGAGCAACATGCTCTTTAAATTTAGCCGGTGTCAATCCCTTAGTAAGAGGATCTGTAAACATAGAGTCTGTTCCTACATGTTCTATTTTCAATTCACCATTCTGTATTCTTTTCTTTACTTTACCTTACTTTAGTTTAGCATTGTTTCATATTCTAAATGATGCATCACTAAGATCTTTCATCAGAAAGTTCTTAGTTTCTTGCAACATATTTATATCGATATTGGCAAGCAATATGATATCCACATAGAAATACAAATTTACTCCCACAGAACTTAAGGTATAGAAATTCATTCAATAAATTTATCTCAAAACCAAACGAGATAATCTCACTATGAATTTTGCAATACCATTGTTGAGACACTTTATTTAGTTCATAGATGAATTTCTTAAGTTTGCAACACCATAGACTTTGTGTCTCTCGACACATAGTTTTCTAGTTGCACCATATAGATTGTTTCATTAATGTCACCATTTAGAAATGCTCTCTTAATATCCATGTACTAAATCTCCAAATTGAAATGCATAACTAATGCCAATATAATCTTTAAAGAGTCTTTCAAAAATAGAGTATTGATGATTCAAATAACATATCAATCAATATGCCTTCCTTTGGGCCGACAATATTGATTATATGTAAAATATAATAATCATCACTATACTCTATGTACACATAATTTAACAATCATCAACCTTCCTTTGGGCCGGTTAATGCTTGCATTCATTAAATGAAACCATAGAGAAAGTCTCTAAAACCTTAAGAAACAAGACGAGTTTTATATTACTCCTCATTACTTTTCGAATCCCTTTTAGTTTTAAATATTCATTTGAAACTAATGGGTCTCGTTTCTTTAGGTAATGGGGTAAGTTTCTCAATGTCATTGTCAGCCATTAATTATATTTTCTTATTGGCACTTCTGAATTTTCTCGAGAATTTCAGCATTGTCTGAAACAATCTGGCCTACAACAACATCTTCCAGAGATTCTAGAATCTGACTTTGTGTTGTTTGATTATGTTGAGTTTGGTCTTCAATAATGGTTCCGTTAAAGATACTTGTATTTTGAGTTAAATGAGATCTATGTCCATAAACTCTCAACACCTGTGGAAATATTTGCATACTCCTCTTCGAATTCAAATCCATTATTGTATCTTCCCTCGCAAACTCAACATAATAAAAAAATTTGCATTTTCTGTCTCAAATACTGAATGTTCTGTGGGATTATAAAATTTCTTAATGATAATAATCAAATCAGAAATCGCACCCCTTAATGCCTCTTAATGGACATCTTCATCATTATAAGACACATGCAATTTGATTTGTCCCACTTTTCATTTTCCTTCTGATCATCAAAAGTACTCTTATCCGTAAGTGTGGGACATACCTCCTTAATGCAAGATCTAGATCCTTAACACCGAGAACTATTACTATGTTCTCATGTCAAAATTTGAAGTTGGTTCCATTCAACATAAAAAATGTTAATTAGGCATTTAACAATGCTAACTGAAAAATTACGAACAAAAAATCACAAAGAACAACACAAATAAAAAATTTTAAATTTATAAATTACATTCAAATAAAGGCCCAACTTGCTCAAAATATATGAGATGATTTTCCCTTTTGTTACTATACACACGAATTTCACAACCAGGTAAGTTCCCAGGTAAGTCAGGGACCCCTAAGGATTCACTTCGAATCCTGACTTGCCTAGACAGAACTTTCCTAGACATTGTTACATTCATAGTATCGTAACTTATCTTAATAAATCATCATATTCTATGAGCCTTAAAAACCATCTTAAAACCAAAGTATCGGTTTCCATTAAGCGGCTACCTTTGGGTAACGGGTCAATTTCTTATGATACTTTGGCGCAATAATAAGGTACTGATAACCTAGAACATACCGAACAACATGCCTTCCTTTGGGCCGACAATATTGACATATGTGTAAAATTTTTGGTCATCACTATATTTTATTATCACTCACTTGTACAAATAATTTCAACAACCATTATCTTCCTTTGGGCCGATAAATGATTGCATCCATTAAATGCACACCTAATATTCTTTTGTAAAATGAATTTAAGTCAATCTTGTCAAAAGAGGTACCTTTGGGTACAATTAGGACTCAATTAATTTAATTCAAGAGACATATAACTTTAATGCCTTTATAAGAATTATAATTAATATCTTAGCCACAAAACAAAAGTGCAATTAAATAAATATATATATAATTGCATCATAATAACTGCATTTTTAATCTTAGAAACTATTCTCTAACTTTTCAGAGAGTTGTGCAGCCCCCACGAATTTTTGTGCGGTCTGCCAAATTAAAAAAGGTATTTTGGGCATCTGCATCAAAAACCGTGCGATCTCATCAAAATCCGTGCGGCCGTATCTTTGTCTATGTAACTGTAAAATTTCATTTATTATGCTGAAATTGATCCATAATCTAGAGAGATTTTTTAATTTTGGAAGCACCTTAAATAACTTTTCAAATTTAGAAATTTAATTCCAAATCTATATTTTTGTTTTAGGAAATTTATCAAAAAAAAATAAATTTCACCAAAACCCAAAATTCCATAACTGCCTATTAATATTTGTGCGGAATTTTGTGTGGCCTCTATGCGTCCGCAAAGAGGGTCGCACAAACTCTGCCATGACTGAATTTTGATTAGAATTTTACGATTTCAATTGGAAATCTTCTAGCAAATTATAACCAACTTAATAACTGAAAAATAGACAATTATGGCTGTAAATTTTACAAGTTTTGTGCTCTCCAAACCAAAATTTTCAGATCTAAAACAATCAAGAAAAATTCAACAAAAATCAATGAAAAAATCATCAATAATTCCTAATTCTCTCTAGATCCTAAAAGACTTAATCCTTCGGCATAGGAAGGCTCTGATACCACTTGTTGGGGAATTATAAAGGCCAAATAATTACGCCTTATCTAAAGATCAAACAATTACATCTCATCTAGGGGTCAAACACTTACACCCCGGGGAAGGAGAAACAGTTCCCCACCTTAACCTAAGGACCGTCCTATGCCAAAGCCGACTCATAAAACATAAATCTTAAGTGCGGAACATAATACCTGATTCCATTGATGTTTCAATGGAATAACTCGATCCTTTAAGAGATCGCCAACCGTCTCCGTGAGCACGAGACTAGACTCTAATGGCAAGAAGCCCTTCTTGTTGTTTTGTCGTATAGTCGTAGGAATAAGTCTTCCAAGACAGCAAGATATGGCCCTTGAGAAATCCTCTCCAAATTTTCTAATGGATTTCTCTTCTCTATTCTTTGATGGTGGAAGAAGAAGAGAAGGCACACAGAGCTGTATTTTTCTAAAGAGAAAAACATATTTTCAGTTTCTGTGCTTTTCTGTGTTATCTTGTGTCTTGGGGACCAATCCTTATATATAATAACCTATCTGGTTATCTGCCAACTTGAAAAAGGTATTTTGTGCGACTGCATCAAAAACCGTGCTGTCGCATCAAAATTCGTGCGGCCGCATTGATATCCGTGTGGCCCACACAATCCTCTTAAATGACAGTTTTCTGAATTGCAAATCTCAGAATCAGTCCATTAATGATTTGATATTTGCCTAAATTGTTCTACACATTTATGGACCACATCCTAATGAATATATTGATTGTCTATTACCTTATTTGATCACTTTAATTGACAACCATATATGACAGTAAACAATCCATAATTAGATTACATATATGCTCAATGTTGGCATTAAATCCAACGAGGTTGGCAATAAATCCAACAAGGTCTTCTAGTTCCAGTTCTAGTTCAAGCTCTTCCTCTGGTGATGATATGGAAAGTAGCTTTTATGATAGTAACTATGTGTTGTAATAAGTTTTAGTGCTAGAATGTTAATGTTTTGCTAAACTTCCTCCTAGGTATTGCTTTTGTTTAGTTGCTTTGTTGAATATGGAGCTGTGACCTCCTTCTAAGCTAGCTGAGGCATTTAGTGCCGTTTGTAATCCAAATATTATTGTTTCTTAATGAAACAGTTGGGATACACTTTTGTCTAAAAAAACAATAAAAGCCCTTAATTTTTTGGGTCAATGTTTTATTTGTTAAACATGGAGTTTGATCTTTGACTAGGCTCGATTAAAGGCCCCAAAAAGTTAGAAGATGAAACTTAATTTTGGTTACTGATATGTGATCCAAATATAAATGTCCTTAATTTCTCAAGGCCCAATTTAATTTTGATTCGTGGAATTCGTCCATTCATTTTAATTTTGACTCGTGAAAAACACAGTACAGCAATGATTGATTGCTTAATTTGCTACTGCTCATATATATATTGCACAGGAGCAACACCAATAATTGATTGCTGCTTTTAGAATTTCTCCTTATTAGCTTTCCTGAAAGCTCTTTTGTGTCTAACATTTGATTTGCATTTAAAGCAACTAACCTTAAAAAAGAAAAAAGAAAACACTAGATCTGCACTCAGCAAGCCATTTGCTGTGAACATATTTTCTGTTCTCTCAAAAACCTTGCTACTCTCAGTTCAAGTACCTCTCAAAAATATCCACAAATGGCAGATATAGTTCTATCACCTTTGATTTCAGTAGTGCTGAAGAAAACGACAAGAGTCACTGTTTCAGCGAACTGGGGAGATGTGGGGCATCAGATTTAGGCTCGAACTGCACATGCATGCTGTTGGAAATTTCGGAAGGATACAACAAAATAGAGAGAAGAAATTTGCTGCTGAAATTAACTTCTATTGCCTTATACATTCGGATACAAAGTACATCTGAATTTATAGTTAAACATTAATCTAAATAACGAATCCACTAACCTTACTATATTTCTGCCTAGTGTAAATAAGGAAACCATATTCTCCACTAACTCAACTAAATATAGAAATACTAACTCTAGAACACATGACAAATACAGACTTCTAATTTTGGAGAAATTCTAACCCACTAACTTCGGCAGCCATCTTAATTAGGTGTGTTATTTTTGAATCAACTTCCAACACATGCTACATCATTCTTCACCAACAAATCTCAAGTTGCATGAACTTTGATGCACACATTATAAAATAATATTAAAATCACATGCACTTTAATTGTTAGGGTACCTATATGTCCCTACCTTTAAATATGCTTTGTAATTTTCAATTATTTTTTTTCAAGTTCATTTTTAAGATTGTCAAATAGCAATTATTGTCCAACAATCCCCTCTTCTTATATATGTCATATCATAAAACCAAAAGTAAATTGCAAGTTCCAAACAAATAACATACATAAAAAACTTGCATAGAAAGAATACTGTTAATTAGAATATGTTCTAGTCCCAATTGTAGTTGCAACTGTACAAACTAATAAAAATATGAGCAATGCGTCGATACGTTATATTTTACCAGAACTTCGTAAACTGGAACCATCAAATCTGAACTTGGCAAACTGATACAATATAATTTTCTAAACATATAATTAACATCTATTTTATATAAAACTAGTATTTACCCCTTTTGGATCGATGGTGCACGCCTTTCAACGAGAAAGAGAGAGTGTTCTAAGCAATGAACGGAGCAGAACCGGACAAATCGACAGAGGAATCATAATCTTGCCGAAGAGGAAAGAAAGAGAAACAAATTCTTTGAAAGGAAACTTAATCTTATCACAAATTACATTTCTTTAGTATACACACGTAATATACTATAACATTTGATTACACAATATTATCAGTAAAATATTGTGTCTTTTCTTTCATCTACCACTAGATAAACCAGAGAAAGATGTCATTGTTGTTGGAAACTTGGCTGACTGCAGCAGCCTTTTTCTCTCTGTTTCACACAAAACTCTCTCTTTCACAAAAGAAAAATAATTGATTTTCTAAACTGCACAAAAACAGGAACTATTTCATTCACTTTCTATATTTTCTGCGGTTATAAACTTCATCTACTTCATTCAAGATTAATATAGCTAATACAAAATCTATCTTTAGATCTCCACTACCTCCACAAAACATCCTAAATTTAACACATATTCCTTAATTATCTATGCTAAATAGGGATGTTCCAATTACAGCTTCTGCTACTAATTTAAATAGGGAAATATGCCAACTATATCTTCAGACAACTATTTTTAGAAAATGCTAATCACAGCAACTTTGATCAATTTTTAACACTCCCCCTTGATCCAAAGTTGCCAACTCCAAATGCTGATCGGAATTGCTCGAATTTGCTTTGTGTAAAACTTGGTTGAACTCCACTATTCTTGCTGCTACCAATTCTTCTATTGGTTTTTGCCATTCTTCATTTTCTGCTGCTTCTTCATAGGTTGTAGGCTCTACAACAAACAATACTTGTGTTGCTTCATACAATTCTGATCAGAGTCAAAATAACGATGATTTACGTAGAGTTTTGGCTTAGGTTTTGCATATTTTCTCACACTTATGTTTAATTAATTAGAGAAAAAGGCTACTGTCACCCTTCTTTATGTTTTATTGCAGAAAACAGGTTTTGGGACTATTTTACATCAAATGGAGCTAGAATCGGGTCAATCGGATCAGCGACGCTTATCGACTAAGTCTCTGTTACGGTCCGTATTGCCTGATACGGACCAGGCCTAGCACAGACCAGAAGATAGCGCTGGAAGCATTAAACCCTAACCGTCGAGGTCCTAATACGGACCATATCAACTGATACGGTCCGTATCCGAAGGCGTCTCTTGGGGAATAACTGCCGACAGCTGTTTCCATATCAGTTTCTTAGCCCCTACTCAACCTCCAGACGTCCCTCCACTCCTATATAAGGCCCCTGGGCAGAAGGAATAGTTATCTTTGTAATTAGGGTTAGATTTGATTAAAGAGAGAAGAGATGAGTGCTTGTAACAATGTCGTTCCGCGGCTAAATTCCTTTTCTTAGGGCTAGGCAGTAAACCTTGTTATTCTTGATGTTTTGATATATATATTTCTGTTGATTATGGTTTCTTGTTGTTGTATCAAAATACTTTTGTGATTTACTATCTCTTCATCTAATTTCAATGATCTAGTTTGAGTCCGTTAGGGTAGTGACAGTACTTTAATGGCAAGAGAAACTATTTGTATGAATTAGCCTCGTTGAGATTTATTAGGTTTATGTGAAGAAAACCTTAGCGGGGAAACCATAAACCAGACCAACAAAATGCGTACCAAATTCCATCACTTGCGTAAGAAAAATCGCAGTGATCTGTGCAGTAATTTGGGATTTTTAGAGATCAGTCATTTACGTAAGGAAAATCGCAGTGTCCTATGTAGAATCTCGATGAAAGATCTGTCATTCTTGCGTAACATAAATCGCAGTGACCTATGTAGTGTCTTTCATAAAACAACAATAGAAAATCATACGCAACATGAATATATTATCAAGACGGATTGAGTAGCAATGGTGTGCCGAAACCCTAGGAATTCTCATCTCTATCTTTATTTTAATTACTTTTAATTGCTTCCTAATTTACATTGATCACAACAACATCTCTCAATTTTCAGATTTCGTCTAGCCTTTCGAAAGATTGTGATTCGATCGCTCAAAGCATTGAACCAATATTCCCTGTGGATCGACCTCGTATATACTACTCGATAGGATTGTGCGCTTGCAGTCCGAATCGATAGCATTTCCGAGTTTATAAATATTAAAAGAAACATTGCTCTCTTTTGAGTGATCAAATTCCTGCACATATTTCATTTCTCTTATGGGTGTGTCAGTACCAAGATTATGCCTCCTGTAAACTCTGACTGTTGGCGTATTAGGGTCAGGGTTTTGGCTTCTATTAGGACATAGAGGCCGTTGTACCCCCAACAGGCTTCCTCCAGCCCCACCCAAGTAGGAGAGAGAGAGATTCATCATTTTTTTGTGGTACTTCTAGTGTTGTTATGTATCACTTCCTCTATCCACCAATCTCTTTCTCACAACGTTGGATCTCTTGTTCTGAATCACCTTCTCCATCCACCAATCTCATTCTCACTCTGTTGGATCTCTTGTGTTGTTCTGTATCACGTCCTCTATCAACAAATATCCATCTCTCTGTTAGATCTCTACTTTTTGTTTTGTATCAATTCCTCAATTCACGAATCTCTTTCACACTCCTTTGGATCTCTAGTGTTCTTCTGGATCACCTTCTCCATACACAAATTTCTTTCTCACTCCATTGGATCTCTAGTGTTGTTCTAGATAACCTCATCTATCCACCAATCTCCTTCTCACTCGGTTGGATCTCTAGTTTTGTACTGGATCACCTCCAACATCAACGAATCTCTTTGTCACTCCATTGGATCCCTGATATTGTTATAGATCACCTCCCACATCCACCAATCTCCTTCTCACTCCATTAGCTCTTTTGTGTTGTTAAGGTTCACCTCCTTCTCACTCCGTTGTCTCTCTAGTGTTGTTCTGGATGACTTCCTCTATCCACAAATCTCCTTCTTACTCTGTTGGATCTCTAGTGTTGTTTTGTATCACCTCCACCATCCAAGAATCATTTTCTCACTCCGTTAGATCTCCAGTGTTCTGGATCACATCCTTCATCCACCAATATCAATCTCACTCCATTGGCTCTCTAGTGTTATTATTGATCACCTCCTATATTCACAAATCTCGTTCTCACTCTATTGGATCTCAAGTGTTGTTATGTATAACTCCTCCATCCACGAATCTCTTTGTCACTATGTTGGATCTCTAGTGCTACTATGGATAATCTCCTCCACCCATCAATCTCCGTCTCACTCCATTGGTTCTCTTGTATTGTTTTGGATCACCTCGTTCATCCAAAAATCTCCATCTCACTCTATAGCTTCTCTAGTGTTGTTCTACATGACCTCCTCTATCCACAAATCTCCTTATCACTATGTTGGATCTCTAGTGTTCTTTTGTATCACCTACTCAATTCACTAATCTCCTTTTCACTTCGCTGGATGTCTACTGTTGTTCAAGATCACCTCCTCCATCCTCAAATCTCCTTCTTACTCTATTGCCTCTTTTGTCTTGTTATGGATCACCTCCTTCATCCACAAATCTCATTCTCACCCCGTTGGCACTATAGTGTTGTTCTGGATAACTTCCTCGATCCACAAATCTCCTTCTCACTTTGTTGGATCCGTAGTGTTATTCTGTATCACTTCCTCCATCCACAAATCTCCTTCTCACTTCTAGATGACTTCTTCTATCCACCAATCTTCTTCTCACTTTGTTGGATCTCTGGTGTTGTTATATATCACCTTCTTCATCCACGAAGCTCTTTTCACTATATTGGATCTCTAGTGTTGTTCTGGATCACCTCCTTCATCCATTAATCTCCTTCTCACTCCATCGGCTCTCTTGTCTTGTTCTTGATCACCTCCTTCATATACAAATCACTTTCACACTATGTTTGCTTCTCTAGTGTTGTTCTGGATGACCTTCTTTATCGATAAATCTCATTCTCACTCTGTTGGATCTCTAGTGTTGTTTTGTATCACCTCCCCCATCCACCAATCTCCTTCTCATCAATTAGCTCTCAAGTGTTGTTCTGGATGACCACATCTATCCCGAATCTACTTGTGACTCTATTGGATCTCTAGTGTTGTTCTGTACCACCTACTTCATCTACCAATCTCTTTTTCACTTCCATGGATATCTAGTGTTGTTCTAGAACACCTCCTCTATCCACAAAATCTCCTGATCATTCTGTTGAATCTCTAGTGTTGTTACGTATCACCTCCTCCATTGACCAATCTCTTTCTCACTCCGTTGGATCTCTTGTGTTATTCTGGATCACCTCATCCATCCACCAATCTCCTTCTCGCTCTGTTAGAATTCTACTGTAGTTTTCGGATCACCTTCTACATCTACGATTCATTTTGTCACTCCGCTGGATCTGTAGTATTGTTCTGGATCACCCCCCTCCATCCACCAATCTCCTTCTCACTCCATTAGCTCTCTAAGTGTTGTTCTGGATCACCTCGTCTATTCACCAATCTCTTTCTCACTCTGTTGGCTCTCTTGTGTTGTTTAGGACCATCTCGTTCATCTACGAATCTCCTTCTCACTCCGTTGGCTCTCAAGTATTGTTCATGATGATTTCCTATATCAACAAATCTCATTTTCACTCTGTTGGATCTCTAGTGTTGTTCTGCACCACGTCTTCCATCCACGAATCTCATTCTCACTCCGTTGCTTCACAAGTGTTGTTCTGGATCGCCTCCAGCATCCCCCGATCTCCTTCTCCCTCCAATGGGCTCTTTAGTGTAGTTTTGGGTCACCTCCTTCGTCCACAAATCTCCTTCTTACTCCGTTGGATCTCTAGTGTTTTTCTAGATGACATCCTCTATCCACAAATCTCCTTCTCACTCTATTAGATCTTTAGTGTTGTTCTAGATAATATCCTCCATCCACCAATCTCCTTCTCACTCCATTAGCTCTCTAAGTGTTGTTCTGGATCACCTCCTCTATTCACCAATCTCCTTCTCGCTTCGTTGGATATCTTATGTTGTTCTGCATCACCTGCTTCATCTACGAATCTCCTTCTCATTCCGTTGGCCCTCTAGTATTGTTCTGGATGACTTCCTCTATCAACAAATCTCATTCTCACTCTGTTAGATCTCTAGTATTGTTCTGTATCACCTCCTCCATCCATGAATCTCTTTCTCACTCTGTTGGACCTCTAGTGCTTTTCTGGAATGCCTCCATCATCCACCAATCTCCTTCTCAGTCCATTGGCTCTGTTATGTTGTTCTTAATCACATCCTTCATCCACAAATTTCTTTCTCACTCTGTTGCTTCTCAGTGTTGTTCTGTATCACCTCCACCATCTATAAATTTCCTTCTCACTCTGTTGGTTCTCTAGTGTTGTTTTATCACCTCTCCCATCCACCAATCTCCTTCTCACTCAATTGGCTCTCTTGTGATGTTCTTGATCACCTTCTTCATCTACGTATCTCCTTCTCACTCCATTGCTTCTCTAATGTTGTTCTGAATGACCACATCAATCACAAATCTCGTTGTCACTCTATTGGATCTCTAGTGTTGTTCTGCATCACCTAGTTTATCCACCAATCTTCTTTTCACTTCCCAAGATGTCTAGTGTTGTTCTAGATCACCTCATCTATCCATAAATATCCTGACCATTATATTGGATCTCTAGTGTTGTTCTGGATCGCCTCCTCCGTCCACCAATCTCCTTCTCCCTCCAAAGGACTCACTAGTGTTGTTTTGGATCACCTCATCTTTTCACAAATCTCCTTCTCACTCTGTTGGATCTCAAGTGTAGTATCGTACCACCACCACCCGCGAATCTCTTAGCCACTCCGTTGGATCTCTAGAGTTGTTTTGGGTCACCTCCTCCATCCACCAATCTTCTTCACACTCAATTGGCTCTCTTGTGTTGTTCTGGATCACCTCCTCTATTCACCAATCACCTTCTCTCTTTGTTAGATCTCTAGTGTTATTATGTATCACCTCCTACATCCACGAATTTCTTTCTCCTTCTGTTGGATCTCTAGTGATTTTTCAAGAAGACTTCCTCTATCCACAAATCTCCATCTCAATCTGCTGGATCTCTAGTGTTGTTCTGTATCACCTTTTTCTTCCAGAAATCTCTTTCTCACTCTGTTGAATCTCTACTGTTGTTCTAGATCACCTTTTATATCCATGACTCTCCTTTCTCACTCCATTGGCCCTCTTGTGTTGTTCTTGATCACCTCTTTCATCCACAAATCTCATTCTCACTCTGTTGCTACTCTAGCGTTGATCTGTATCCACCACCATCCACAAATCTTCTTCACGCTTTGTTGGATCTCTGGAGTTGTTACATATCACCTTCTTCATCCACGAAGCTCTTTCACTCTGTTGGATCTCTAGTGTTGTTCTGGATCACCTCCTTCAACCATTAATCTCCTTCTCACTCCATCGGCTCTCTTGTCTTGTTCTTGATCACCTCCTTCATCTACAAATCTCATTCACACTCTGTTGCTTCTCTAGTGTTGTTCTGGATGACCTTCTTTATCGATAAATCTTATTCTCACTCTGTTGGATCTCTAGTGTTGATTTGTATCACCTCCCCCATCCACCAATCTCCTTCTCACTCAATTGGCTCTCTAGTGTTGTTCTGGATGACCACATCTATCCACGAATCTACTTGTTACTCTATTGGATCTCTAATGTTGTTCTGTATCACCTGCATCATCCACCAATCTCCTTTTCACTTCCATGGATATCTAGTGTTGTTCTAGATCACCTCCCCTATTCACAAATCTCCTGATCATTTTGTTGAATCTCTAGTGTTGTTATGTATCACCTTCTCCATCAACCAATCTCTTTCTCACTCCGTTGGATCTCTTGTGTTATTCTGGATCACCTCATCCATCCACCAATCTATTTCTCGCTCTGTTAGATCTGTACTGTAGTTTTTGGATCACCTCCTACATCCACGATTCTTTTTTTCACTCCGCTGGATTTGTAGTGTTGTTCTAGATAACCTCTTCCATCCACCAATCTTCTTCTCACTTTGTTGGCTCTCTAGTGTTGTTCTGGATCACCTCCTCCATCCACCAATCTCTTTCTCACTCCGTTGGCTCTCTTGTGCTGTTTAGGACCATCTCGTTCATCTACGAATCTCCTTCTCACTCCGTTAGCTCTCAAGTATTGTTCATGAAGACTTCCTCTATCAACAAATCTCATTTTCACTCTGTTGGATCTCTAGTGTTGTTCTGCACTATCTCTTCCATCCACGAATCTCATTCTCACTCTGTTGCATCACAAGTGCCGTTCTGGAACGCCTCCCGCATCCACTGATCTCCTTCTCCCTCCAATGGGCTCTTTAGTGTAGTTTTGGGTCACCTCCTTCGTCCACGAATCTCCTTCTTACTCCGTTGGATCTCTAGTGTTTTTCTAGATGACATCCTCCATCCACAAATCTCCTTCTCACTCTATTGGATCTTTAGTGTTGTTCTAGATAACATCCTCCATCCAACAATCTCCTTCTCACTCAATTGGCTCTCTTGTGTTGTTCTGGATCACCTCCTCTATTCACCAATCTCCTTCTCACTCCGTTGGATCACCTGCTTCATCTACGAATCTCCTTCTCATTCCGTTGGCCCTCTAGTATTGTTCTAGATGACTTCCTCTATCAACAAATCTCATTCTCACTCTGTTAGATCTCTAGTATTGTTCTGTTTCACCTCCTCCATCCACGAATTTCTTTCTCACTCCGTTGAACATCTAGTGCTTTTTTTGAATGCCTCCATCATCCACCAATCTCCTTCTCAGTCCATTGGCACTGTTGTGTTGTTCTTAATCACATCCTTCAACCACAAATTTCTTTCTCACTCTGTTGCTTCTCAGTGTTGTTCTGTACCACCTCTACCATCCACAAACCTCCTTCTCACTTTGTTGGTTCTCTAGTGTTGTTTTGTATCACCTCTCCCATCCACCAATCTCCTTCTCACTCAATTGGCTCTCTTGAGTTGTTCTTGATCACCTTCTTCATCTACGTTTGTCCTTCTCACTCCATTGCTTCTCTAATGTTGTTCTGAATGACCACATCAATCCTTAAATCTCGTTGTCACTCTATTGGATCTCTATTGTTGTTCTGTATCACCTAGTTCATCCACCAATCTTCTTTTCACTTCCCAAGATTTCTAGTGTTGTTCTAGATCACCTCATCTATCCATAAATATCCTGATCATTATATTGGATCTCTAGTGTTGTTCTGGATCTCCTCCATCCACCAATCTCCTTCTCCCTCTAATGGACTCACTAGTATTGTTTTGGATCACCTCGTCTTTTCACAAATCTCCTATCACTCTGTTGGATCTCAAGTGTAGTATCGTACCACCACCTCCATCCACGAATCACTTTGCCACTCCGTTGGATCTCTAGAGTAGTTCTGGGTAACCCCCTCCATCCACCAATCTCCTTCTCACTCAATTGGCTCTCTTGTGTTGTTCTGAATCACCTCCTTCTATTCACCAATCACCTTCACTCTTTATTAGATCTCTAGTGTTATTATGTATCACCTCCTACATCCACAAATCTCTTTCTCCTTCCGTTGGATCTCTAGTGTTTTTTCAAGATGACTTCCTCTATCCACAAATCTCCATCTCAATTGTTGGATCTCTAGTGTTATTCTGTATCACTTTTTCATCCACAAATCTCTTTCTCACTCTGTTGAATCTCTAGTGTTGTTCTGGATCACCTTCTATATCCACGACTCTCCTTCTCACTCCATTGGCTCTCTTGTGTTGTTCTTGATCACCTCTTTCATCCACAAATCTCATTCTCACTCTGTTGCTACTCTATCGTTGATCTATATCACCACCACCATCCACAAATCTTCTTCTCGCTATGTTGGATCTCCGGTGTTGTTATATACCACCTCCCCCATCCACCAATCTTCTTCTCACTCAATTGGCTCTCATGTGTTATTCTTGATCACCTCATTCATGTACGTATCTCCCTCTCACTCTGTGGCTTCTCTAGTGTTGTTCTGGATGACCACGTCAATCCACAAATCTCCTTGTCACCTACTTCATCTACCAATCTCCTTTTCACTTCCCTAGATCACCTCCTCTATCCACAAATATCCTGATTATTCTGTTGGATCTCTAGTGTTGTTCAATATCATCTCCTCCATCCACGAATATCTTTCACACTCCGTTGCACTTCTAGTGTTGTTCTGGATCGCCTCCTCCGTCCACCAATCTCCTTCTCCCTCCAATGGGCTCACTAGTGTTGTTTTGAATCAACTCGTCTTTTCACTAGTGTCGGATCTCAAGTGTAGTATCGTATCACCACCTCCATCACGAATCTCTTTGCCACTCCGTTAGATCTCTAGAGTTGTTTTGGGTCACCACCTGCATCCACCAATCTCCTTCTCACTTAATTGGCTCTCTTCGTGTTGTTTTGGATAACCTCCTCTATTCAGCAATCTCCTTCTCACTCCGTTGGATCCCTTGTGTTGTTCTGGATCATCTGCTTCATCTACAAATTACCTTCTCACTCTGTCGGATCTCTAGTACTGTTCTGGATGACTTCCTCAATTAACAAATCTCATTCTCACTATGTTGGATCTCTAGTGTTGTTCCGTATCACCCCCTCCAACCACGAATCTCTTTCTCACTCTGTTGGACCTCTAGTGTTGTTCTGGAACGCCTCCTCCATCCATCAATCTCATTCTCACTTTGTTGCTTCTCTAGCGTTGTTCTGTATCACTTCGTCCATCCACAAATCTCTTTCTCACTCTGTTGGATCTCTAGTGTTGTTCTGTATCACCTCACCCATCCACCAATCTCCTTCTCACTCAATTGGCTCCCTTGTGTTGTTGTTGATCACCTCCTTCATCTATGTATCTCCTTCTCACTCTTGATCACCTCCCCCATCCACAAATCTCTTTCTCACTCCGTTGCTTCTCTAGTGCTGTTTTGCATGACCACATCAATCCATAAATATCCTTATCACTTTGTTGAATCTCTAGTGTTGTTCTGTATCACCTACTTCAGCCACCAATCTCCCTTTAACTTCCCTGGATATCTAGTGTTGTTGTAGATCCTCTATCGACAAATCCCCTGATCATTCCATTGAATCTCTAGTCTTGTTATATATCACCTCCATCGACCAATCTCTTTCTCACTCCAGTGGATCTCTAGTGTTGTTTTGTATCACCTCACCCATCCATCAATCTTCTTTTCACTTCCCTAGAAGTCTAGTGTTGTTCAAGATCACCTCCATCCACAAATCTTCTGATCATTATGTTGGATCCCTAGTGTTGTTCTGTATCACCTCCTCCATCCACGAATATATTTCTCACTCCGTTGCATCTCTAGTGTTGTTCTGGATCGTCTCCTGCATCCACAAATATCCTTCTCCCTCCGATGGGCTCACTAGTGCTGTTTTGGATCACCCCCTCTTTTCATAAATCTCGTTCTCACTCTGTTGGATCTTTAGTGTTGTATCGTATCGTCTCCTCCATCCACCAATCTCCTTCTCACTCCATTGGCTCTCTATGATGTTTAGGATCACCTCCTTCGTCCACGAATCTCCTTCTTACTCTGTTGGACCTCTAGTGTTTCCAGATGACATCATTTATCCACGAATCTCCTTTTCACTCTGTTGAATTTATAGTGTTGTTCTGGATAACATCCTCCATCCACCAATCTCCTTCTCACTCAATTGGTTCTCTTGTGTTTTTTGGATCACCTCCTCTATTCACCAATCTCGTTCTCACTCCGTTGGATCTCTTGCGTTGTGGTGGATCACCTACTTCATCTACGAATCACCTTCTCACTCTGTTGGCTCTCTAGTATTGTGCTGGATGACTTCCTCTATCAAGAAATCCCATTCTCACTCTGTTGGATCTCTAGTGTTGTTCCGAAGTGCCTGCTCCATCCACCAATCTCATTCTCACTCTGTTGCTTCTCTAGCGTTGTTCGATATCACTTCATCTATCCACAAATCTCCTTCTCACTCTGTTGGATCTCTAGTGTTGTTTCGTATCACCTCCTCCATCCACGAATCTCCTTCTCACTCAATTGGCTTTCTTGTGTTGTTCTTGATCATCACGAATCTCTTTCTCACCCTTGATCACCTCTTACATCCACAAATCTCTTTCTCACTCCGTTGCTTCTCTAGTGTTGTTCTGGATGACCACATCAATCCACAAATTTCCTTGTCACTGTACTGGATCTCGAGTGTTGTTCTGGATGACCACATCAATCCACAAATTTCCTTGTCACTGTACTGGATCTCGAGTGTTGTTCTGCATCACCTACTTTATCCACCAATCTCCTTTTAACTTCCCTGGATAACTAGTGTTTTTCTAGATCACCACCTCTATCCACAAATCTCCTAATCAGTCTGTTGAAATCTCTAGTTTTGTTATGTATCACCTCCTCCATCAACCAATATCTTTCTCACTCCAATGGATCTATTGATTTATTTTGGATCACCTCATCGATCCACCAATCCCCTTCTCGCTCTGTAGATTTCTACTGTACGTTTCGATCACCTCCTTCATCCACGATTCTTTTAGTCACTCTGCTGGATCCGTAGTGTTGTTCTGGATCACCTCCACCATCAACCAATCTCCTTTTCACTGCATTGGCTCTCTAGTGTTGTTCTGGATCACCTCATCTATTCACCAATCTCCTTCCCACTTCGCTGGCTCTCTTGTGTTGTTCTCCATAACCTCCTTCATCTACGAATCTCCTTCTCACTCTGTTGGTTATCTAGTATTGTTCTTGACAACTTCATTTATCAACAAATCTCATTTTCACTCTGTTGGATCTCTAGTGCTATTCTATACCACCTCCTACATCCACGAATCTCTTTCTCACTCCGTTGGACCTCTACTGTTGTTCTGGAATGCCTCATCCATCCACCAATCTCCTTCTCAGTCCATTGGTTTGCTTGTGTTGTTCTTGATCACATCCTTGATCCACAAATCTCTTTCTCACTCAGTTGCTTCTCTAGCGTTGTTCTCTATCACTTCCTCTATCCACAAATGTCCTTCTCACTCTGTTGGGTCTCTAGTGTTGTTTTGTATCACCTCCCCATCCACCAATCTCCTTCTCACTCAATTGGCTCTCTTGTGTTGTTCTTGATCGCCTCCCCCATCTACCAATCTGTTTCTCACTCCATTGGCTCTCTAGTGTTGTTCTGGATCACCTCCTCTATTGACCAATCTCTTTCTCACTACGTTGGCTCTCTTGTGTTGTTCTGGATAACCTCCTTCATTTACGAATCTCCTTCTCACTCCGATGGTTCTCTTATATTGTTCTTGACGACTTCATTTATCAACAAATTTCATTTTCACTCTGTTGGATATCTAATGTTGTTCTGTATCACTTTCTCCGTCCAGGAATCTCTTTCTCACTCCGTTGGACCTCTAGTGTTGTTCTGAAATGCCTCCTCCATCCACCAATCTCCTTCTCAGTCCATTGGCTCGCTTGTGTTGTTCTTGATCAAATCATTCATCCACAAATCTCTTTCTCAGTATGTTGCTTCTCTAGTGTTCTTCTCTATCAATTCCTCTATCTACAAATCTCCTTCTCACTCTGTTGGGTCTTTAGTGTTGTACTGGATCACCTCCCCCATCCACCAAGCTCCTTCTCACTCAATTGGCTCTCTTGTGTTGTTCTTGATCACCTCATTCATCTATGTATCTCCTACCCACTCCGTTGCTTCTCTAGTGTAGTTCTGGATGACCACATAAATCCACAAATCTCCTTGTCACTCTATTGGATCTCTAGTGTTGTCCTGTATCACCTACTTCATCCACCTATCTTCTTTTCACTTCCCTAGATGTCAAGTGTTGTTCCAGAACACCTCCTCTATCCACAAATCTCCTGATCATGCTGTTGGATCTCTAGTGTTGTCCTGTATCACCACCTCTATCCGTGTATGTCTTTCCCACTCTGTTGCATCTCTAGTGTTGTTCTGCCTCCTCCGTCCATCAATCTCCTTCTACCTCCAATGGGCTCACTAGTGTTGTTTTGGATCACCTCCACTTTTCACAAATCTCCTCTCACTTTGTTGGATCTCTTGTCAAGTATTGTATCACCACCTCCATCCACGAATCTCTTTGTTGGCTCTCTTGTGATGTTTAGGATCACCTCCATCCACCAATCTCCTTCTCACTTCGTTAGACCTCTAGCATTGTTCAAGATGACATCATCTATCCACAAATCTCCTTCTCACACTGCTGGATCTATAGTGTTGTTCTGGATAACATCATCCATCCACCAATATCCTTCTCACTCAATTGGCTCTCTTGTGTTGTTCTGGATCACCTCCTTTATTCACCGATCTCCTTCTCACTCCGATGGATCTCTTGTGTTGTTCTGGAACACCTACTTCGTCCATGAATCACCTTTTTACTCCGTTGGCTTTCTAGTATTGTTCTGAATGACTTCCTCCATCAACAAATCTCATTCTTACTCTGTTGGATCTCTAGTGTTGTTCTGTATCACCTCCTCCATCCACGAATCTCTTTCTCACTCCGTTGGACCTCTAGTGTTGTTCTGGAATGCCTCCTCCATCCACCAATCTCATCACTCCGTTGCTTCTCTAGCATTGTTCTGTATCACCTCCCTTATCCACCAATCTCCTTCTCACTCAATTGGCTGTCTTGTGTTGTACTTGATCACCTCCTTCATCTACATATCTCCTTCTCACTCTGGATCACCTCCCTCATCCACTAATCTCGTTCTTAGTCCATTGGCATTCTTGTGTTGTTCTTGATCACCTCGTTCATCCACAAATCTCTTTCTCACTCCATTGCTTCTCTAGTGTTGTTCTCGATGACCAATATCACCTACTTCATCCACCAATCTCCTTTTAACTTCCCTGGATATCTAGTGTTGTTCTAGATCACCTCCTCCATTGATCAATCTCTTTCTCACTCCTATGGATCTATTGATTAATTCTATATCACCTCATCCATCCACCACTCTCCTTCCCGCTCTGTTGGATCTCTACTGTAGTTTTGGATCACGTCATTCATCCATGATTCTTTTTGTCACACCGTTTGATCTATAGTGTTGTTCTGGATCGCCTCCTCCATCCACCAATCGCCTTAACCCTCCAATAGGATCTCTAGTGTTGTTTTGAATCATCTCCTTCGTGCACAAATCTCCTTCTCACTATGTTGGATCTCTAGTGTTGTTCTAAATAACATCCTCCAACCACCAACTCCTTCTCACTAAATTGGCTCTCTTGTGTTATTCTGGACACCTCCTTTATACACCAATCTGCTTCTCACTCGGTTGGATCTCTTGTGGTGTTCTGCATTACCTGCTTCATCTACGAATCACCTTCTCACTCCATGGGCTCTCTAGTATTGTTCAGGATGACTTCCTCAATTAACAAATCTCATTCTCACTCTGTTGGATCTCTAGTGTTGTTGGGTATCACCTCCTCCATCCACGAATCTCATTCTCACTCCGTTGGCATCTAGTGTTTTTCTGGAACGTCTCCTCCATCCACCAACCTCCTTCTCAGACCATTGGCTCTCTTGTGTTGTGATCACTTCCTTCATCTACAAATGTCTTTCTCGCTCTGTTGCTTCTCTAGTTGTTCTCTATCACTTCCTCTATCCACAAATCTCCTTCTCACTTCGTTGCATCTCTAGTGTTGTTCTGTATCACCTTCCCCACCACTAATCTCATTCTCACTCAATTGGCTCTCTTGTGTTGTTGTTGATCACCTATCTATGTATCTCATTTTCACTCTGTTACTTCTCTAGTGTTGTTCTGGATGAACACATCAATCCACGAATCTCCTTGTCACTCTATTAGATCTCTAGTATTGTTATGTGTCACCTACGTCCTCCACCAATCTTCTTTTCACTTCCTAGATGTCTAGTGTTGTTCTAGAACACCTCCTCTATCCACAAATCTCCTGATCATTCTGTTGGATCTCTAGTGTTGTTTGCATCACCTCCTCCATCCACGAATATCTTTCAAGGTCTGTTGCATGTCTAGTATTGTTCTCGATCGCCTCCTCCATCCACCAATCTCCTTCTTCCTCTAATGGGCTCACTAGTGTTGTTTGTTTTGGATCACCTCATCTTTTCACAAATCTCCTTCTTACTCCGTTGGATTTCTAGTGCAGTATCGTATCACCACCTTCATCCACGAATCTCTTTGCCACTCCGTTGGATCAATAGAGCTGTTCTGGGTCATCTCCTCGATCCACCAATCTCCTTCTCACTCCGTTGGTTCTCTTGTGATGTTTAGGATCACCTCCTTCGTCCATGAATGTTCTTCTAACTCTGTTGGATCTCTAGTGTTTTTCTAGATGACATCATCTATCCACAAATCTACTTTTTACTCTGTTGGATCTATAGTGTTGTTCTGGAAAACATCCTCCATCCACCAATCTCCATCTCACTCAATTGGCTCTCTTGTGTTGTTCTTGATCAGCTCCTCTATTCACCAATCTCATTCTCACTCCGTTGGATTTCTTGGGTTGTTCCGCATCACCCACTTCATCTACGAATCACCGTCTCACTCTGTTGGCTCTCTAGTGTTGTTCTAGATAACCTCCTCTATCCACAAATCTTCTTCTCACTCTGTTGGATCTCTAGTGTTGTTCTATATCACCTCCTCCATCCACGAATCTCTTTCTCACTCCGTTGGATCTCTAGTGTTGTTATGGAACACTTTCTCCATCCACCAATCCCCTTCTCTAGTGTTGTTCTGAATCACCTCCTCAATCCACAAATCTCCTTCTCACTCTGTTGGGTCTCTAGTGTTGTTCTGGATCACCTCCTCCATCCACCAATCTCCTTCTCACTCTGTTGGCTCTCTTGTGTTGTTCTGAATCACCTCCTCAATCCACGAATCTCCTTTTCACTCTTGATCACATTCCCCATCCACCAATCTCCTCAGTCTATTGGTTCTCTTGTGTTGTTCTTGATCACCTTCTTCATCCACCAATCTCCTTCTCACTCAATTGGCTCTCTTGTGTTGTTCTGGATCACCTCCTCTATGCACCGATCTCCTTCTCACTCTGTTGGATCTCTTGTGTTGTTGTGGATCACCTACTTCGTCTACGAATCACCTTCTCACTCTGTTGGCTCTCTAGTATTGTGCTGGATGACTTCCTCTATCAACAAATCTCATTCTTACTCTGTTGGATCTCCAGTGTTGTTCTGTTTCACCTCCTCCATCCACGAATTTCTTTCTCACTCCGTTGGACCTCTAGTGTTGTTTTGGAATGCCTCCTCCATTCACCAATCTCATCACTCTGTTGCTTCTCTAGCGTTGTTCTATATCACTTCCTCTATCAACAAATCTCCTTCTCAATCTGTTGGATCTCAAGAGTTGTTCTGTATCACCTCCCCCATCGGCCAATCTCCTTCGCACTCAATTGGCTCTCTTGTGTTGTTCTGGATCACCTCCTTCATCTTCGAATCCCTTTCTCACTCTTGATCACCTCCCCAAACCACCAATCACCTTCTCATTCTATTGGTTCTTTTGTGTTGTTCTTGATCACCTTCTTCATCCACAAGTCTCTTTCTCACTCCGTTGCTTCTCTAGTGTTGTTCTGGATGACCACATCAGTCCATAAATTTCCTTGTCACTCTATTGGATCTCTATTGTTGTTCTACATCACCTACTTCATCCACCAATCTCCTTTTAACTTCCCTGGATAGTGTTGTTCTAGATCACATCCTCAATCCACAAATCTCCTGATCATTCTATTGAATGTCTAGTCTTGTTATATATCACCTCCTCCATCTACCAATCTCTTTCTCACTCCAATGGATCTATTGATTTATTCTGGATCACCTCATCCATCCACCAATCTCCTTCTCGCTCTGTTAGATTTCTACTGTAGTTTTGGATCACCTCATTTATCCACGATTCTTTTTGTCACTCCGCTGGATTTGTAGTGTTATTCTGGATCACCTCCTCCATCAACCAATCTCCTTCTCACTCCATTGGCCCTCTAGTGTTCTTCTGGATCACCTCCTCTATTCACCAATCTCCTTCTCACCTCCTTGGCTCTCTAGTATTGTTCTTGACAACTTCCTTTATCAATAAATCTCATATTCACTCTGTTAGATCTCTAGTGTTGTTCTGTATCATCTCCTCCATCCACGAATCTCTTTCTCACTCAGTTGGACCTCTAGTGTTGTTATGGAACGCCTCCTCCAGTCACCAATCTCCTTCTCAGTCCATTGGCTTACTTGTGTTGCTTTTGATCACATCCTTCATCCACAAACCTTTTTCACTCTATTGCTTCTCCAGCGTTGTTCTCTATCACTTTCTCTATCCACAAATCTCCTTCTCACTCTGTTGGGTCTCTGGTGTTGTTCTGCATCACGTCCCCCATCCACCAATCTCCTACTCACTCAATTGGCACTCTTGTGTTGTTCTTAATCACCTCATTCATTCACAAATCTCTTTCCACTCCGTTGGTTCTCTAGTGTTGTTCTGGATGACCACATCCATCCATAAATATCCTTGTGACTCTATTGGATCTCTAGTGTTGTTGTGTATCACCTACTTCATCCACCAATCTCCTTTTCACTTCCCTAGATGTCTAGTGTTGTTCTAGATCACCCTCTATCCACAAATCTCATGATCATTCCGTCGGATCTCTAGTGTTGTTCTGTATCACCTTCTACATCCATGAATATCTTTCTCACTCCGTTGCATCTCTAGTGTTGTTCTGGATCACCTCCTTCATCCACAAATATATTTGTCACTCCGCTAGATCTGTAGTGTTGAGATCACCTCATCTATCCACCAATCTCCTTCTCACTCCATTGACTCTCTAGTGTTTTTCTAGATCACCTCCTTTATTCACCAATCTCCTTTTCAATCTGTTGGCTCTCTTGTGCTGTTCTGAATCACCTCATTTATCTATGAATCTCCTTCTTACTTCTTTGGCTCTCTAGTATTGTTCGGGATGACTTTCTCTATCGACAAATCTTACTTTCACTCTGTTGGATCTCTAGTGTTGTTTTGTTTCACCTCGTCCACCCATGAATATCTTTCTTACTCCGTTGCATCTCTAGTGTTGTTCTGGAGCGCCTCCTCCATCCACCAATATCCTTCTCATTCCAATAGGCTCTCTAGTGTTGTTTTGGATCACCTCCTATTTCACAAATCTCCTTCTCACTTTGTTGGATCTCTAGTGTAGTATCATGTCACCTCCTCCATCTACCAATCTCTTTCTCACTCTGTTGAATCTCTAGTGTTGTTCTGGGTCACCTGCTTCATCCACCACTCTCCTTCTCACTCCATTGGCTCTCTTGTGATGTTCTGGATCACCTCCTTCATCCACAAATCGCCTTCTTACTTCGTTGGATCTCTAGCATTTTTCTAGATAACATCCTCTATCCACAAATCTCCTTCTCGCTCTATTGGATCTCTAGTGTTATTCTAGATAACATCCTCCATCTACCAATCTCCTTCTCACTCAATTGGCTCTCTTGTGTTGTTCTAGATCACCTTGTTACATTATGATCCTTGAATAAATAAAAATATACAAAAAGGGCCTAAGTGTAAGGAATTTTAAGTAATGCAATATTTAAAAACTTGGAGGGCTTATGTGCAAAACTTCCATATATTAATGTGATACCTTTCTTCTTCTCTTTATTTTCTCCCATTTACACCTCTAATTTCGTGAGAGGGCTAGGGTTTAGCCGAACCAAAGAGAGAAAGAGAGAGAGAGAGAGAAATCGAACGTGAAATCTGATCAGAATCGTCGGAAATCTGAGATTCGAGCTAATTAGACGTTCGTGCTCAACTCTAAAGCTTCAATTTGGTATAATTTTCCTTCCTTGCAATCTTTTGAAAACCCTAAATTGTTTGATTTGTTGTATTTCGTTGAGAATTCGAATTTAAGTTCGATTGATTTGATATAACTCGGTATTCGGTTTGATTTGTATTGAATCGAATGGATTTGCTTGTGAAATTGGAAATGGAATTAGGGTTTGGTAAAATGGTGGGATTTGTAAAAAAATTACTAAGTTTTCAGGTGATGCACCATTTGGATCTGAATCGATCGAGTTATAATCGTTTGAACATCTCGATTCGTGTTATTTGATTAAATCATCCATTTGAGTTGAATTTGGAATTAGGGTTTTGTACCAATTTTGTACCAATTGGATTCATGATTTAATTATGTCGATTCTCGACAACCTAGTCGTGAATATACCTTCTGAACCGATGAAACGTAGCAATGGTTAAGCATGTCGAACCGCGATCGAAACGACCTAAACTAAACATGAAAAACTGATTCTGAGTGACCTATTGCGGGCCGCAACAACCCTATTACGGGCCGCAATACACAAGTTAGCTCAACTCGCAGATTGACCAACCCTCTGGAAAGTTTGGTTGCGGGCCGCAATGATTCCTTTACGGGCCGCAATAAATATGGCAGAACAAAATACTCTCTGGAAAATTAGGCTGCGGGCCGCAATAGGGCCATTACGGGCCGCAATGAACACCCAGAATTTCTGCAAAGGTGTATTTTGTGTTGTACAAACTTAATCGGTTGAACCATTACCTAAACCTATACCATCAGGACCCGAATACGAACCCTAAACCGTGTTTAACCTATTTTAACTCGGTTTAACTTACGGGATACCAATCGAATGCTTTAATCGAATCTAAACGTATAAATAGGTGGTAAACCTACGAAGCAACGGATCTCGGGATCATTCGAGACGCTTGAGCCTTAGACGAGTGTGCTATATACTCAGGTGCGGGGTTTCTGGACTTGTTTGATAGTTTATATTCATAATTAAACTGTGTTTCTATTGACATGTTGATTATTGGTTGATTGCATTATCGGATTGTGTTGCATATGCATTGCATTGCCCTAATTAATTGAAACTCGGATTGTTAATCTGATTGATCTGCATGCTGGTATGGTTATCGTTGTGTATTGATCTGAATGATCTAATTTGGAATTAAAAGTCACCGTGATTTATATCACCATCGGTTGGTGGATATGGTATTACCGTCCCCCATCGTGGCGACGATACCCAGGGGGTGTGTTCGGATTTGTCAAAGTCTATGCATGGACTTTGACGACCCAGTATTCTAAAGCTTTAGATCGTCTGGCCCTCAGCAGTTCTCAGTACCGGTTGGGACGAGGGGTAAGTGACTCTGTCTTATGAATTTGGGTTTTGGTGACTTGTGTATCGGAGGCATTACCCAGGGGGTGAATGCGTTTGGATGGTCGATTGGTTTTAAATGGATTTTCCGGATATGAAATGGAACCAGACTTGTAATTAAACGGTTAAGCCTTTACTACCAGATATTCTGAGTTCGAGTTAAATCAAATATTGTGTGATTGAATTTCGGTTTGGCAATTCCTGAGTTGAATTTCATTTGGCTAATTGATGTCGGGTTTATGTGTGCATGTTTATATATTATTATAAACTGATCTGAACTTTATTTGTGCTTTACTTTTGAATATAATCTGTGATTGCAAGTCCAGGAGCGAAACGTGGCAAATTTATCGCACTGAGAATTTATTTCTCACCCCCTGTTTGGGTTAACTTTTCAGGTTCCGGTTCAGCAGATCCGAGAGAGGCACGAGGTCGGTAGGCCTGGTTATTCCGCTGCTTAGACTGTCTGGTATGGTGACATTAGAGATTATGTATATAGTTATGTTTTGTTGATGTACATATATAATCTCTATGTCATTTTTGTGGTGCGTATCCATCGAGATACGGGTTTGTATGATATTACCTGACCAGCTGGGATTTATGTTATTTGTTGTTGGTTGTTTGTTTATGTTTTCATTTACTATTATATCGTAATTGCCTTGTAGGCATACGGGAAACCGTATGTCTACGGCAGGATTCACCTGTCGCGCCTCGTGGGGCCGCGGGGTGTGACAGGTCTTCCCTTTGGTGGTATCAGAGCATGGTTTAGAACCTGAACCAGACTTGTTTGGATACGAGAGTGGTATGCGTATTAATTGGGGCTGGCACGACTATACGAATTTCGTATGATAATTAAGGAATATAGAATGTTATAAACTAACTTTGCTTATTCAGAAAATGGAAACACGCCGAGGTAGAGGTAGAGGCAGACCTCGGAGGAATCCTGAACCTAATCCGGAACCAATTATTGAGCCAGTTGTGGATCAGGCTGGGGCTGGTCCAGCTGGTGCTGGAGGTGCTAGAGGTGCTGGAGGAGCTGATAGAGACCGGGACTTGGATGACCGGTTGATTGCGGCCTATGAGAGAGGTCGTCAAGCTCAGATGCGGGATGTCGCACCAGTGGCTCACGGTGGGGCACCCGAAGACTTCCGAAGGTTATATGATGCGTTTCTGCGTTTGAATCCGCCGCGTTATGATGGAACCGGCGGGTATGCGGCAGCTGAAGAGTGGCTAGCTCAGATTAATGCAAAGCTGAATCTATACCGTGCACCCGATGAAAACAAAGTGGAGTTAGTTGAGCAACAGATGGAAAGTGATGCTAGGTTCTGGTGGGACGGGGCCCGACGTAATTTTGAAGGGGAGGAAGCGAGGATTCCTTGGGAATGGTTCGAACAGCAATTTAATAGGCGGTTTCTGAGCAACATGCAGCGTGAAGCACTGCGGAGAAAGTTCTTGGAGTTGAGACAAGATGGACGTCCGGTGGTAGAATACAACAGTGAATTTCTGGCCTTGTCGCGCTATGCTACGGATGTAAGGAATGATGTGGAAAGGTACAATAGACAATACTTGGACGGGTTGGATGGACATATATCGATGATCGTGGATACTCCAATGGCGAGGGAGTTACAGACAATGATGGATCACGCTGAACAGGTTGAAATGCATGGTAAGAGGAGAAAGACGCAAGTAACTGAAAGGAATGTGAAACAGCGAGAAGATCAGAGTAGGCAAGTGTCGAAGTCGAGGGGAGGATCATCATATACTAGACCCCCTCGGTCGAACATGGCACCGAGATCCCCATTCCGACAGACCTCTATGCCGGGTTTTAGACCGGCGATGCCTTCGCAATGGTGTCGATCATGCAACCAAGCACACAATGAGGTTGAGTGTAGGCGTAAGGCTAGTGCATGTTTCGTGTGTGGTAGCGCGGGACATTGGGCGAGGGAATGCCCGAATTCGCTTATAAGAATGCAAGGCGCTAGTGGCGCGGGAGGGTCAGCTAGCGTTGGGCGTGGCGCGCCGACGGGGCGCGGACGTGGCACATTTCAAGCTAGCGGGGCTAACGCTAGCAGGGCTAGCAGCATTGGCAGTACCGGCTGGGTGGCGGCGCATGCACTTAACATCGCTGGAACTTCGCGCAACGCTGCAACTGCGCAAGGACGTGGCCAGACTGACGTCATGACAGGTTTACTCTCTATATCTGATCATGATGCGTATTGTTTGATTGATACGGGGTGTAGTCATTCGGTTGTGTCGAGGGTGTTCGTAGAAAAGTGTAGTTGGCCAATTGAAAGGAGTAACCAAGTTTTAAACGTCCAAACCCCATTTGGATCAACTGATCGAGAAATTACCATATGCCGAAACCGAAAGATTAAAGTAGACGGAAGGGAATTCGAGGCTGATTTGTTGGTTATGGATATTATGGGGTATGATGTATTGTTGGGAATGGATTGGTTGACGAGGCACGCAGCAACCATTGACTGTCCGCATCGACGAATTCATTTTGCGAATTCAAGAGGTATGTCGTGTGTTTTGAAATGTAGAGAAATTGGGGAACTAACACCGTGTGTTTCTGCTGTAGAAGTGAAACATTTAATAGAAACAGGGTGTGCAGCTTATCTGGTGGCCGTGGTGTATGCGGCTGCGGCAGTTCCAGAGATCAGCACTATACCGGTGGTTTCAGAATTTGTGGATGTATTTCCGGAAGAGATTGTGGGGTTGCCACCTGAGCGAGAAGTGGAGTTCGGTATCGAACTGGTACCGGGCACAACACCAATTTCAAAGGCGCCGTATCGAATGGCACCAGCAGAATTGAAAGAACTTAAGGCGCAGTTGGAAGACATGTTGGAGAGTGGATTTATCAGACCCAGCACTTCGCCGTGGGGTGCGCCAGTGCTGTTTGTCAAAAAGAAAGATGGAACGCTGCGGTTATGCATTGATTACCGCGAGCTGAATAAGGTAACAGTGAAAAATAAGTATCCGTTACCTCGGATTGATGATCTGTTTGATCAGTTGCAGGGATCTTCGGTATATTCAAAGATTGATCTGAGAACAGGGTACCACTAGTTGAGGATTCGGCCAAGCGACGTGGACAAGACAGCATTCTGTACAAGGTACGGGCATTATGAATACCTGGTTATGCCATTTGGGCTGACGAACGCACCGGCAGCGTTCATGGATATGATGCACCGTGTGTTTCACGATCTATTGGATTCGACAGTCGTGGTTTTCATTGATGATATATTGGTGTATTCGCGCTCCCGAGAAGAACATGAGGTACATCTTAGAATTGTCTTGCAAAGATTGCGCGAACATCAGTTATTCGCAAAGTTTTCGAAATGTGAGTTTTGGTTGGATGAAGTTACTTTTCTGGGGCATATTGTTTCGGGACAAGGGTTAGCGGTGGATCCTGAAAAGATTCGGGCTGTTACCGAATGGAAGAGGCCGAAGACAGTTACTGAAATTCGCAGCTTTCTGGGGTTAGCCGGGTACTACAGGAGATTTGTACTCGGGTTTTCGCGGTTAGCTGCACCACTTACAAAGTTGTTGCATAAAGGCGTGAAGTTTGATTGGGGTACCGCGCAAGATAAAAGTTTTGAGGAATTAAAGAGTCGGCTGGTATCCGCACCGATCCTTGCTATGCCGACTGCTGATAAAGAGTATACGGTTTACACCGATGCATCTCGATCAGGGTTGGGTTGCGTATTGATGCAAGATGATCATGTAATTGCCTATGCATCTCGGCAATTGTGACCGCACGAGCAAAACTACCCGACTCATGACTTGGAGTTAGCGGCGGTGATATTTGCGTTGAAGATTTGGCGGCATTATCTGTATGGCGTGAGATGCCGTATATTTACCGATCATCAAAGTTTGAAATACATATTCACGCAAAAAGAATTGAATTTGAGGCAAAGAAGGTGGTTGGAATTGATGAAGGACTACGATTTGGATATCCAGTATCACGCGGGAAAAGCGAACAGTGTAGCAGATGCGTTAAGCAGAAAGAGTCAGGTAAACCTGGCGTCGGTAATTACAAGTGAAGCGCATCTTCTTGAGGAAATGCGTAGGTTGGAAATTCATGTTGGCGCATCACGCGAGTTAGCGTTGGAAGTTGTATCTAAATGTAATAGAAGTGAGGTGGGGACTAGCGCAACTGCAATTGCGTCGGTTGTGTTAGCAGCGGTTGAGATCCGATCGGAATTACACGAACAGATTCGTGCAGCGCAACAGGATGATCCAAAATGTCAGAAATTTAAATTGCACTACGAGTCAAATGCTGATTCCCCATTTAAAGTTCAAGGAGATAATATTTTGCGGTTTCACGATCGCATTTGTGTACCAAATAACGCTGAACTGAAAGATCTGGTTTTATCGGAGGCGCACGACTCGGGTTACGCTATTCATCCGGGGGAAGTGAAAATGTATCAAGATTTGAAGAAGTATTTTTGGTGGCCGAAAATGAAGCGAGACGTGCAAAGGTATGTTGAAAAATGTCAGATATGTCAGCAAGTTAAAGCAGATCGACGGAGGAAGGCGGGATTGTTGAGACCGCTAGAAATACCTACGAGGAAATTTGAGTCGATCACAATGGATTTTGTATCCGGATTTCCGAGAACCGTTAGTAGATATAACACTATTTGGGTGATTGTGGACCGGCTGACGAAGATAGCTCATTTCATTCCGCTTCGAATTGAGACATCGGGGCAAGAATTAGCGGACTTATTCTTGAAATATCAATTCAAATACCACGGTTGCTCACGCTATATTATTTCAGACCGAGATCCTCGGTTCACTTCTCATTTCTGGGAGAGCTTTCAAGAGACAATGGGTACTAAGCTGAGATTCAGTACAGCGCATCATCCTCAGACGGACGGTCAATCCGAGCGCACTATCCAAACATTGGAAGACATGTTACGCTCTTGCGCGCTAAGTTTACAAGGTTCGTGGGTTGATCACTTGTATCTGGTGGAGTTCGCCTATAACAACAGTTATCACTCGAGCATTGGTATGTCACCGCAAGAGGCGCTGACAGGGCAGCAGTGCAGTACTCCGTTGTGGTGGGGACCAGCGGGTACATATCCGCCTACAGGACCGCAAATGTTAGAAGAAATTGCTGAGAAAACGAAAATGGTTCTGAGTCGACTCAAGTCAGCTCAAGAAAGACAAAGGAAATATGCGGATATTCATCGTAGACCGTTGGAATTCCAAGAAAGTGATCACGTATGGCTTCGAGTTTCGCCTGTCAGAGGCGTACACAGATTTGGTGTTTCGGGTAAGCTAAGTCCTCGTTATATTGGGCTGTTTCAGATTTTGCGACGAGTTGGGCCGGTAGCATACGAGCTTGCACTACCACCAGCATTGGACCGGGTTCATCCGGTGTTTCATGTATCACAGCTGCGCAGATATGTACGAGATCCGTCACATTGCATTGACCATTCTGATTTACACGTGCAAGATGATCTGACCTATCAAGAGGAACCAATGCGAATATTGGATCGAAAAGAACAACGGCTAAGAAGCAAAGTGATCCGGCTTGTGTTGGTAAAATGGGGACGACATTCCGATAAGGAAGCGACGTGGGAACTCGAGGAGAGCATCCGAGAAAAGTATCCGGAGTTATTCGACAATTAAGGTACGAAATCAAGTTCAGCGGACTGAACTTCATTTTAAGGGGGGGAGAATTGTTACATTCTAATCCTTGAATAAATAAAAATATGCAAAAAGGACCTAATTGTGAAGATTTTTAATTAATGCAATATTTAAAAACTTGGAGGGTTTATGTGCAAAAGTTCCAAATATTAAGATGACATCTTTCTTCTTCTCTTTATTTCCTACCATTTACACTTCTATTTCGTGAGTGAGCTAGGGTTGGCCGAACTAAAGAGAGAAAGAGAGAGAGAGAGAAATCGAACGTGAAATCGGATCAGAATTGTCGGAAATCGGAGATTCGAGCTGAATAGACGATCGTACTCAATTCTAAAGCTTCAATTTGGTATATTTCTTCCTTCCTTGCAATCTTTTGAAAACCCTAAATTGTTCGATTTGTTGTATTTCGTTGAGAATTCGAATTTAAGTTCGATTGATTGGATATAACTCGGTATTCGGTTTGATTTGTATTGAATCGAATGGTTTTTCTTGTGAAATTGGAAATGGAATTAGGGTTTTGGTAAAATGGTGGGATTTGTAAAAAAATTACTAAGTTTTCAGGTGTTATGCACCATTTGGATCTGAATCGATCGAGTTATAATCGCTTGAACATCTCGATTCGAGTTATTTGATTAAATCATCCATTTGAGTTGAATTTGGAATTAGGGTTTTATGCCAATTTATACCAATTGAATTCATGGTTTAATTGTGTCGATTCTCGATAACCTAGTCGTGAATATACCTTCTGAACCGATGATATGTAGCAATAGTTAACCATGTCGAACCTCGATCGAAACGAGTTAAACTAAACCTGAAAAACTGATTCTGAGTGACCTATTGCGGGCTGCAACAACCCTATTACGGGCCGCAATACACAAGTTAGCTCAACTCGCAGATTGACCAACCCTCTGGAAAGTTTGGTTGCGGGCCGCAATGATTCCTTTAGGCTGCGGGCCGCAGTAGGGCCATTACGGGCCGCAATGAACACCCAGAATTTCTGCAAAGGTGTATTTTGTGTTGTACAAACTTAATCGGTTGAACCATTACCTAAACCTATACCATCAGGACCCGAATACGAACCCTAAACCGTGTTTAACCTATTTTAACTCGGTTTAACTTACGGGATACCAATCGAATGCTTTAATCGAATCTAAACGTATAAATAGGTGGTAAACCTACGAAGCAACGGATCTCGGGATCATTCGAGACGCCTGAGCCTTAGACGAGTGCACTATATACTCAGGTGCGGGGTTTCTGGACTTGTTTGATAGTTTATATTCAGAATTAAACTGTGTTTTTATTGACATGTTGATTATTGGTTGAATTGCATTATCGGATTGTGTTGCATATGCATTGCATTGCCCTAATTAATTGAAACTCGGATTGTTTATCTGATTGATCTGCATGCTGGTATGGTTATCGTTGTGTATTGATCTGAATGATCTAATTTGGAATTAAAAGTCACCGTGATTTATATCACCATCGGTTGGTGGATATGGTATTACCGTCCCCCATCGTGGCGACGATACCCAGGGGGTGTGTTCGGATTTGTCAAAGTCTATGCATGGACTTTGACGACCCAGTATTCTAAAGCTTTAGATCGTCTGGCCCTCAGCAGTTCTCAGTACCGGTTGGGACGAGGGGTAAGTGACTCTGTCTTATGAATTTGGGTTTTGGTGACTTGTGTATCGGAGGCATTACCCAGGGGGTGAATGCGTTTGGATGGTCGATTGGTTTTAAATGGATTTTCCGGATATGAAATGGAACCAGACTTGTAATTAAACGGTTAAGCCTTTACTACCAGATATTCTGAGTTCGAGTTAAATCAAATATTGTGTGATTGAATTTCGGTTTGGCAATTCCTGAGTTGAATTTCATTTGGCTAATTGATGTCGGGTTTATGTGTGCATGTTTATATATTATTATAAACTGATCTGAACTTTATTTGTGCTTTACTTTTGAATATAATCTGTGATTGCAAGTCCAGGAGCGAAACGTGGCAAATTTATCGCACTGAGAATTTATTTCTCACCCCCTGTTTGGGTTAACTTTTCAGGTTCCGGTTCAGCAGATCCGAGAGAGGCACGAGGTCGGTAGGCCTGGTTATTCCGCTGCTTAGACTGTCTGGTATGGTGACATTAGAGATTATGTATATAGTTATGTTTTGTTGATGTACATATATAATCTCTATGTCATTTTTGTGGTGCGTATCCATCGAGATACGGGTTTGTATGATATTACCTGACCAGCTGGGATTTATGTTATTTGTTGTTGGTTGTTTGTTTACGTTTTCATTTACTATTATATCGTAATTGCCTTATAGGCATACGGGAAACCGTATGTCTACGGCAGGAATCACCTGTCGCGCCTCGTGGGGCCGCGGGGTGTGACAACCTCCTCTATTCACCAATCTTATTCTCACTCCGTTGGCTCTCTTGTGTTGTTCTGGATCACATGCTTCATCTACGAATCTCCTTCTCACTCCGTTGGCTCTCTAGTATTGTTCTGGATGACGTCCTCTATCAACAAATCTCATTCTCATTCTGTTGGATCTCTAGTATTGTTGTGTATCACCTCATCCATCTACGAATCTCTTTTTTCACTCTGTTGGATCTCTAGTGTTGTTCTGGAATGCCTCGTGTATCCACCAATCTCCTTCTCAGTCCATTGTCTCTCTTGTGTTGTTCTTGATCACCTCCTTCAACCACGAATCCCTTTCTCACTATGTTGCTTCTCTAGTATTGCTTCTATAGTATTGTTCTATCCATAAATCTCCGTCTCACTCTGTTGGATCTCTAGTGTTATTCTGTATCACCTGCTTCATCCACCAATCTCATTTTCAGTTCGCTGGATGTCTAGTATTGTTTTGGATCACCTTCTCTATCCACAAATCTCCTTATCACTCCGTTGAATATCTATTGTTTTTATGTATCACCTCCTCCATAACTTTCATATGCATATTGTAATAATAGTGAATGAAAAAAAATAAACAAACTATATTGTATTAATAGTGAATGAAAAAAATAACGAAAAAGGGATCATTATTTAATTAGCACAAAAAATCGACACTCATAAACTCACTTGCAACTATATCCAATTAAAAGGCGATGAGCATATATTAAGTCTCAAATATAAATGACTGCATCAGCAAATGTAAAACTTGGCCAAATATAAAAGTTCATGACTACAAACTAATTTATTAGAGTAAACAAGAACAAATTTATCAAGAAAAAGTTATTAATGAGTCTGGCTAGTATGACATCAGTGTCATTTCAGCCTATATAACACCAACTTCAAAACCTATCTAATCGACTTCAAACAAATAATCCAAACTGTTGAAACCGATTTACTTTATGAGTGATGCGTTTACATGCAAATTTTTTATATTTTCTAGTTATTTTAGTACCAAATCAAGCGGTAAAAAATGTTGAAAAATGAATGCATTAAAAATTATAAATTCGAAACTGTTCACACATTTGACCGCTTGACTTGATACTAAATAAATTCGAAAAATTATAAATTTTGCATGTAAACGCACAACTAATGAAATAGATCGGTTTGAACGGTTTGGATTCACCGTTTGAAGTCGATCCGATAGATTTTGGAGTTGGTGTTATATAGGCTGAAATGACACTAATGTCATACTAGCCAGACTCGTTAAAGAATTGAAGTGTTAAAGTGATCAGATTTTATTCCTAAATTAAAATTTGGGCTAATTTTTGTCAAAATCTGATACTTTATGTGATTTGAAGAAGAAATTCAAATAACATACTTAAGTAACTATGTGAAATTTTTTTTAGGACTAAAATGTTGCAATTTATTGGTTTATCAGTTTATTTGAGAAAATATGCAAAACCCATTTTCATATTCAAAATATTTACACTTTACCCTAATTTTAAGCAATTAATTGGGAATTATTTTTGTTACACTTTGCACTTTACTTCTAAAGTGCTTTACTGATTGTTTAGGTGAAATATGGCATTGAGCGGGTCATTTGTACCTTACCTCGCATGTATCAGGTACAAGTCATTTTCTTCTGATTCATGGCAAAAAAAAAAGATCTATATATATATATATATATATATATATATATATATATATATATATATATATATATATATATATATATATATATATATATATATATAGATGGGCTACGGTGCTTTGCAAATTAAAACACCTTCTTTAATTCAGGCCACTTTTTCAATTTGCAAAACTCAAACAACCGATCCGAACCGTTCAATATGTTCTAAATATTGAAATGTGCTTGGAGACCAAATTTTACATTTTTCGGAATTTTTTTACTATTTATTAAGCCACTTTGGAAATTGCTGATGCAGTGGTCCACAGTAAAAACAGTAAAAATTTCTTGACCATCGGATATGATTATGCTGCAGCTGTAGCACTGCTGTTGGTATCCTCCCTGTTGGAAATAATTAGAAATAGAAGGGATTGATCTCAGTCATCCATCATAGATCGAGAGGCTAGGATTAAAAGTAGAAAAGGAAAAAGGCAAATTCTAATTTAGGCAAGAATACCAACGGTACACTATTCATAGGTACCGATAATAGATAGATAGGCAACGGTACAATACCAACGGCTAATGAGCCTCTGTAATATATATAGCAATCTTCACTGTACCGAAAATACACAAGAAATCAATAGAAATTATTCTCCTCAGTTATCTCATAAAATTCAACATGGTATCAGAGCAAGGCTCGATAATCCAATAATCCTCATAAACCCCATAATCCAATATCAGTAGCAGAGAATACTGAAAAAACCCATAACAGAAAAGTTCAAACATAAGCAAGGATGTCACAAATGGGGCAGCACTCAAACGAAGCTACCAGCCATTCGAGACTCACCAACACCTTGCTCAATGATAGAAACTATCTATCTTGGGCAAAATCAGTAACCCTTTCCCTGAGTGGAAGAGAAAAAATCGAATTCATCACTGGAGAAATTTCAAAACCAAAAGTTACTGATCCAGCAAAACCAACAGAGGAAGAAAAGCAATCAGTGCGACAATGGCAAGCCACAGATCACAAAATCATGGCTTGGCTATTAGACTCTATGGAAAACCAAATTTCAGAGCTATTTCTTCACAGCAGCACCACATCTCACGGCCTTTGGGAAGATGTCAAAGCATTCTTCGGCCAACAACAAAATCATGCACATATCTTTCGACTCAAACAAGAAATTCACACAGCAAAACAAGGTTCCATGACCAACACAGAGTATCTCGGCCATCTCAAGAAAAAATTCGACGAGCTCAAAATCTATCGACCATCCACAACAGAACTCAATGAGCTCCAAAAAAGGCAACAAGAAGATGAAATATTTGTGTACCTCTCGGGTCTAGATGACAGCTACGAAGCCGTGAGGTCACAAATCCTGCTCGGACCCGAACTCCCCTCTTACTCGGCTGTCGCAGCCATGATACACCGAGAAGAATCCAGACGACAGACCATGGGCGGTCCACAAGCCCAGAACGGCGAGGGACACGAGACCCACGGCCTCGCCGCTCAGCATCCCAGAAACCCTAGATTTCCGAATCGGCAAATTTCCAAAGAACGATGCCCCCACTGCAAAAAGGAAGGGCATACTCAAGAAAGATGCTGGTTCCTTCATCCGCATCTCGCTCCCAAAAAATGGAAGGTAGCGGCGGAGAGACCAGGGAGAGGAGGCGGCGACAGAACCGAAGAGAGAATAGAGGAGAAAGGGGCGAGACCCGCTTATTCTGCGCAAAACCAAGAGAGAACTGACCCAAACGTTTTCTCCGCTCAAACCCGAACCGGCTCAACTGAACCGACTAAATTTTTCGGACACGGGTCAGGTGGGTCAACCTCCAGCGGGTCAGACGGGTACAAAACAGAGGATCAAATGCAGCAGATGCTGAAGCAGTTCTCCGTGTGGTTTTCTAAACAGAACTCTGCTGGATCATGTGGTACTGTTTTTCAAACTCAAAAATTTAATTTATTTGATCACATAATTGTAGACAGCGGTGCTACCGATCATATGTTTGGTAATAAACAATTAATTACCAATTTAGACTCGACCAAAAATAACCTATATGTTGTGGTGGCAAACGGTATGAAGGTCAAAATAGATGGCATAGGAAAAATCAACATTTTTAACAAAGAAATTGATAATGTACTATATTTAAAATCATTCCCTATAAATTTAATTTCCATAAAAAGATTAACACAAGATTTTAATTGTGAGGCAATTTTCTCTTGTAAAAATGTCATATTTCAGGACCGGAAAACCGGGAAGACGATTGGGGAAGGTTTTCTTAAAAATGGACATTACATTTTGAATCTACAAAAATTGAGTTTAGGTGCTTCCGCAAAATTAGTTAGTAGTGATCTATGGCACAAGAGACTTGGACATCCCTCCGATAAGATTTTAAATAATATTGTAGAATTTCCAAATTTAAATTGTATCAATTGTGATATTTGTAAAATGGCCAAACAAACAAGGCTTCCTTTCTCCCATTCAAATAGTAGAAGTGAAGCCATGTTTAATTTGGTTCATTCCGATGTATGGGGATCGGCCCCAATTAACTCATATAATGGATTTAGATATTTCGTTTTATTTGTTGATGATTTTTCAAGAACTACTTGGTTATATTTATTAAAATCAAAAGATGAAGTATTTAGTTGTTTTGAAGAATTCCTAAATTTAATAGAAAACCAATTTGACACTAAGTTAAAAATATTTAGATCGGATAATGGTACGGAATTTATAAACAAAAATTTCACAAACCTTTTTAGAATAAAAGGAATTATACATCAAACAACATGCATAAATACACCCGAACAAAATGGAATTTCGGAAAGAAAAAATAGACATTTGTTAGAAATGACAAGAGCGTTATTATTTCAAAATAATGTTCCCAAAATATATTGGTCGGATGCCATTCTTTGTGCCACGCATCTAATTAATCGGTTGCCAAGTAGCGTACTTAAAAATAAAAGTCCATTAGAAACTCTTTATCAACAAAAATATAATTTAAATTATTTAAGAGTATTTGGTTGTGTATGTTGGGTAAAAATTCAAAGAAATGATAAGTTAGATTATATGTCAACTAAAACTATTTTTTTTGGATATTCATCATTTAAGAAGGGATATAAATGCTACGATCCAAAAACTAAAAAATTACATTTTTCTAGAGATGTCATATTTTGTGAAAACGAACCATATTTTAAAAACAAAGAAATAATTAATGAGCCACATATTAATGATCAAGTTTGCCCCATAGTACCTCACATAAATGATCAAGAACCTTTACAAACTATAAATAACCATGAAGAAGAAATGAGTGAAGATAATAGTAGTGACAATGAAAATGAGATAGAAGAAAATTCGGTAGTACGAAGATCATCAAGAATATCTCAACCGTCTACAAGACTTAGAGATTTCGTAACATATACCGTACAATACCCCATACAAAATTTTGTATCATATGAGAACATCTCTTCATCATACAAAGCATTTCTTACTTCAATTAGTAAAGAAATAGAACCACAAAATTATCAAGAGGCCATAACAAAACCAATATGGTGCAAAGCCATGAGGGAAGAATTGAATGCCTTAGAAAAAAATGAAACATGGGTAATTGAACAATTACCAAAGAACAAAAAACCCGTAGGGTGCAAATGGGTGTATAAAACCAAATATAGAAGTGATGGTACCATAGAACGGTACAAGGCAAGGTTAGTAGCCAAAGGGTATACCCAAACCTATGGAATAGACTATAATGAAACCTTTGCACCGGTAGCAAAAATGAACACCGTTAGAATTTTATTTTCTATTGCGGTAAATAATGGTTGGAACCTATACCAAATGGATGTGAAAAATGCCTTCCTTCAAGGAACACTTGAAGAAGAGGTTTATATGAACCTACCACCCGGTCATAAATTGGAAAACAAATCTAACCTAGTTTGTAGGTTAAATAAATCAATCTATGGATTGAAGCAATCTCCACGGGCATGGTATGGAAAACTTAGCTCCTATTTAAATTCTTGTAATTTTAAAATTAGTAGTGCCGACCATTCTTTATTCACCAAAATTGATAAAGAAAACACAACCCTTGTATTAGTATATGTAGATGATATAATAATTACCGGAAACAACATAGAAGAAATTAGGAAAATTAAAAGTCAATTAAAAGAAAAATTCGACATTAAAGATCTTGGATACTTAAAATATTTTTTAGGAATAGAGGTAGCACACTCTAAGTCCGGCCTTTTTATTTCACAAAGAAAATACACTTTAGACTTATTAAAAGAAACCGGAAAATTAGGTTGTAAACCAACTTCTACCCCAACCGACAATAAATGTAAATTAAATAGTGAGGATGGTAAACCATTAGAAAACATCAACCATTTTCAAAAATTAGTAGGCAAATTAATCTATCTTACGGTTACCCGTCCGGATATTTCATTTGCGGTAAGTCAAATTAGTAGGTTCATGCATTCACCAAGAACTCCACATTTAGAGGCCATACATAAAATTTTGAGATATTTAAAAAATAACCCCGGAAAAGGAATTTGGATGAAAAACAATAATTCTAATGATATATGTGGCTATTCCGATGCAGATTGGGCCAGAAGTTTCGATCGAAAATCCACTACCGGCTTTTGCACATTTGTAGGCGGAAATTTAGTCACGTGGAAAAGCAAGAAGCAAAGTGTTGTGGCACGATCTAGCGCCGAGACGGAATATCGTGCCATGACATCAACCGCAAGTGAATTAACATGGCTCAAGCAATTACTCAAAGACATGGGAATCACTAGCGATCAACCTATGAAGATGTATTGCGATAACAACTCCGCTCGACACATCGCTTCTAACCCGGTGTTCCATGAGCGAACCAAACACATAGAAGTAGATTGCCACTTCATTAGAGAGAAGGTTCAATCAAAGGAAATAGAAACACCGTATGTTAAAAGCGAAGAACAATTGGCCGATGTTTTCACTAAAGGATTAGACCCTCAACAATTTGAAGATATTACAAGCAAGCTCGGATTGTATGATATCTACACTCCAAGCTTGAGGGAGGGTGTTGGAAATAATTAGAAATATAAGGGATTGATCTCAGTCATCCATCATAGATCGAGAGGCTAGGATTAAAAGTAGAAAAGGAAAAAGGCAAATTCTAATTTAGGCAAGAATACCAACGGTACACTATTCATAGGTACCGATAATAGATAGATAGGCAACGGTACAATACCAACGGCTAATGAGCCTCTGTAATATATATAGCAATCTTCACTGTACCGAAAATACACAAGAAATCAATAGAAATTATTCTCCTCAGTTATCTCATAAAATTCAACAAACAGTTTCTTTTCCATCTAATTAGATGCGTGTACTAATTACTTGCATATACGAGTTAAAATTTATAATTTACTGAATACCGCTTGGTGGTAAAAGATCCAGAGTAAAAATATTATGTTAATATATTGGGTTAACCGCGATGCTTTTGGCAGTGATGAATATCCAGAAAAAAAAAAAATATTTAGTGATCATACAGAACGTTATTACTCAATTATCTATATTCTGGATATGTGGTGATAATTTATATCTGACCATTTAGCCGTAAAATTGAGGAAGAGTACTCTAATTTTATTTTACTATTATTCTGTCATAGGTGTAGCAACTGCTTATGGGTCCAAAGATATGATGGCTAACATTCTCAGTGGGTTGTCTCTGCGATTTTCAAAGCCATTTTCTATTGGTGATAGCATAAAAGTATCTCTCTATCTCTCTATCTCCTTGCAATTTTCCATGAGTAGTTTGGTTGCCTTATTACTATCTCTCTATCTCTCTATCTCCTTGCAATTTTCCATGAGTTGCTTACTCAGTATTTTTTTTTTCAGGCCGGGTCAATAGAGGGAGAAATAACTGAAATAGGGCTCACTACCACTTCTTTGATTAATCCAGAAGAGTTTCCTGTTAAAGTTCCAAATTCTGTTTTCTCAAGTCAGGTAAAGTAAATGATTCAATGATTTCTCTAGATGACAGAAATTGATCTATTATTGCTTTCATTTCCAATTTCTTAAATCCTTTCAGATGATAGTGAACAAGTCACGAGCTCAGTGGCATGTTTCTCTCATGAAAATACCCATAAAAATTGAGGATATAGAAAAAGTACCGCTGATTTCGGAGGAAATAAAGGCAGCGCTCAGGTCCAACCCAAATGTCTTTTTAGGAAGAGATTCTCCTTTCTGTTATCTCTCTCGGCTTGCGGGCTCTTTAGGTGACCTCACAATTGGTTGCAATCTTAGAGCCATGGTTTCTTTCTGTCTTTTTTTCTTTTCGTTTTTTTTTTTTCAGAGGATGTTAATTCTTACCTGACTTGAACCAAGACATACCAGGTCCAGGCATGTCACACCCTGACACAACCTGGTAGCATGTAAACGTTAATTTACATTATTTAACCATGTCAATCTTTTTCAAATGATATATTGAAGTTTAGATGAAAAGATATATAATAAAGTTGTTTTTCAAAAAAACATTAGTCGGATATAGTCTTGTAAACTTGTAAGGAAATGGTTGTCCACACTAATACCAGACCAACCCAATCAAGAAAATGACCTGATCTGTGCATGTCCTTTTGCTTCCTCTTGATTAAACTTAAAGTAATTGATGATTTGTAGAGGAAAGACGAGTTATTTGCGGCGGAACAAGATATTCTAATTCAAGCTGCTAAAATTATCAGGAAAAATGGTGCTGAGATCTGAAGCATATTCTGTTTGGCTGGCATCAAGAACAGTACAAGCAAGTCCGTTTTTGCACCTTGCGTATTATATGTAACTACAGTTAGAACCACGGGATTAGCGCAATGCTGCGAGTCCCGTCTCTCTACGAAGAGCCGCAGGTTCAATTCTCAAGAATAACATCTAAAAAATGCTGGAGTGTACCGGAGTCCTTTAATAAATAAAAAAATATAACTGCAGTTACAATTCACCTCTTGTTTTCATTCCCTTTTTTTTTCTGTAGTTGAATTTTGAATCTTGTATTGTTTTAATAAAGCTGCTTTTCTGTGTTGTAGGTTAGCACAAACTGTTATTTTAAGATAACTTTATTGTAATTGATTAACTTGACAATTAGAGTCCAGATAGGAGGGGATTTAAGTTTATTGGGGAATGACTTGGGAGCATCAGCAGAGACAGAATATTTGGGCTTTTATATCCTTGCGCCCGCAGTACATAACATCCGAGCCTCTAGTTTGGTACCGATCATAGAAATGAGTGTTATTAAGGTACATGTAGAGTGGAAAAAAAGTGCCGTGCCGTGCTATGCCGCGATTAACACGCCGTGATTTTAGTCTCGTGCCGTGCCATGCCATGATCAAGTTAATTTTTCACGTGCCGTGCTGTGCCATGACCAAAATGCCAAGGGGTGGTCACGGCACGCGAATGGTCACGCCATGTGAGTCATGCCGTGATCATACGTGATTCGCGTTACCATTTAATCATAATTTATGTTAGTTTATTCAAGATTCACCATTAAATTAATATTTAATGGTCCTATTACACGTGACTCGTGTGACTACGTGCTGTGCCGTGCTAAAGTTTCAAAATATGAGCACAGCACGCGAATGGTCACGGCACGGGACACGCGAGTCATGGCACGTAACTAATACGCGTGCCGTGCCGTAACCATGTCGTTCCGTGACGGAGCCGGCTCCGCTGTGCCATTTCTCCCACGCTAGGTACATGGCACTTGGCGGAAGTACAAAGCATCGTTACTCGACTTTTTGCTCCAGATTATTTTTTTTTTTTTTTTGAGTAATTTTGTTTTTTTGTTCAAAGAACTTGTCTTTGGTCTAGTGGCAAAGGTACATGACTCTCATGTGAGAGATCATGAGTTCAAAACCTACAAAGTAAAGAAAATTTTCTATAATATACAAATGAGTTTGAAAGTATGTTGAGTGACTTCACTTCCAACTCATGATTTAAAAAAAAAAAAAAAAGTTCAAACTTCAACGTTCTGATAATAGGTGCAAGTTACTATACACGACAAATAAAATATTTTTGACCGATTTTTCTCTCTTTGTTTATAATTACGAAGTTTTTACCAAAAAAATACATATATTTGAATCTAAACAAAATCTTACCTAAGCATCTCTTTGGTGTTTTTAAGCTCATCAAGGACTCTTGATGAGCTTAACCCAAAACCAACTAGATGAGCTTCAAATAATGAATTTAAATTGTTGAAACCGATTGATTTCATAAGTGATGAAATTGCATGCAATTTTTTATATTTTTCGAATTGATTTAGTATATAGTCAAGCAGTCAAAAATTATTTAAAAAATAAATACATTAAAACTAATTTATAAAGTTTCTAATTTTGACCACTTATCTTTATACTAAATTAATTGGAAAATTAAAAAAAATTGCACTTAAACGTATCACTAGTGAAGTAGATATGTTTCAACGGTTTATAATTTGAAGTTAATTCAATAGATTTTCGGCATTGCATTGTGTGGACCGAGGACAGCCACTATTGCACAAGGAAAGGAGGAGCTTAAATTCTACAAGGTATCTCATCGTGTGTTAAATCCGAACCCTTCATTATTAATTAATAATTGATATAAATCTCAAAGGAATTCGTGACCGATCTAATTTTGAGTACTTAGAGCATCTACATTCCAGCAACTCAAATGAGTTTCTAAATAACTGCTAACTATCTTTTAGAAATTAAGGTCTCTAAAATTTCTAACTCTCACATCTCTGAAATTAATTTTAGAGTTTTTATTAAGCCACGTCAGCAACAAATTAAAAAAGAGAAATAATTTGAGCCAATCCTTTGGTTAGCATGGAGTTTATAAACAGTTTTTTAATAAGAAACTTTGATGCATAGTTTCTAAATAAGAAACTCTCCACATCTCTGAAACTAGATTAGAAACTGCTACATCATATTAGAAACTCTAATAATACCAGATATGTAGATGCTCTTATATGAGATACGAGAAAAATCACTTATGATGTTTGGTTAACTGCCCGTGTTATAAGAGGTGGATAAACCTCTTGCTTCAGACTTGAGTTGTCCAATAAATAATAAAATAAAAGTGAAACGGAATAAGAGTTGAATAAGAAACTCTTCCACATCTCTGAAACTAAATTAGAAACTGCTACATTATATTAGAAATTCTAATAATACTAAGGATGTAAATGCTCTTATATGAGATATGAGAAAAATCACTATCTATGTTTGGTAAACTTATAAGAGGTGGATAAACCTCTTGCTTCAGACTTGAGTTGTCCAATAAAGAATAAAATAGAAGTGAAACGGAATAAGAGTTGAATAAATTCAAAATGAGTTATTATATTTTTTAAACATATTAACTTACTCCATACACTTATTCTGTTTATACGGTCCACTGTGTTGTAGACAAAGATTTGAATTTT